>CM033118.1:15678203-16150381 GCA_019321725.1 Paulownia fortunei
AAGTTTCTGGTTTACCTAACACCTGCCTTAATGGTAGGTTAGTTCGAATTACTATCTTATGCGATAAGAAGTATGGCCGAAGTCGTCTGGCAGTCGTTATTAAGGCTAACCCTCTTTTTTCTATCTCATGATATTTAATTTCCGCCCCTCTCAACAATTTACTCACATAGTAGATGGGTTTCTGTTTAGCTCCTTCTTCTCTTAACAACACCGAGCTAACGGCCGACCTCCCTACTGACAGATACACATATAATGTTTCACTTTGCATAGGTTTGGTTAACAAGGGCAACTCGGCTAAAAAGTTTTTTAATTCATCAAAAGCCCTCTGACATTCCTCAGTCCATTCAAATTTGTCAGCCTTTCTCAGGATTTTAAAGAAAGGCAAGCTTCTCTCTGCTGACCTAGATATGAATCGACTCAGAGCTGCTATTCTTCTCGTGAGCTGTTGCACCTTGTTAATACTGTTTGGAGGAGCCATATTCTGCACTGCTTTTACTTTCTCAGGATTCATTTCTATACCCATCTCGATCACCATATAACCCAAGAATTTGTCAGACCTAACCCCAAAAGCACACTTAGAAGGGTTGAGTTTCTTACCATACCTCCTAAGGACTCTAAAAGCTTCTGCAAGTCAGCAATATGAGCTTCAGCCTTTGTACTTTTTACCAGCATATCATCCACGTATACCTCCATGTTCCGCCCGAGCTGTTCTTTGAGCATTCTATCAACCAACTTTTGATATGTAGCTTTTGTATTTTTTAGTCTAAAAGGCATAACCACATAACAATAAGTCCCTGTGGAAGTTATAAAGCTTACTTTCTTATGATCTTCAGGTGCTAACATGATCTGATGGTACCCCTGCGAAGCGTCCATCATACTTAACATCTCACAACCCGAGGTAGAGTCAATCAACTGGTCTATTCATGATAACGGGTAATGATTCTTAGGACATGCTTTGTTCAAATCTCGAAAATCAATGTACATTCTCTACTTTTCTTCTATTTTTAGGACCAAAACGATGTTTGACAACCATTTTGGGAATTGAATTTCTGTGATGTGTCCCGCCTCCAGTAATTTCTCTACCTCTTTCTGGATAACCTTATCCTTCTCAGGCCCAAAATGCCTCTTTTTCTGTTTAACAGGTTTGTATGCTGGGTCAACATTGAGGTGATGTACTGCCACACCTGGATCAATTCCTTCCAGGTCCCGTACATTCCACACAAAGATATCAATGTTGTTTCTCAAGAACTGAGTCATGCCATCTGTCAATTCCTGACTTAACTGCGTGCCAATCCTAGTAGTTCTGATCCCATCCCCCGGTATTAACTCTATATTGATTAATTCCTCATTTGGCATTACATGTTCTTGCTCGACTGAAGGCCTTTCTGCCTCACTTCTTTTCATAGCTTTTAGTGGGGGTTCCCCTTCCGTACTTTGTTCTCTTTTAGTTTTTTTTTGCTCAGCTTTTCTAACAGCTTCCACATAGCACCTCCTAGCCGATCACTAATCTCCTTCTACCTCTCCTATCCCTTCATCCACAGAAAATTTCAATTTCATGTGAAAAGTGGACACTACTGCCTGGAGGGTGTTGAGCGAAGGTCTTCCCAGGATAATGTTATAAGCAGAGAAGGAGTCAACTACCAAAAACTTAACCATCCTAGTCTTACGCATGGGTTCAATACCTAAGGATATCGGTAGGATTACCTGACCCACTAGATCTACCACTCATCTGCCAAAACCGAATAGGGTCGTATCTACTGACTGCAATGTTATATCTAGATTCATCTTCTTATACACCTCATAGAATAAGACGTCAACTGAGCTACCCGTGTCTACCATTATCCTGGCTACGTCAAAGTTAGTCACGGTAGCCATGATGACTAGTGCATCATTATGTGGTGCCTACAATCCTTACATATCATGGGGTCCGAATTGGATTATCGGTCCTTCGTTAATTTTATGGACCTCTTCTTCTGAACCTCCTGGGGTAGATCGGGCGTATGCCTTCCTAGCTTGGTTGGAGTCTCCATCTGTAGGACCTCATAGAATCATTTGGATGAAACCCCTTGGAGCATGGTAGTGGTTTTCTCCAGGGGCAGCTCCAGCTTTTTCTTCTTTAGTATCTCTTTCTATCCAGGTCGGCCGGGCTTTTTTTCGTTCAATCATTTCCTTATCTTTTTCTTCCTTTACCCAGTCGTCCAACCATCCTTTTCTTATCATCCTCTCTATCTCGTCTTTCAGATACCGAGATTCCTCTGTGTTATGCTCATATTCATTATGGAATGCGCAGAATAGATTCGACTTGGGCTTAGCTGGAGGTGCTGAGTGATTATATGGCTATTTTAAGCCCTTATGCTTCTTAATAACCATTAAGACATATGCCCTTGGGGCAACCAGGAGAGTGTATTGTCTAGGTTCCCCAGAATAGGCAAAAGAGGTCGTTCTTCCGCCTTTAGCTTTCTAACAAAACCTCATCCCTCTTTGCCTAGCTCTCTTCTATCTCTTTTTCTTTCTCCCTCATCTCTTTTCATTCGCTGAGCTTTTTCCATGATGATATATTTTTCAGCTCGGGCTAACAGGTCATCAAAACTTCTGGCTGACTTCTTTGCCAACGACCTAAAGAACTCCCCATCCTGCAAACCTTGGGTTAGGGCATTGGAGAGTACCTCCTGCGTAGCTGAGGGTACTTCTAAAGCAGCAGTTGTGAATCTTTTTATATAACTTCATAGAGCCTTGTTGTCTTTCTGCTTTATACTGAATAAAGTCAAGGATATTTTTTGGTGTTTTCCAGAACTTGCAAATTGATGCAAAAAGGCAGAACTAAACTCTTCAAAAGAGTTAATTGAGTTAGGGGGCAACTGGCTAAACCATTGTTGGGCTGACAGGGTAGTCAGGAATACCTTACATTTAACCCCATCGGAATACCTGTGCAAGAGAGCTGAATTTTCAAACCTACACAGATGTTCCCATGGGTCAGTGGTACCATCATAATCATAATTTAAGGATCTGAAGTTGGCTGGTAGGTCGTCCATCATCACATCCTCAGCAAATGGAATTCCTCTCCTGGTTACTGTATTCCTTCCCGCCATTTTCATCTTCATCTCTTTCAGTTCATTATGTAAATTTTCCAATTTTTCCAACACATCTGGTTCTTTCATCTTACTCCGGCACTCCCCTGTATGACTCTCTTCCAACCTCTTAGGGCGGAGTGATTTTTTTGGTAGTCCTGGCGGTGGTGGTGGTGGATTAGCATCCCTCATTCCTAACGCTACATCCACCACAGTTGTGATCAGATTTGTCAACTGCTCCATAGTAAACTGGCTGGCATTTTCTGCTCTGAATTCCGGCACCAAATTTACACAGGGTGCCTGCATGGTTCAATGCGGTGGGATCCCAGGGATTACCGAGGGTGGGCTATCATTCTCCCCCCACTCCTGAACCTCTGGATCATGGTTGCGCCTGACGACTGGTGGTGGAGCTTCACCGAATGTTCTCTTGCCCAGCAATCCTTTTCCTTCCATCTCACGTCTTAACTCAAGTGATTCCCACAAACGATGCCAACTTGTAATGCACCAATTGGAGGAGGTGCACACCAAGTCCTAGTCCACTGCTTCTGCTCTTCTTTTTCGATTGGAACACCTGCACAAAAACACCGGCGTGACCCGACGTAAAAGCTCCGACGCTCGAGTCAGTGATAGCCCTTTTGGAAGATGATGAAAAACAGATAAATATGTGTATTCTTAATATATCAAAAGTGTAACCTGTATCATGCTTTGTATTTCCTTATTTATAGGTGCTAAATAAGGGTAGAAAAGAGATTTCAAATCTCAATCTGTTATAACAGATTACTGTGTGCGTGCCCATATTCTTTGATTTGCCCCTAAAAGATTCCCTATCGCTTTCTAATCGTAACCATTTTCTCTTCATTATTTTCGTGAACTTGCCCGACCTAGAGGTCAGTCACATCCTTGAACTTCTCCGACCTGGAGATCAGTCAATCCCTTGAACTCACCCGACCTGGAGGTCAGTCAATCCCTTGAACTCGCCTGACCTATAGATCGGTCAACTCCCTGAACTCACCCGACCTAGAGATCAGTTAATCCCTTGAACTCGTCCTACCTGTAGATCGATCAACTCCCTGAACTCACCCGACCTGGAGGTCAGTCAATCCCTTGAACTCGTCCTGACTTTTGTCCATCTAGCTCCCATCCCCATAATCCGAGTTGTGCAGGTCCGTCCCGACCTAGGTCGCACCAGCTTCATACTTATGACCTGAGCCACGTGTGTCAGTTCCGACCTATACCACATCATCGGTAGATAAAAATTAAAAAAATAAAATAATCTGAAAGTCCAGAACATAAATTCTCCATGAAGGGGGGGCTCTTAAAGTTCTGAGGTTTCATTAATAATCGTGACAACAATACTCCTGATGAAGAACGAACTAATGAGACTATTAAGACCGACAAGGAAAGGCCTTCAAGTTGGGTTTTTTTTTTGGCAAAATTATGATTATCCAATAAAGTCCTATTTTTTCAACTTATGAGAAACTGTGCAAGTATTTCTTGCCCGTTTTAAATCTAATATGGTACATGAAAAATTAAGTCCTATAATTACGTGTTCCACCTTTATTTTAATTACACCTTCCTCCTCTTGTTTACTTTGGGTAAACAAAATAGGTACATGAAGGTATATATAGACTAAAATAATCCATGCAATCTCAAAGTCCACCTTCTCCCTATACTCACAGGCGAACTACAAATTTACTGCCCCCGTCCTTTTAAGAGTGACGTGGCTTAAATCTAGCCTATAGGACAATAGGGATATTAGGCCATCTTGGTATATTGGGGCTTAGGTGATGGGCAATGTGTAACATCCCCATTACTATATATATATATATAATAATTTTAACATGATAAATTTTGCGTACATGCATGAAATATTTTTTTTTTTTTGTAACAACTTAATAAATAATAAATTATTTTTTCCACTCATAAATTAATATATATATATATATACCTGTACAGGACCCATAACAATCATAATATTTATATACTCATGTACAGAAAAGTTTTAAAAGTAACACACAGTACAAATCTCAAAACCTAATACAATAGACTCTAAAATCAAATAAGTTAACAACCATCTTAACAAGCCGTCATCCATGTACACTGATCCTCAGAACCTGTAGGAACTCCAACCGCTCGCTCAGTAACTCCGTGGTTTCAAGTATCATCAAACTTACCTACAATGCATGAACTATGTGAAATAATGCTCAGTAAATGAAAATCATGCATGCTGAAGAATAATCCAACATAAATGCAATGCATTTTTATGAGATTATGACAAGAATGCAACTTATGCATAAAAATAGTTCATTCAAAATCAGTTTTTATCACTGGGCTTTTGGCCCGCCTACTATGTACCGGATAGAGTTCTCAACAATATTAATAATCACATGGCTATAAACAAATCGACACAGTCCGGGGCCATCTCCTGGTATCACCAGAGGTCCACCCCCTGTCTTCCCCTGTGACCCTCCAAAAGTCTTTCCACGAGCGGCGTCGATAAAGGCACAATCAAGTAGTCCACCCTCTCGTGACCACCAGAGGTACACCCTCTATCAACCTTTATGATCCTACGAGAAGTAATACTCGTGGCGCCCCAAATATCATATAAATAAGCCACACATAAGCCTCAATACACTAGTAGTGGCCAACCAAAATATTTTCATCCTGAAAACAATGTCATGCGTACCAAAAACCTCAACTGTGAGCACATGGCATGTCCAATGACATAACGGATTCTATGTCCCATCATCCAAGCAACATATGCACTATAATATATATCATACTCACAATACACACATCAAATCACAAGGATCATATTTAATATAGATAATGCACAAAATACTATATCCATACATTATATTTGCAAATTGATTTTCATTTATTTTTCACCTTTGATATCCTACTTAAAGTTAACAGAATTCTCCTCCCTAACCTTAGATATAAGGTTGTCTGTAAAAGTATAACGTATTAATTTTTATTCTTAATCAATAGATTTCTATATCAAATCTTATGAGGGATCTTAAATCTTAAATTTAATTAAGTAACAATCAAATCTTAAAATTAATATTTCACACCAATTAGAACATTTTAAATACCTTAATTTCTCATCTCGAATTCATTCTAATATTATCTAATTGATGTGTTACAATCCCTGTAACAAATCCCTCAATTAAATTAGTTGTTTCATCTAATTAATACATGATAATAAAATCAAATATTTGTAACTAATTTTGAATTAAATGTGTATATTAATTATTATCTCACACGAAGATAACTAGTTAATTTGAATTAAAAAATTTCTTTCAAATTAGAAATAAACAGTATAAATATATATTTTTATTCATACAAAAATAAGAATGGACTTACCCAAAATTTTCTCAAATTTCAACAGTTGAAATTTATTTTTTCTCTCCTTTTTTCTTTTTCTTTTTCTTTTTCTTTTTCTTTTCCTACCGTGCTATTTCTTCTCCCCTTTTTTCTGTTCTTTCTTTTTTTTTCTCTTTTTTTTTTCCTTTCCTTTGTTGTCGTGAATGTGTGTGTGTGGTGTTTTAGCCATGTGTTTGTGTGGTGTGTGTTATTAACATTCTAATATAATATATTATATATATAACATAGTGTTTTAGCCGTGTGTTTGCGTGGTGTGTATTATTAATAATATAATATATATATATATATATATATATTAACATATGCTTATCTAAAAGATAAGCCATACACGTGTATACATATATATATATCATGGTATTATTTTTTTATACTACACATATACTTATATCTATATATATTTTGTACATCTATATATATGTATATATATATCATGGTATTATTATATTATACATATAAATTATATATATATATATATATTTATATATACATATAATTAATATATAATTTTTTGATATTTATTTATAAACCCTCAAATTTATTTATAGTAAGAATTTACACCATCTTAATTAATATGATAATGTCCTTATTTTTTTATTAATATTATTATTATTACTATCACTATTTTATCCCTAATTAATTTATTTACATAGTTTATTCTACATCGATAAACACAATGATGCCACCTTTCACTTACGTGTATCATAATGCTATCTGATAGCTGACACTTAAATTCTCATATCTTAGTACCAACTCAACCAATTAGGTTAAAAAATTTAAAAACTAATATCGGTGACAACTTTAAAAATTTAATTATTAAAATACCGTATAAAATATTACGCATTATGAAATATCAATTAAAATGCAAATAACACATACGTGGCATAAAATGCATAAACTATATTGACCAGATGAGTAGCGCGAGGCTTGAATATTACACCCTGAGCATGGGTGCCGAGTAGGCTTGAGGATACGCAACTTTAGGTTAAGGTGGCCCATTATATTACTGTTGAGGTGGGCCATAATTGGCTTGAGCACCTATTAATGATCTGTGTTAAGTTGGTTAACATAGTTCTCAAGCACATTTGAGTGGTTCTTGAGTGTGATTGATCTAGTCCAATAGTAGGTTGATCGGTCTATGCAAATGTGTAGATTGGGACCAAACAAGTAGACCTTGTATAATTTAAATTGGTCTAATTTCATGCATTATTGTCCAGCTCGACTCTTACTCAGAAAACTTGGACATTTAAATGGAGTTCTAAAACAATTTTACTAAGATTTGAATCTTGCCAAAAGTAAATTCATTAATAGGTGGGTGTTTGCGTTATCAGGATTACCTCAAGAAGGAAGTAGAATCCTTCATTTTTTCAATCACCTTATGTACTAAATATAGGCTTCATGGACCTAATATTCTTTTCTTTTGGTTATCTTCCTTAAGCACTTACTGATTTAAATATTAAAAGTTTTCACTAGGTAACCCCCAACACGCTTAACCCTTATTTTGTAAGTGTTCTTAAACGTGGATTGAAAATTAGTATTACTGTTTTAGAATTTCTTAATACATATCATTTTAGTACGTATCAAAAAAGTTATTAAACCCAAAAAAAACATAGAAGAAAAGAGCCTGGAGAGCCAAAATACATCAATTCTATTCAACAAGCACTGGCATGAGAAATCATGGACTCGACAATAATTGCATAATATGCTCAGATTCTTCATTGTTTTAGATATACTATTGTTTTTCCCACAATACTAGAGCATGCACATTTCACATAGGAGAAAAGAGTCTGGAGAGTCAAAATACATCAATTGTATACAACAAACACTAGTATAAGAAATCATGGACTCCGGCAAAAATTGCACAATATGGTTGGATTCTTCATTGTTTTAGATATATTGCTGTTTTTCTCCCAAAATACTAGAGAATGCATATTTCATTTTATGTTTGACTTCTGCCATGATACATGCAGGAGAAGTTTGTCAAAGCCATTTTTTTCTCATATGTAAGATCTTGTTAAGAAATAAATTCAAAATAAATGATACGACTACAGTGGAACTAGGAAATTTTTTTCCCACCTACTAGATTAAAAATAGGACCAAATTAAAAATTCCAAAAAATAGTGCAAGAGAGTAAAAATTTGGCACAAGAATTTTTACGTTACGTGGAATACCCAAATAAAAAAAACGGGACCATGGTTCAGATAAAATTTTCACTATCTATATAGTAGGTTTACAAAAAAAATTCTAAACTAAGAAATACACAAATAATCCTGAAGAGAATATCTTTTAGATCACAAATATCTCAACTTGGAATATCAAAGAAAAATAAGAAGACTATTTCAAGAGATTGAAAAATTCCTATAATTGTTTCCTCCTTTTCTTTCTCTCTCTCAAACCACTCTATTTTTTTCCTACTCAACTCTCTCGTTGCTTGTGTTTTTCTTGTGTGTTTTAGCTATACCTAGAGAGCTCTATTTATAAACAATGTTGCTGCCAATTTTTAATAGTTTAGTTAAATGTTATATTTTTTAAATGTTTGGTGGTATTGGTTTCATTTTTTTCAATGGTGGTAGTGTTTTTCTTTGGTTTGGTATAGCCACCCTATGTGGGTGACTTACCAACAATTCTCCCCATCTACCTCATATAAGGTGCTCAAATAAACTTGCCCTACTTCTACAAGTTTTAATAAAGACTTTGTAAGCATATCTGCACCATTTTCATCAGTCTTTTATTAAGCTCTATCAATTTTTCTTCCAGCACATCTTGAATCTAATGGTATCTAACATCAATGTGTTTTGATATTAAATGAAAAGTGAAATTTTTATTCAAGTGAATCACGCTCTGACCATCACAGTAGGGCATGTACTTTTCTTGCTTCAAGTCTAATTTCTCAAAAAAATTCTTCAACCACAACATCTCCTTACAAGCTTTAGTTACAATCATATACTTTGTCTCCATTGTGGATAATGCCACATAATTTTTTCAAGTTTCGACTGCTAAAAGATAGCTCCCATACAAATCTCATCAAGTATCTGAATGTGGATTTCCTATAATCAACATCACCAGCCAAGTCTGCATCTGTGAATTTGTCTAACACAGTTTGTCCATCTCCAAACTTTAGACAAAGTTTAAAAAATACCTTTGAAATATTGGAATATCCATTTCAATGCAAACCATTAATATTTGTTAGGGTTAAAGAGAAATCAACTAATGACACATATCATAACATACATTAAACTGCCAACTGCAGAAGCATGTAGTACATTTTTATTTCTTTCTTATGTTTCTCACTTATGGGACATTGTGCCGAGCTAAGTTTAAAATGACATGCAAGTAAAGTACTGACTGACTTTGAATTGCTCATATTGAATCTCTCAAAAACTTTTTTGATATATTTTTCTTGAGATAGTCACAACTTTTTGTTTACCTTATCTCTCAAAATTTTCATCTCGAAAATTTGTTTAGTTGATTCTAAGTATATTATTGTAAAAGACTTGATGAGCTCTTTCTTCTGCTTATCAATCTTGTTGGCATCATGACACAATCAACATGTCATCTACATACAATAACAATATTATAAAGTTATCATTAGAGAATCTCTTAAAGAATACATAGTGATCGGAGTTAGTTCTCTTATACCCTTGATCAGACATGAATGAGTCAAATTTTTTGTACCACTATCTTGGGGCTTGCTTCAAGTCGTACAAGTTTTTAACCTAGACACCAGGTTTTTCTTACTTTTTAACTTTGAATCCCTCTTATTGCTCCATATAAATTTCTTCATTCAAATCTCCATGATGAAACACAGTCTTTACATCAAGTTATTCAATCTCGAGGTCTAACCTGATAGTAATTATAAAACAACTTTGGTTGAAGACATCTTCACCATAGGTGAGAATTTTTTTTATCAAAATCAACACATTTTTTCTAACTGAATCCCTTTACAGCTAGTCTCGCTTTGTATCTTAGTTTTGAGCTATGCTCGTAAGTTTTTAGCTTATAAACCCAGCTATTTTTAAATGTTCTC
The DNA here is from genome assembly GCA_019321725.1 of Paulownia fortunei. NCBI lineage: Eukaryota > Viridiplantae > Streptophyta > Magnoliopsida > Lamiales > Paulowniaceae > Paulownia > Paulownia fortunei. The sequence goes on from CM033118.1 coordinate 15,688,683, forward strand.
TTGTCTTTTAGCAACTTTACAAACTCATATGTATGATTTTCTTGTAAAGATTTCATCTCTTCCTTCATAGCCCCCAATCACTTCTCTTTCTTATCATTTGATATGACCTCTATGAAATTCTCTAGTTCTCCCCCATCAGTGACCATTACATGCTAAAATAGACTATATATGATAGAAGATTGTCTTTGTCTAGTGGACTTTCTGACCTCTGCCTTTACTGGTGGAACTAGGGTAATATTATCTCCCCCATGATTCTAAATCGTAGATAATGAAATTGGATCTAAGTCATCAGGAACATATGAGTTGGACTCAGATTTCTATTTGGCATCATCAATTATGTGATATTCAAGGAACACAACATCCCTACTTCTAATGATTTTTTTGTTAGATGGGTCCCACCATTTATAGCCAAACTTTTCATGACCATAACCCAAGAAAATGCATGGTTTGATCTTGTCATCAAATTTAGATCTTTCATATTTTGGAATGTGCACAAATGCCCTATAGCCAAACATTTTCAATTGTTTGTATGGAATGTCACTATCCAAATGAGTTGATGATGAAAGGTTGATTATATCAACTGCAGTCCTTATTGCTTCACCCTAAAAAAAATAGGCAATTTGGAATGTGATATCATATACTTGATTCCTTCACAAATAGTCCTCATCATCCTCTCTACCACACCAGGATGTTGGGGAGTCTTTGGAACGCTCTTCTCAAGCCTAATATCATGATCCTACAATATTGCTCAAATGGACCTTAGTATTCATCATCATTTTCTACGCGAATGTAGTTCAACTTTCTTCATGTTTCTCTTTCAATATTTGCTTGAAAATATTTAAAACGCCTAGAATTTGATCTTTAGATTTCAAAGCAAAGTATCGGACTTTTTCAGAGAAATCATCAATAAATATAACAAAGTAATAAAGCACCACCAAGAGTTATATCTTTCATGTAACACAAATTAGTTTATACCAAATCTAAAGGATGAGATTTTCTAGATGGAGAAGAACTCTTAATGCAACTTTGTGTTGTTTTTCAGCCAAACAATCAACACAGAATTATAAGGGCATATTTGTTACCTCAGGAAAGAGTTTCTTCCTAGCCAAAAAGTTTCAAGCCTTTTTGAGACAAGTGTCCAAACCTTTTATACTACAAGTCAATGGAGGAATTTTTGAAAATTACATTGACCTCTCCATTGGATAGTCTAATCTGCAACGAGTAGAGTGAATTATGTTTCTTACCTTTAGCAACAATGAGAGATCCTTTGGTAAGCTTCCACTTTACTTCACCAAAGTAATTAGCATAACCATCATTGTCAAGCTTGCCAGCGAAAATAATATTAAGACGAATGTCAAGAATATGTCTGACATCTTTGAGTAGGAGTTTACACCATGTATCAATATCTAGGATGATGCTCTTCATACCAATGACTTACGTTACATCATGATTGGTTATTCTGACTTTACTAAAGCTGTCGCTGGTGTATGATGTAAACATATCACGACATAGAGTGATATGATATGAAGTGTGTCCCAACCGTCAAGCAACATCAAGTGGTATTTTCATAGTGACGGATTGATTTATTAGACCTTGTGTTCCGCCATGTTTGCACATTCTTGGTACTTAAGTCGAATAATTTTTTTAATAGTAGAAGCTTTGTTCAAGGCATTTTTCTCTCAAACATGGCCTATGTTTTCTTCCATAGAACGCCAGCATTTCCTCATTTGCAAAATGATGGAAGTTACTATGCTTGAAAAAACATCGAATATACCCCATTGTCTTTCTGTGGAGAATATGTCATTCATTACCACTCATTTCTTTAGGTTTGGCAGCATCACCATGCAAGGGCAAATAAAGATCATTACAATAGAGATCCAACATACTCAGTTTTCAAATGGAGTAGTTCGATTTATTTAATTTGAACATCACACCAAAAGATATCAATTTTTCTATTTTTTAATGTACAACCGTAACAACATGGCTATGATACCACTTGTTAGGAAAGAGAGTCAAAATAAATGACACAAATACAGTGACACCAGAAAATATTTTTCCCACCTACTAGATTAAAAATGAGACCAAACCAAGAATTTCAAACAATAATATAAGAGAGTAAAAAATTGACATAAGAATTTTTACATAAAAAATCCAAATCGAGAAAAATCATGTGATTGTAGTTCAGATAAAACTTCCACTATCTATATAATAGACTTACAAAATTCTTTCTAAATTAGTGGATACACAAATAATACTTAAGAGAATGTCTCTTGGATCACAAATATCTCAAATTTTTCAACTTAAAATACCAAAAAAAAAAAAATGAAAACTATTTCTAGAAAGAATGAAAAATTTCTAAAATTTTCTCTATTTTCTTTCTCTTAAAACACTCTATTTTTCTCTCACTCAACTCTCTTGCTGCTTGTGTTTTTCTTGTGTGTTTTAGTTATACCCGGAGAGCTCCATTTATAAGTAAGGTTGCAGCCCATTTTCAATGATTTAGTTAAATATTTTTATTTTTTCAAAGTTAAGTGGTATTTCTGTTTGGTAGTTGTTTAATTTTTTTCAATGGTGGTAGTATTTTTCTTTGATTTTTTTTTATTATTTCATAATATTTTTCTTTGGTTTGGTAGATTTCCCATCTGGGTGGACTTACCAAAAGACTCCAAGGTGAAACAATAAGTTGTTAGAGGAGTACAAAAAGAGGTAGCAAAAGGAAAACAAGTTTGCTAAACTACAACAACCCAATATTCTCATGTTCCGAAATATGAGGTTTTGGTTTTTTTTTTTCTTTTTTCTTTTTTAAATACAAAGGAAGTAAGCTTAATCCTCAACCTCTCTTTTCCTTTGTTAAGTTTCTTTATATGTTTTCTTAAAGTTTGTACCCAATTACCCAATTGGTAGACCAACACTACATGTTACCCGATCCAAAGATTTAAAATGGATTCGGATAACAAAAAATCTATTCTATAAAAAAATTCTTTCTTTTTTACCCAATCGGGTTGGTTGAGAATCGAATACCCAATCAAAACTCTACCCCTAGTTGCAAGAGTTAAATAACTTATAAGGGAGGTACCATAATTTCAAAAGTAGAAGAGAAAGAATTGGTAATTAATGAGAGGACGGTGTAATTAGCACCTAAAAATTTTAGCAATTTAAGAATGAAAATCTTAGTTAATCTTTTTCAAATATGTTGCGTTACCAATTTTTAAAATGAATGGTAATTTTGGTAAATAAGATAAATATGTTCAGTTTAGTTATTATCTTAAAAATGTCCACTTTACTTATTCTTTTAAAAAATCCAACTCAAACATTCTCTGTAGCATGGAATGAATCATATATTATTACTCATTCGATCAGCTGATCATAATATATATTTTTCTGGTAGAAGCGTGTAACCCCAATCAAATTATCTTTTGTATAACCAAAGTACATTTCATCTGTAATAATTCAATTTTTGTTTTTGCTACAAGCAAACCCAAACTGAAAAAAGTTCCTGCAAAATTCCACGTGGAAACACTTCACTAACCACTTCTACACATAAATAAATCTGCAGAATTATAGATAAGCTAAAGACATTTTACGTTGAGGGGTGTCAGTCTAACAAATTGGTGTCACAGTATTGGTACATTAGCTTATTATTTCGATCAACGATTAAATTTGATGTTGAGAAGTTTGATAAAAGATCAGATTATGGCAAGTAAGAGTATATATCGTCCTTCTTCAGAACAGAGTTCAGAAGGCTCTATTTGGTGCAAAAGGTGCCTGATATAGAGGACAAATGGGTGAAGATCACTGAGAAGATGGACTCGGCTATCCAGTTACCTCTGGCAAATGAGATTTTGAGCAAGGTGATCTCATAGTAGACCACCAAAGTGTTGTGGGATAAGTTAGAGTCTCACTACTTAGAAAAAACACAATTTGCAAAAGAAACAGTATCTGTATTTAATGTATTCAATGCGAATGAGTGAAAGCATATCAATCAATTCTCATAGTGATGAGTTCGAATCTATTATTAGGGATTTTCAAAATCTAGATGTTACAATTGCTAACGAATATAAAGCCTTGTTATCGTTATGTTCATTACCTTCTTTCGTTGCCCTTTTCATATAGATAGCTTAGAGAAACTATGTTGCATGAAAAAGATATAAGGGTATTTGGAAATCCATTCCAAATGAACTTCTAGATATGGAAGTCCATTTGTAAAAATGTTATATGTTGGGTAATTATTTTTGAATGAATTTTCAGAATAAGTCACTTTTCTAAAATTTCATTTTGAAAAAGTGCAAATTTATGACTTTTAAATTTTTTTTCTTAAGTGTATTTCTATTAATCACTTGACAATACTATAAGCGCATTTTAAAATTTTAATATTAAAAAGACATTCTAAAGATGGACTTTCACTCCAAAAAGTGCTTTCAAATATGTACATAATTTCTCTGAAAAATATTAAATCTACTTTCAAAACAAAAGAAAAGATTGATCATGATATACTGAACAATCTAGTGATAGTTAGACACAAGGTCTACATGCAAGAGAAAGATACAAAACGAGGGGATCAAGTAGAGGTAGGCCAAAATCTAGATCAAAACCCTTAAATAAAACTATTGTATGTTGGTAATATGAAGAACTAGAGCACATTAAAAAATGTAAATGGTTGTAGAATTCTACAAGATAATATCAAGGCTCGGGTGAGGCAAGTGTTTCTAAAGATGGAGATGTTATTGATGTCCTCCTTGTTATAAAGGATCATGTTAGATATAGTGATGAGTTATGGAGACCAGTTGTTCAATTCCTATCATATATGCCCTAATCATGATTAGTTTTCAACATATGAATCTATTGATATAAGAGTCATTGATGGCATTATGAGAACATTGGCTAATGTAAGGCATGTTCTCATATGAAGAAAAATCTTATTTGATTAGGCACCCTTGATGTTTATGGGGGTAAGTTTCCAAACGAAGATGGATTAACAAAGAGGCACTGATCGTGAAGATAATTAGAAAAGTCGATAGTCTTTACGTGTTATAAGGCTCCACAATTGCAAGTTCTGCAACAATTTCTTCATCATCCATATCAGATTCTGATGTCACAAAATTATGTCATATGAGGCGTGGGCATATGATCGAGAAGGGCCTGACTTTTTGAGTAAATAAGGACTTCTTTGTGGTGAAAGTACTGGAAAGAAGAATTTTTATGAGCATTATATGTTTGAAAAATAATGAAACTTAGCTTTGGCACTAGAATTCATAAAACTAAAAGTTCTTTGGATTATATTAACTTTGATCTTTGGGGCAATCATCAATTCCATCAAAAGAGTTAGATATTTATTAACCTTAAATGATGACTTCTCAAAGCAGGTCCAGTTCTATTTTCCAAAGTATAAGGATAATGTTCTTGATATTTTCTAAAGGTGGGGACTTTGATCAAGAAACAAACTGGGAAGCATATTAAAAGACTCATGGTGATGATTTGGAATTTTACGGGGGAGATCTTAACAGGTTTTACAAAGTTGAACAGATGTCAGATATCTGACCATACTGTAGTTGAAAACATTAGTAGCAGAATGGCATAGCAGAATGTATGAAAACCTTTTGGAAGGGCTTGGTGTGTGCTTGCTGCCAATGCTTATTTGTCTGAAGATTTTTAGATTGAAGTACTTTCCAAGACTTGTTTTAGTAAATCATTCACCATCTGCCCTAATTGAGTCAAGACTTCTACTTCTAAAAAGGTATGATCCAGTAAACTCATTGATTACTAAAATTTGAGAACTTTTGGTGTCCTATTTAAATGCAAGTTAGTGATGGAAAATTAGAGCCCAGAGCTAACAAATATATTTTTCTTGATTATGCTTCTAAGGTGAAAGGATAAAGATTGTTCCTGATCCTAAGTCACCTAAATTTGTTGGAAATTCAAAAATAAATCCCGTGTTTTAGCAAAATTGCTAAAAAATCTCTCAGTTATAAAGAAGGCTAAAACCTCCCTCATGTTTTCAAAAAATCAGCACACTCGCCCTTCTTCACATGTACATTAATGTCGTTAATTTTTTACATGACTTTTCAGTTATACCCTTATATAATTATAATGGTTAACATGTCTTCCAGCTAATTTCTATCTAAATAGGGAGGAGAATAAAAGGTTTAGGGTCAGCAATGAGGAAGAGATGAAGACGGATGATGAGGATGAGGCAGAGGCAGAGTCCAGGCTGGTAGGACGAGAAAGGAGAATGAGGAAAAAGAGGTCCAAGTATCTTTTATCATACCAACAAAGAGACGCGGCCATTCCAGGAGTCAAAGTTCGCAACCTTACATCTACAAACAAAAATGAAAAGTGACGTCCAATCAACGGATGGAAACTAGGAATAGCAATTGAATTGGGGAAACCCTAATCTTTTTCTTTGCCCTAATTACCAAATTAGGGAAAATTCTAATTTTTCCCTAATTATTGAATTCAGGAAAAAATCTAATTTTTGTAGGCTTGCTCTAATTTTAAGTTTTGTTTTTACTAGAACTAAGTTGAAATATATAGTTTTATATTTTTAGATTCTCATAATGGCATCGGATAATACTTTGACTACTTATGATGAACTCGAATTAATTGAGATAGCTATAAAATCTAAATTACTTAAACTGCATAAGGAGCTCGAGGGTGAGGAAGATATTTGGGATAGGATATCGAAAAAGTATGTTGAAGACTGTGCTTGGGCCGATATATCTAATGATTTGAATTGAAAAGAACTTAAATTTACACTTGAACAAAAAAAAAGAACAATTGACAATATTTGTGCACGTTGCACGATTCTCAGCCTAGAGTTTATTGGGATGAAGCAACAAATAAGATTTTTGCTCCTGCTATATTTTGAAATTCATATCTTGGGGTATGTGTACTATTTATTTTGGTTCAAAGAAAGTATTTTAATGAGATATTAATAATGTTTTTCGTGATACTACTTTGATAATAGATTCATCGAGAAGCTTCCATATATCACTACGAAAGGGAGCACAATTGGAAGAAAATCTAACGATTGTTCAAGACTAATGAAGAAAAAACCCCCGTTACCTCCACCACCTTTACCCCCATTCAATATAGGGTTTAAGGATTGGTTTGTTTGTTTGTTGTTTGAAAAGAATTTTAATGATTTGTTTGAATAGTATTATTGATTTGATTATGGCGTTTGAACAATATTTTGTTTTATTTGTGTATGGTTTTGATAATGCTTTGGGCATTTTTTTATTTAGTAATTTAGATAGATTAATTACACAATATTGTTATTTAAATAATTATTCAGAAATGTTATTGGAATTTTGTGAAAAATCTGTTGGTTGTAATGTTAGTGAATTTGAAATAGTTCTATAATTCTCTATAGTTATCATTGTAATTTTTGGTAAAATTTATGCAATTTTTCTTGTAATTTCCTTGTAAAATTTCTTATAATTGTTTTTTGTAATTTGCGGTAGTTTTTTATAACTTTGTTTGTCATTTGAGGTAATTTTATGCAATTTTCTTTGTAATTTTTCTGTAATATTCATTATAATTTTTTGGTTTTTTCTATAATTTTATGGAATTGTTATTTGAGTATTGTAATTTCTTTTTCATTTTCCTTGTAAGTTTCTGTAATTTTTAAGGAATTTTTAGGAATTGGAATGTGGAATTTTTTAAAAATTGGTATGTAATTCTTTTGTAATATTATGAAACTAGTTGTATTTTTAATGAAGTTTTAATGAATTTTCAGCAATTTCAACTAAGTTTTTAGCTCATATAGAATTTTATAATTTTTTTAGTGAATAATTTGAAGTATATTCCAAAATTCATAAGCAAAAATCTTTTTATTGAATTAATCTCAAGTAAAAAAATACAACTTTTGAATTATATATAAAAGTAGTTAATTATATATTATTTTTCATTTTCAGAATTTAAAGAATTAGGCTAATGGAGTTTTTTAATCCATTTATCACTTAATTAAAATGGTATAATAGTCAATTCTCGATTCAAATGCAATGTCAAATGAAAGAATCATATATATATATATATATATATATATACTGGAAGGGATATAATTGTTACTTCCATGGTCAAATTCAATCAAATGAAGGTTTTTTTCTAATCTCCTTCTCATTTTCAACGCGTGCACAACACATTCATCAATTTTGACAGAATAGAATTTTTTTTGCTATTTTTCAAAAATACGAGGGAGATTTTAGCCTATTTTTGTTGGTGAGGGAGTTTTTAGTAATTTTGCTAAAGTATAAGGGTATTTTTTGTATTTATCCATAAATTTGTTACTAATAGAGAGATTACATTTGATGAATGTACTCTACTAATATTGAAAAAGAACTCTATAATTTCTTCTAGTATTAACGAGACAGGCTGTACATCGAAGTAAGTGGAGCTTGAAGTTTTTAATCCACTAATAACATCTTAGAATCTTTTTATTTATGAAACTTGTTCAGAAGAAGATGAGCATGATATTGTAGAAAAACTTCCTGTGGATCAAGAATTGCTAGATATAGATCTTACTACATATGCCTTGTCATTCAGGTGAAGAAAATAAATTATGTACAAGAGCCATCTATATATTATGAAGCTATTTCTTGTATCGAACCCACAAGTGGTTGATTTTTATGTGAGAAGGAAATAAATATCTTCACAACAACTCTTCACAATACGTAAGTACTTGTAAAGCCTCCAGCTAAGTAAAGGATTACTGGCTACAAGTGGATTTCCAAAAGAGATGAATGAATTCGTGAAGTAGAATAAGTAGGGCACATGCCAAGGTTAGCAGCTAAGGCTACAGTAAGGTACCAGGGGTAGATTTTAATGATATGTTTCATATATTTTGAAACATAGTTCTATTCACGTCTTGTTGCATTAGTTGCCATGCATGACTTGGAATTGTGATGTTAAAATGCATTTTCCCATGGTGAAATGTAAGGACAAATTTACTTGCAATAGCCAAAGGATTTTGTTGTTAAAAGAAAATAGTATCTGTTTGTTTTTTGAAGAAATTATTGTACAAATTGTAACAGTCTCTGAGTTAGTGATACAAATGATTTGTTTACTTTATAGTTAACCGCAGATACCAAGTGGTAGTTATGATAGTTGCGTCTATTTTCATAGTACTAATGATGGCTCATTCATTTATTTGTTTTTCAATGTTGATGACATATGTTGAATTGGTTTTATACCAATAATTTGTATATTTTTTAATTAATATTTGATTTATTTTTAAGTATTTATGATACTTTTTATGTATTTAATTTGAAATGTTGTAGGTAACGACAAAAGGAGAAGAAAATGGAAAGAAATATAAAACTTTGTTAAATTTTAGAAGAACTCGTTTTATAGTGCTATTGTGGGCAGTGTTCGTATTTTAACCATAACTCTTTATTAAAATATTATTTTGACTTAATTCTTAAACCATTGAAAAGAAAAAAGATAGATCTATAACTTTTATGTTCATCGCAAAATTCAGTTTTTTTTATCTCAATAAGAAAAATTGGATTAAAATATGTACACTTGACTGAAACTTTCTGTTATGATACATTTTGGTATTGTAGGCATAACTCTTTCTACAAATTTCATATCAAGTTGATTCAAGTATATGTAAAAATCTACAACATAGTGTTGCAATTCATTATAAGACATCAAAAGCTAATTCATTATAAAAAAGATCAAAAATTAGTTGAAAAGCTAAATATTGTCAAACTACTAAAACGAAGGAGAAAAAACTGCAGCAACAGTGCCTAGGCGCTAAAGAAAACTAAAGGCATGACACTTAGGAGCCAAAAATAGAATGTGCAGTACCTAGGCGCTGACAGACGGACAAACAAAGCTAAAATGGACATTTTTTCCTTTTTAAAACATCTTTCATCTGATTTTTAAGATTCCAAAAGCCTCCAAGAGAAAAAATCAGATAGAGATGAGGGAGAGAAGATATAACAAGTCAAGAAAAGAAAGAAAAAAAATGAGGAAGACAAGAAGAACAAAAGGAGAGATTTCTTTCAAAATTTGAGAAGAAGACATCCATAAGGGAAGAAAATCATCTTACTTTTAAGTTTTATTTTATTTTTCCCTTTCTCTCATTAATTATATGTATGAATATTATTAATTTATCTTTCATTTTTATCATTATGAGCTAATTTCTTTTTTTAGGGTTGTGATATAATCTAATAATGATGTTTTGAATATTTGTATCAATTCAATTTTTGATTTAATTTTCAAGTTGAATTTTCTACATGGTTCTTAATGCTTTCAATTACTTGGATACTAATTGAATAATTTGTTAATCATATTAATCCGGGAAATGATATATGTGTTTAGTTCTATATGTTAAAAATTATAAATTGTATGTAAGATAGGAATATACTTACATGGATTGTAAAGTAATGTTTGAGATCCATAGAATCTAATGAATTGTTGATTGTTGTAATTCACATAAGAATATAGTGAGTTAGCAATTGATGATATTTTCATTAGACCTTGGGAGAGGTTACTGGATAATTTAGGGATTCTCGACTATCACTTGGAAAATAAATTGAAATTGATGAGATGAATTATTTAATTCGGAGTAATTATGGTGAAATCATAACCATAGGTCTTTTCATCTTTAAATGCTTTCTATTATTAGTTTTGTTTTGTTAGATTTAGTTTGTAATTATAAATACTCACTTTTGTTTATTCAAATAAAATTAGAGTTAACATAATTTTGGTACTTAATAATTCAACAGTTATTGTAGGAACGATACTCTACTCATCACTTTATTACTTGTTAACGATAACGTACATTTACGTTCATTAAAATTCGCAACATATTGATTGCAAGTAAAAATATGTTACATGTTGATTGCAAGTAAAACTATGTCATATATTTGAGTTAACAAAGATCCTCGTGTAGCAAAAATAATCTTTGACATGGAAATCAAGACAGACTGAAAATGTGAAAAATTGCATTTAATTTAGCATGAAAAATGCTAAATCTATATATATATATATATCTCTGTGTGTGTGTGTGTTGTCTCAAGCAAGTACAATAGCATATTGTAAAAGGGATTTTGAGATACTTGCATGGTAATTCTGAAGTTTGTTGGAGTTTGGTTGGAGTAGTAGTTTTCTAGCTGATTTTGTTGGCTCTAATTATGCATATGATGTGAATAAAAGGAGATCACTCATATTATTTGATCACTCTTGGCAGACGTGCAGCCAGTTGGTAAGCTTCCTTGTAACTTGCAGTCACCTTATCCACGATAGAGAAAAAGTCCAAAGAGATAATCATATAATTCATTCTTGATTTTAGATTACAATTATCACCTCTAGAAATAGGTCAAACAATTACAACATGTGTCTAATATTTGAGAAGGAAATATCTCCAAAAGTAGATTATACAAAATCAAATTAATATTACAAAAATAAATTAGATATACATTGCTATGATATTACAAGTACTTAAGAGTTAAAAAAATATATTGGTACTCAAATTTTGTCAATAATGTCAATTTGATACTTGACTATTCATAAAACATAATTGTCAAAATGGTAACTCTTGAATGATTTCTATCCATTTCTCCGTTATATTTATACCCTATGAATAACTATAATAGCTTGTAAATTTGTACGAAAATTTCTATCGAATACTAATAAAATAATTCTATTTTTAGAAAATCTTCAACATAAAATATGATCTTTTATCAAATGAAAAAAAAATCAAATATATATATTATATGATTTCTTGTGAAATAAAATCCTTTCGAATATTTCATTAATGCAACAACTAATTCTCAAATTTAAATCAATTCAGCATGAGATTAATAAATTGGAGAGTGTATTACGCGGCAAATTATTCATGGTTTTGCAATTAAACACAATTTTTTTGAATTTTTTTATTGAACCACATGTAACATATGAACTCATCTACTAAAGTAATGGGGTGAGTTGGGATATTAGAATTGCAAGATTTTTCATAAAAAAAATTACAAAATATCTGGCTTTAATGACTCAATTATAGAATGATATTGTGTGAGGCAAATTATCATGTCCACTGAAAAAGGAAAAAAAAAAAAAAAAGATCACCATGTATACTTTTTTCTTAAAATTGAAATTTCATTTGCTTTTAAGTTTTACGTGAGATTTGGTAATATAAAAAAGAACAAAAAATTCATTTTCTTTCAAGAACATTTAATATGTGTGTGTGTGTCTGTGCAATCTCATAAATCTTCTCAGTTGCTTATCAACCGGTATAATAAAATCATACAGTTTAATATAATACATTAATTAATCAAGTATTATACAAAGCTAACAAGTTTGTGTTTGTCTTTCAATTTTTAAGTTCTATTCGCATTCGAATAAAATTTCTAAGTCAATCGTTGCTTTAAAATATTCAGAAAAATATATTCATGTGAAAAATCATAGGAAAAATAATCAGAATTTTGTCATCTTATGAAAATATCAAATCTTATTTGCAAGGTTTAAAAAAATACAAAAGGTTTGTTTCTAGAATAGATAAAATTGTAAAATTGATCCTAAAGGTGGTGTAAAAAATAGTTTTGATCAAATTTAAAATTTTAATTTAATCCTGTAACTATTAAGAATGCTCGGATTCAATCTAAATTTCTCCGAAAACTACAAATTTTGCTGGAATTGGGCACGTGACACCCAAAAATTAAAAATTTTGACTTTTCCGATCAATTTTTGCCATGTTGGATGGTCCCTTCTCATGTGGCGCCTACATGGATGGTAGAGAATGCTGATGTGGACTTAAATAAGCCATTTAAGCTTGTCAAGTTGAAGTAAAACAAAAAAAAATAATTTTTGTATTCATTTTTTTGTTAATAATTAAATAATTATTTTGTGAATAAAGAAATATTATTGCACTTACCTATTAACTATAAAACTACCTAAGTAAGTAAATTAAAAATAAATACGAAATATCATTTTTTAATTCTTAATTAATTTATCTTAATTTTTTTATGCTTAGTGAACAATTTAAATTAATATAGATCAATAATAAATTAACTTATAATTAGTAAAGTATTAATTAAATTTTAACACTTAATGAGTAGCTTTAATTAATATAATTCTATTATAAATTAATTTTAATTAGTTAACTAATTAATTAAATTTTAACAATTTTTAGCACTTCATGAATAATTTTAATTAATATAATTCAATTATGAATTAGTTTTTAATTAGTTAAATAATTATTTTTTAAAATCTTAATGAATAAATTTAATTAATACAGTTCAATTATAAAATATTTTTTAATTATTTAACTAATTGATTCTTTAAAAAATATGAATCAATTATAAATTAATTTTAATTAGTTAACTAGTTAACATTTTTTTACACTTAATGGATTAAAGTAACTCGATCATATTAATGTTTATTTAATTAACCAATGAATCATTAATTAGAGGGAAAAAGTTCACTTTAATTATTTTTAGAATATAAAAAATATAAATTATGATAAATAATATAATGTTTATTATTTTAAGAATATAATTAGTTGAAAAAAAAAACTAGAAAAGTTACAATAAAAAAATTATTTTGATTTTTCCATCTTTTTCTTTCTTTTTTTTATTTGCCTTCTTCTTCCATTACCTCCAACCATAACCGCCCAGTCACCGCATGGTCTACCACAACCACAACCACAACCCACTGCACCGCCACCGTCCACCAACATGAGCCAAAACAACCAAAACAGAATCTAACAAGCCTTCAGAAGAGAACCATAATTCTGGCAAGAACCATAACCCAAAAGCACCACACCAACAAGCCGCCACCTTAGTACAAAACAGAACCATAATTCTTGCAAGAAAGTTGAAGAAAGGCCAAAAGAGAACCCTTGTCAGTGCATCCAAAAATTGAAATAAGATCTAATGTTTATACAGAAGAGATAGTTAGCCATTTCGAATTTCTTCTTTCTCTCTGTTTCTTCCCCACAACAACCACCAAACCGCCCCCAGCCACCAACACCTGCGTTGCCGTCCTGTACCCACCTATTAACGCAGCCCATTGCCACCAATTTTGCCCCAATTTTAGGCATCCATCTTGATGGGCTTAATCTAGGAAGGTTACCTTGGTACACACTGTGTTGCACAACAAGATCCATGCCTTGCAGGAAGTCTGGGTTGTGGGTTGTGGTGGAGAACGGTGGTGGAGAATTTCTGGAAAGAAGATTGAATATATATATGTAAAATGCAATTTTGCTATATTTATGTTTTTGTATTACTGTACACTTTTTCCTTATCATCAATCTACTGGGAGGTTTTTTTCCAAATCATTTTTTATCTGGTTAATTTGTATCCACATAGGACAAATATACCAAAAAATCAAAATATTTCCAAATTTTGTTGCTCAGGTGGCCGGTATATGCCCAACTTTGGCAAAATTTATAATTTTCGATGAAATTTGAATTAAATTCGAATCTTTTTAATAGTTACACGAATAAATTAAAATTTCAAATTTGATCAAAATTATTTTTAGCACCATCCAGAGGACCAATTTTATAATTTTACCAATAGAATATGCACTAGTTTTGGATTTTGATCATATTTAGTAGTTCTCAGAATATCCTCCTGGGTATGATAGCCTTTATGTACAAATATAACAAAGAAATGGATGAAAATTATCCAAGAAATACTATTCTGACAATTGTGGTAAATATAAAGAATCAACTCTTGATTCTTAACAGTTACTTTAAACTTAAAATGTCAAGAAGAATGCCCTAATAAAAACAAAATATTACATATGCTAATTACATGAATCAGTGCAAATGAATACCAACTTGATTCATATAATCTTCACATGCTAAATTTACACAAACCTGTATAAAAGGGCCCTTTGGGGTCATCATTTTTTACAGCCTTGTATTAAAAAAAAAGCTTGGTATATTCTTTAGGTTTTTGAAAAAAAAAAATAAAAAATAAAAAACATGAAATGGCAAGAGGAATAAATGCCATCAAATTCAATATTACAAAAATGGTGGTGCTGGTAATGGTTGTAGTGATGGTTGGCATGGCATTGTTGCAAAGGGGTTTATGCTCTTCCTAGATGTTGTGATCACTAGTTCGAGTTCGATCCCACATGTTCATCAGGCTCTTGCTGCTGCCAATGCCGCTATGAAACCCTAGACTTCAGTTTCGATCCCTTAAAAATATTTACGTACCCTAGCTATTATGTACGTGAATCAATTAGCATCAAATCAGTATGGTTGATGTTGCTAGTATGGAGGGAAGAACACTAATCCTTCCTCTCTGCATGTAAATAATGAATAAAAAGTTATTTTTAGGAAAAGTTTATTATGTGTGTTGGAACGAAACTGTCTTATTTTATTTTGATTTGTATTTTCAATCAATTCATTGTAAATAGTTTGAGAGGGGTACATATATGCATGTATTTGTACAACCATATTTAATCAATGTTTAGCACTATTATCAAAATTGTGAAATAAGGCTTCAATACAATGTTTGAACATTAAATTTCTCTAAAAAAATATTAAATACACAAGCATGCGCGCGTGCATATATATTTATATATATCAACATATGATTTTGAAGGACAACACAAAAGAAACATATGGTTAGTACCAATATATAATAATTACGAAATAGACTTATTAATTTAACCATCTATTATTTATTTTTTTGAACAGTCAATCGCCATGATTTTATTTTTTTATTTTTTTTGAAACAAACTTAGTTGTCCATAATTTTCTGTATTTTTTTCCTCATTAAAATCCCAAAAATAATGCGAACAAAACTAGTATTATTATGTAGATTTACTTTGTTTTCAAATTGGATACAAATGGTATTCATGATTTATTGTTGCACTCAAAATATTTGATATAATTAGGACTTAGAACCCCTGTTGCTCATCCTTTGGTCCGAGTTCTCAAATTTCCCTATTTGTGAGGACGAAAATCCTATTTGGTCAAATCTTATATTTATGTGGGTATTAGTGTAGGGTGACAGTAGTTTTCTTTCTTGGTATGCTTTAATTTGGAATTATTGATTGTACTTAATTAAATTTTATATCTTATTATACCCAGAAATATAATTGATCGACTCTCCAAAAGAAATATATAACATGTATAGGTGGATATGTGTAATATTTCAATATTGATAGATTTTATTATTTAAAAACCGCAACTACTCATTAAAAATTAAAATCGGCGAATTACAGATGATTTAATACAATCTGAGTGGATAGATAAGATAGAACATGTTTATAGTTCTCTATTCCAGTTTGGTGTTCTATATAATATTATATTTTACAAATGCATGGTAATTATAAAAATATATTTTAAAATTTATTTAGTGTAAATCATATTCATTTAGCATATACAAATAAAGTGAAATACTAAATGAAATATCAAATTGAGGATCCAAACCTATTTATATATGCCCATAACGATATTAGTTACATACAGATAGATACACAAATGCGTAAATACAACAGTGTCTGGAGATATATACATGTGCGTAAGATATATATACATATATATATATATATGCACATGTATGAGTTGAATTGGGATTTGGGTTTGATTTTAGATGCAAAATTCTTAACTTCGATTTTTGGTTTCCAATTTTTTAAACTCAGGAGTCATAATTA
Source organism: Paulownia fortunei (assembly GCA_019321725.1). Classification (NCBI taxonomy): domain Eukaryota; kingdom Viridiplantae; phylum Streptophyta; class Magnoliopsida; order Lamiales; family Paulowniaceae; genus Paulownia; species Paulownia fortunei. The sequence continues at coordinate 15,705,294 of CM033118.1, forward strand.
ACACGAAAATTTTTTATACTAGAAAGTAAAATATATCAAAAGAAATTACAAATGAAAAAGAACAATCCTAACTGTCAAATTTTTAACAGAGAAAGTGAATATAAAAAGAACACAAAATATAATATATAATGTGTTTCGACTATTTGACTTAATTTGACTATTTAACTTACAATAAACTGCCTAAAAAAATATATATCATATTATTCTTTCTTGATTTTGGATTACAATCATCACCTTATACATAGGTGAGATAATTAAGTTATGTGCCTAATATCTACCAAAAAATCTCTCTAATCAAATTATATAGAATCAGAAATATCACAATTATAAATTAGATATATATTGATATGACATTATAATTATATAAAAGAATCAATTTTTGATTCTAAATTCCCCTCAAGTCAAGCATTGAAAAGTCTAAATGGGATACTGTTATTAATGCTTTCATCACAAAAATTTTGACTGTCCCAATACTTTATATAAAAACATAGTGGAGAAATGCGTGAAAATCATCCAAAAGATACCATTTTGACAATTATAATAAACTCTTTACCAAATTAACACTATTAGCAAAATTTGGTGACCAAATTTTTTACCCTAATAATTGATATCAAAAATCAACTCTTCATTCTTAACACTAACTTTTAAATTTAAAATGTATCTTAATGACATTTGATTCGATTCTTTTACACATCTTTACATGCTAAATTTACACAAACTTATATAAAAAGGCCCTTTAGGTCATCTTTTCTTTCAACCTTGTACAAGAAAAAAGGTTGATATTATTCTTTGAAAAAAATTGAAATGGCAGGAGGAAAAGACGACATCAAATTCAATATTACAAAAATGGTGGTGCTGGTGATGGTTGTCGTGATGGTTGTCATGGCGATGTTGCAAGGGGCTCATGCTATTCTACCAAGATGTTGTGAGAAGGAGTTCAACAACGATCCCAAATGTTGTCATGAAGCTCTTGCTGCCATTAATGCTGCTATGAAACCCTAGGGTTCAGCATCGATTACTATGAAATTGCTAAGGTTGATGTTGCTAGTATGGAGGGAAGAATACTAATCCTTCCCCTATATATGTAAAAAGCCATTTTTAGGGAATGTCTAATCTATGGTGTTGGAATAAAATTATCTTATTTCTATTTTTGTTTGTATTTTCAATCAGTTAATCTTAAATAGATTAAGAGCAGTACATATATGCATGTATTTGCACAACCATAATGTATCTAAAGTTGTGAAATAATGCATCAATCCATTGTTTGGACCTTAGATTTCTATGAGAAAATATTATATATATATATATATATATATGTATCCATATGATTTTGGAAGGAAAATCGTAAGGGAATATGGTTAGTACCAATATATAATAATTATGAAATAGACTTATTGATTTTGTACATCTATTTTTTTTTTTTTTTGAACAGTCAATCACCATCTTTTTATTTTGTTTATTTTTTGTAAACAAACTTAGTTGTCCACAATTTTTCCTTATTTTTTTTTTCTTGTTAAAATCCTAGATCCAGACACAACTAGTATTATTGTGTAGTTTTACTTTGTTTCCTAATTGGATAACAAAAAATATTCATGATTTATTGTTGCAGTCACAATTTTTAGTATAAATAGAACTTAGATGTGCTGTGCTGCTCATCTTTTGGTCCCAGTTCTGAAATTTCCCCTATTTGTGAGGACGAAAATGATCCTATATGGAAACATATTTTGACTACAATATGATTACGTGGATCCCTGAAAATTATTAAATTGTAATTGTACCCTCCAAAAACTATTATTTGCCTTGGGATTGCAAGGAAGATCTTGTGTTAATGCAAAATTGTTTTTTTTTTTTTTTTTTTTTTTGAGAATTTAAAATTGAAAACATATACATGTCAACAAGATTTAGATCTCCCTATATTTAATTTTATTTTTTTATGAATAGGAATTTTCTTCTATTGGATGGGTATTATTGTAATTTTCTTTTTTTTAATATATGATCGATGTTATGTTGCTACTATCAAAATAAAATAATTATGTAATGTAAATGAGAACAAATAACAACCTTCTAATATATAAACTAATGTGTTACTTTTCTGAAATTGACTTTATATATAAATATAGTTCATAATAATTTTCTATATTATACACTTGTTAAGCGTTTCAGTTTAGGGGTAAATCTAACGTACTTCTCGATTTTTTTCCTCTTTCTTCTCTGTTTATCCCAATATTTTCAACATTTATAAAGACCATGAAATTGACAACTTTTGATGAAACCAACAACTGAAACAACCAAATACTTAAATTGATAAGATTAAGTATAGGATAGAGAAAAATAAAATAAAAGTCAAATACTTGGCAGGCTTTTGTAAAAAATCTTGATTATCTAGTAAAGTCCTCTTTTCACGCATCACTTCTACCCACACACAAAATAATAATAATAATAATAATAGTAATAGTAATAAGGAAAACAAAGATCTGCAGGACTATATATAGGCTGAAAAAAAAAAAAAAAACATAGGATTCACTCTAGGGCTTAAATGCTCCGTATGAATTTGGGAATATATATATATATATATATATACACCCCTAACTCCGTCTCTGATCACATGATCACATGGTCATATTTTTTTATTTTTTTATTTTTTATGTTCTTGCACCTCCCTTCTTAGACTGGTATTTGTTGCCAAGTTATATATAACTTGGCAACAAATACCAGTCTAAGAAGGGAGGTGCAAGAACATAAAAAATAAAAAAATAAAAAAATATGACCATGTGATCATGTGATCAGAGACGGAGTTAGGGGTAGGACCATGTGATCGTCCGTTGACTTTATCTATAATCTCAAATTTTATATGTATGTTATATATATATATATATAACTTGGCAACAAATACCAGTCTAAGAAGGGAGGTGCAAGAACATAAAAAATAAAAAAATAAAAAAATATGACCATGTGATCATGTGATCAGAGACGGAGTTAGGGGTAGGACCATGTGATCGTCCGTTGACTTTATCTATAATCTCAAATTTTATATGTATGTTATATATATATATATATAACTTGGCAACAAATACCAGTCTAAGAAGGGAGGTGCAAGAACATAAAAAATAAAAAAATAAAAAAATATGACCATGTGATCATGTGATCAGAGACGGAGTTAGGGGTAGGACCATGTGATCGTCCGTTGACTTTATCTATAATCTCAAATTTTATATGTATGTTATATTGAATTTAAAATTTTGCCTCTTTCTTCCATATGAATCAAAATATGTATATGTCGAATTTTAGACACATAAATTACATACAAGTAAGGTGAACATAAAATAACATTTGAAATTCCTAATTAGAAATGAAACATTATCAAATATTAAATTTTGATGTTGTGATAGTGTATAATTAGTTTTTAAACTTAAGGTAGCATGATAATTTTGTGCATAATTGATTGTAAATTGATTTACATTCTATATAATTATAAGAAAATTACTTAGGATAAAATTTAATTATGCATGGAGTTTAATAAATGATCGATCATTTATTTAAATGAATAGATAATTTTTTATATTTTTTATTATTCTTAATTTGGAAGTGCTAGGCCAAAATTAAATGAAAATTAGAAAAAAAAAGTTTTCTTATTTTATTGTTATATGAAGTAGCCTGGAACACAAATTTCCCATGAAGGAGTGCTCTTTAGTTCTAAGGCCATAGTTTATGTTTCGCTAATATTTGTGACAACAATATTCCTCACAATAGGCGAAAAACAAATAATGATATGTATTGAATTATCATGGTGCAATTGCAAAGCAAAAGAAGAAATTTAGGTCCCAATCTTTTGATACCATGTTAAAGTTTGACCAAACGTCCAATGAGATAAATCACATGAGTTAGAATTATCATCTCTACATATAGGTGAGACTATTACAACATGTGCTTAATATTTGTGAAGGAAATCTCTTCAAATCAGATCATATATCAAAAATGTCACAATAATAAGTTATAGTTATATTGTTGTAATATTACAATTAATATAAAACGCTCATTTGTTGATTCTTAACACTAACTTTAAACTTAAAATGTAAAGAGGAATGCTCTAATGAAAAAGAATATACATATACTAATTACATTAATTAGACAAATGAATATACCAACTTGGTTCATTTCCAGAATCTTCACATGTTGAATTTACACATACCTCTTGCAAGACATATCTTAATTAGACTAAAATAATATTAAACTACAGCCTGATAACACATTCAAATTCATGGGGAGTTACGTAAGATGCTCATATTTATATGTCCCATTACAACACTTATAAGTACCTCATTTTTATATCATTTATAGGGTATATAATTTCATTTTGCACATCTAACATCAAGTTCAGTTCTTATTTTCTTTCGGATATTTACTGACTTAAGTATTGAAAAAAAATTCTCGAAACAACCCCGTGAGACCCCTAATAGTTTGTTCGTATTATAGGCAAAAGAACCTAATAGGCAAACAACTGTCTGCATGAGATCCAACCTGGAGAGGAGCTGTCAATCATTCCAACCCATGTTTTGTCTACATTATTTTGGCATCATCTGTTAGAAACCTTACATCGATATTGAGAATACGGACTCGTTTACGAACAAGTGGAACTAACGCACACAACGCCCGCCCTGCATGGAGATCTTGTGGAGATAGATTGGGTCAGCGGCCCCCTATGGTCCTGCTCACGCAAGCTTTGGGCCTCAACACCAGCAAGCCCTTGTGATACCAAAATAATATTTCTTAGACAAGGGACCCCAGCAAGAGTACTTGTGCTCTAGTTCACACTAGAAACAATTCAAGCTTTACTGGATAACACTTTCACCAAAACTGCAGCGAGAACCATGGTACAATACATGGAAGCTCACCAAGCTAAGCATCATCCTCCATCCTCAAACCGAAGCAAAGAGTCAAATCAACCTCTTGAGAATGCGAAGTCCAATAAAGAATAGGTTGGGAGAAAAAGGCAAGAAAAAACTCCAAAAGACGTAACCAGCAATGAAACTTCTCCTGGCCAAATAATATAAGGAACAACCATCAAAGATAAGGCTCATAGAACACCTCACTACTCTCACCTAGGACGAAAGAACAACTGGGCAAATATCTATATATGTGTTGATGCCCCAAAGACAAAGTCCGTTTTCTGCAATCATACTAATTGAGCCCTACCATACATTATCTAACAATATTATCAACTCTTACTTATGTAATGTTGTATTTCATTCTAAAATAATATTTTAAAGAGTTTAGATAAAATAATTTTATAAAATATTAGAAATAATAATTTTATAATTAGATTATCAAAATTAAAAATATTTAGTTTAGAAGTTTATAAGCTTATTCCAAACACAAAAAAAGGACAAATAAGTTAAAGATGGTGGGTTTCAATCAAGACAACTAAGGCTGACAAGGAAAGGCCATAAAGTTTGTGTTTTTGTTTATATTTTTATTTTTATTTTTGCAAAATTCAGGGCAAAATTTTAAAATTAGTCTCGTAACTATAGGGAAGTGGCAATATTAGTTTCGTTGAAATTCAATTTGGCTAAAAAATCTTGTAATTTTTAAAACCTCTCAATTTGAGCCCAATTTTCATCAAATTTGGATTTTTGGCCATAAAAAATCACTTGAGTTGCACGTGACTCAATGAATTCGGCCAATTTTGCACATTTCGGCTAATTTTGACACGCTGGAGAAAGCCCATCCTATATGGCGCCTACATGGAAATCAAAGAAACATTCTCCTCTCTACATATTTACAACATCATCATCCAGTTGTAAAGCATGCCACATCGAATTAAAATGGAGGGAAACCTGCTGACTTGCTGACATGATTTGTACCCTCTCCCTCACGTGCTCTCTTTTCCTCAAAAAAAAATGTTTGAAATATCTCAGCCAAAACTGAGAAACCCTACTCCCTTAATCTCCTAAAATCCCTAAGCCAAAACTTTCTTCTCCGAAGCCAAATTCTCCATTCAGTTTGTAAAATTTCAAGAAAACCCTAGATGATAATTATTTAATGCAAAATACCACAAGCAATGGTGTTTCTTCAACATAAGAGACATGAGGCCTTGCCCCCACCACTGTACCATAAGTTAATTGATTCAAAAAAAAATCTATTTTTAGTGTATTAGTATCAGTTTAGTTTAATAACAGCATAGATAATGTTTGAAAATATGTTGTTTTTATTATTTCTATGAAACCCCCATTTTTTAATGGTTGTGGACGACAAGCTATTTAAAAAAGTGAAGCAATGGTCCCCCCATGATGTTTCTTGTTTAAAAAAGTATATAAATGGACTACAATTTGATTATTTTTTGTATTAAAATTATTAATTATTTTGTTTAGCATTTTTAGATTTCTGATGTTTCCTGTTTTGAAACATGTGGAATTTTTGCTTTGAAATGGTCGTCTTGACTGTATTAATGTGATTTTTATTTTTATTTTTTATTTTTATTTTTGGTTTGCAGATGCCAAAGGGGATTCCATTACTTTGGTTATGCATTATGGAGGAAGGTTTGTTCTATTACCTCATCCAGAATATATTGGGAGGGGGAGTTTGTGTTTGACTGGGTAGATCATGTAATTTATGTGATGCCAATTAAAATTTGTGGAGTAACAAAGTAGGTGTAGAAGGGAGTAAAAGATTTTACATCATAGTCAATAGAGGCTTTAAGTTATTAGGTAATGGTAATGATGTCAAAAATTGGGCTAAAACGCATGTTTTTTGTAGAGATATGCATATATATAGAAATGAAACCCAGTAATCCCTAGTCAACAAGATTCCTTTATGGCTAACTTAAATGAAAATAGTGAGGGAGATGGTGATGGAGATGGTGAGAGAGATAAGGTCAGTTTGGGGGATGTGAGTGAGGAAGATGGTGGTGAGCAGGGTGAAGAGGCTAATCTTGGGGATGTGGGTGAGGGAGATGGTGGTGAGCAGGGTGAAGAGGGTACTGGGGATGTGGGTGAGGTTGGTGGTTTAGAGTAGGGTGAAGAGGGTATTGGGGATGTAGGTGAGGTTGATGGTTTAGAGCAGGGTGAAGAGGTTGATCCTAGAGCTATGGGTGAGAGAGATGTTGGTGAGGAAGATGTTGCTAATGATGACAATGAAGCCCTAAATCAATTTGATTCACATTCATTGTTAGATAGTGATTATAATATAGAAAGTGATAGTATTAATGATGATAAATTGTGGAAAAAAATGTAGACTAGGAAGATGTGGAGGAGTTGGGAGGTGATACAGAGAACATAGTTAATGATTCTAGTGATAATGGTGGGGACACTGGTGAGGAGGATGTTGTTGACAATAGCTTTGATTTTGATGAGTTTAGGGTATCTAATGAGGATGAAGAAGAGATTGTGCATCCAGTCTTCAATCCTGTAATAATGTTTGATCCATTATTTGAGATAGATATGATATTTAGGACAAATGTAGAGTTTAGGAAAGTTGTCCAATCCCATGCAATAAGAACACTGAAATCCATTAAAAATGATAAAAAAAAATGTATGTTAGATATGTAAGGGAGGACTGCCAGTGGATGATAAATGCCCTTAAGATGAAGGATGGGATGACATTCCAAATCAGGGAATACAATTCTAACCATTCATGCCCACCAACCTTTTATGTTAAAAATGTCAAAACAAATTGGATTACTGAAAGGTACATTCATAAATTCTAGTCAGATCCAAAAAGAAATGTTAAGGGTTTTAAAGTTGATGTCATTAATGATATTAGGGTTCATGTGTCAAAAGATAAAGCGTATAGAGCAAAAAGAAAGGCTTTGTCAATGATCGAGGGCAATCCTGACATCTAGTATTCCAAGTTATGGGACTATGCTGAGGAACTTAGGAAAACCAACCCTAGGTCCACCATAATTTTGGATACTGGGGAAGATAGGTTTAGTAAATTTTATATTTGTTTTGATGCTTTGAAGCATGGATTCTTGATAGGTTGTAGGCCAATTGTTGGGGTAGATGGTTGTCACCTCAAAGGTCCACATGGTGGGGTATTGCTAACTGTTGTACGGATTGATCCAAATAACAATCTTTACCCAGTAGCATATGCAATTGTGTGTAAGGAGTACAGAGAGACATGGGAATGGTTTTTAACTGTATTGATGCAAGATTTGAACATTAGCAGACATGATAAGTACACTTTCATGTCTGACAAATAGAAAAGGCTAATTCAGGCCTTCCATGAAGTGTTCCCTAACTCAGACCATAGATTTTGTGTAAGACACTTGCATAATAATTTCAAGAATGCTGGTTTTAGAGGTTTGGCATTTAAAAATGCATTATGGAGGGCAGCCCAGACTAACACTGAAGGTGAGTTTAAATTGAGGATGAATGGGATGAAGAGCTTGAGTGAGTCAGCATGGGAGTAGATTAATGACAAGTCTCCATCCAAAGGTCTAAGTCTTATTTCAGTGAGCACCCCAAATGTGATATGCTTCTAAATAATGTTCGTGAAAGCTTCAATGCCAATATTTTAGATGCTATAGAGAAACCAATCATTACAATGTTGGAGTAGATTAGGGAATTTCTTATGAAAAGACTTCAAGAAAATAGGGATAAGGCTGATGCAAAATGGAAAGAAAAGTTGTGTCCCAAAATAAAATAAAAAAATAGATAAACATGTGGAGAAGGTTTCTGATTGTATCCCTATCAAGGCAGATGATAGGCATTATCAAATATCATGCTTTGACGATAGCCAATACTTTGATGGTAGCCAATACTCTGTGGACTTGGAGAAGTTTAGTTGCACATGTAGGTTATGGGGTTTAAGTGGCATTCCATGCAAACATGCCATTAGTGCCATTGTCAACCAAAATAGTTTGCCAAAGGACTATGTGCATACATGTTACACTGTTGACACATATAAAAAAGTATATACACTTGCAATCATGCCTATTAGTGGTCAACAGCTTTAGGGTGAGACAATGCACATCCCTCCTTTATCTCCCAATTTTGGAAAGGGTGTAGGTAGACCTACTAGGCTAAGAGAAGGGAGTCTGATGAGCCTAATTTCAAAAAAATGAAGATGAGCAAAGAAAAAGGTGTGCAGAGGCTTAAAAGACAATAAACAACTATGAAGTGCAGGACTTATGGATTCCCTAGATATAACTCTGCAATATGTCCACAAAAAGAGAGAACTAAAACTGCCACTTTTGAGAATCTCACACCCCAAATAGATAGCACTATGACAAGGGATGTACTCTCTGATGAAAATATTAATGATAAGCCAAGAAAAAAATTAATGGAATTTTTTTTAATTGGTTATAAAATTTAGTTGTTAGATAATGCGTTATGTAATTTAATATAAATTTATATTGTTTGCGGGTGAGGAAAAAAAATAATACTGCTAATGAGTTTGCAGCATGCATTGGTGGTGGTGGTGATATTGGAAGAACAGTAAGCAACTTTCAAGTTCTTGGGTGCCTCTGACTTGTTTTCTTGTTTTATTGACTTTTTTTTTTATTTCAAACAGGTAGGAAAAACTGGTGCTACTAAAAAGAATGCATCATGCATTGATGGTGATATTGAAAAAACAATAAGCAAGTTCCAAGCTTTTGAGTGTATATAACTTGTTTTCTTATTTTTCCTAACTAGCTTTTAACTAACGATTTTTTTTTTTGTTTGAAATAGATTGTAGGTGGCCAATCAAAAATTGGTGCTACTAAAAAGAGTGCAATATGCATTAATAGTGACATTGGAAAATAGTAAGAATAACTCAAGCCTTTGAGTGCATATAACTCGTTATCTGTTTTCTGGTTCTCCCTAACTATTCTTTTTTTCTTGAAATAGGTTGGAGGAGGCCAATCAAGACCATTCATACCTCCAAGGCAAGAAAACCCTATTGTAGCTTCAACAAGCTTGCATCCACCTTCACCTCCACCTCTAGTGAGGCCACCTATTTTACCACATTCCACACATTTTGGATTAGAGAATGGAAAATATGACTTGAAAGTGCATTTAGGTTTTTTGGAAGTGCAATTAAGTCATGCAGCAAGTTTAGTTCAACAGGTTGGTCCTTCAATGTACCAACAACTCCAAATGTCCAAAACCAATATGATGTCAAACATTCCACAACCACCTCCACTACAAACAAGGATTAAAATCAAGGTACCTCCACCAATTATTGGTGGACATTTCAATCCATGTTTTACATCCAAACCCATTAGCTCACAATCTTCAAAAGTAGGGAGGTCAATTATAGTAGAAGAAGGGCAAAAGTTCTTGAACTTATCTCAACTAAGTCAAACTAGTGGGAAAGGAAACAATGGTGATAAGAAAGTGAAGTAGTCTGATTTGTGAATGTTATGTCATCATGTTTTTGATGTAAATGTCTGTTTTAAATGGTTGTAATATTTTGTCTTTGATATAAATGGTTAGAATTGAGATTTGAACATTTTTGAATGGTTGTGTCATTCTATTTCTGATGTAAATAGTTGTTCCTCTTTTGTTTTTTATGTAAATAGCTGTGCCATTGGTGTTTTGATTTAAGTGGATGTGCAGCTCTGGTTTTGATGTGAATGGCTAGAAAGTTTGATTTTTTATGTAAACACAATTCGGATTGTGTATTTCAATGGCAATACAAGGGATTTCTTTTTCTTTTTCTTTTTTTTTTTTTTTTTGCTTCAATAAACAAGAAAATATAAAGATTAAACTTAATCAACAACACACTTGCAAAATTAGGTTATATGTTCCACATTTGAAAGTAGATTCAATAAACAATACATAAACCTACATATTTAATATTGTCAACTACTACAACACACTGTCACATACTGTCATTACACTTGATAATACTTAACATTGTCAATTACTACAACATATTTATTGCTACATCATCTCTTCAACTTAGCATACAAAAACCTACACTACATTATGGAATCATCTTCAAGCTTGAACCTTCAATGTCCTTGATACCAGTACTCTCAAAAAGTTTGCATATCTAACATAAAGGGAAAAAACCAAAGCATCAAAAGTACTAGGTAGAGAAATTTTTTATTGTTGGATTTCAGTTTCTATTCCCATCCTCCATTTTATTTATCCTCCTTAGTAAGCCCGGAATTATTAGTCTAGTCCTACGACATATTGGAGGATCCTCCCAAGCAAAAAATCTACAGCCTCCTCTCTGCAATTTCAAAACAAGAAAATATTATTACATTATATAAACTTTACATTAAGTTTTAATAATATAATTACAATATTATACTATGAACATTACTCAGTATTGCATAAGAAATTCAAAGTTACTTTTTATTCCCAAAATCTTTCCAAAAATCAACACAAAATTAGTTTTTTTTTTTAATTTTCAATTATTCTAGAAATCAAAACACAAAAAAAATTGGAAGTCTTGCTCAGCATTGCATAAGAAAATTTGTTTAGATTACAAACATTTCTTCGTAATTGTGTTTCAGATTACAAACACTCTTTCAGTTTAACAATTTCAAAATTTCTTCCAGTTTTTAATTTAACATTTAAAAACTTGATAAAAATTTACAACTCAGGAAGATCGATATTTCTTCAAATTTTCAGTTTAAAATGATTGAAACTAACATAAATAAAGCTTCTCATATGAACATTGCATAAATCAAAGAAGAATTGTTACATTATAGTTCTGACAAGCTTGAAACCTACGTCCTGGGTTTTCATTTGTCTATGAGGTACGAAGCACGGCTCTTCTTCCATAATAGCAGTCTATGAAACTTGTATTATGAGACATCTTCAATGGAGTAGAAGGAATTCCTTCAATTTGGGTAAGATTATCATAGGGTGGGCTAAGGTTTTTTATTTCGATTTGGGAATTTTATTGTGAGGGAGAGGGTGCAAATCATACCAGCAGATCAGCAGGTTTCCCTCCATTTTAATCCGACGTGGCATGGTTTCCAGTTGGGCGATGATATAGCAAAGAGGTGGAAGGGAGATTATTTCTTTGATTTCCACGTAGGGGCCATATAGGATTAGCCTTCTCCAGTATGTCAAAATTAGTCGGAATGTGTAAAATTCCCAAATTCATCAAATTACGTGCACCTCACAGATTTTTTTTCGAGCCAAAAATCCAATTTTCAACGAAAATTGGACTCAAATTGAGAGATTTTAAAAATTACAATATTTTTTTGCCAAATTGAATTTCAACGGGACAAATATTGCCATCCCCCTATAGTTACGGGATAATTTTGTAATTTTCCTCAAAATTCATGATTATCCAATAAGGAAGTGTTTGGAGAACAAGTTTACTGTGTCGACCTTTGAGGGGTTGTTTAGTAGACCCAAAAAAAAAATCAGATCAAATCATCTATTGTGAATTGGTATTTCATTTTTCATTTCACGTTATAGATAAACGTCAATTGTATAAAATATTTTCATAAATAAATACTTGATTGCAGATTACATGCATGTGTACTCATAAAGCGCAATACATGATAAAAAATAAATAAAAATAAAAAATCTAAACTTTAAAAAAATATAGGAGAAAAAAGCTGGAGATGCAAAATACGCCAATTCTATAGAAGCAAACACTAGCATGAGAAATCATGAACTTGCCAACAATTGAACAATTTGCTTGGGTTCTTCATTGGTTTTGAATATGTTGTTGTTGTTTTTTTTTGTTTTTTTTTTTTTTTTTGTTTTCTTCCCACAATACTTGGGAATGCACATTGTCTGCCACATTACATGGAAGAGAAGCTTGACGAAGCCTTTTTTTCCCAATTTGCAAGATCCCAAGGGTGAAATAGTAATTTGCTATTGAGTACAATTTAGGATAGCAAAGCGCCAAAGCATGCACTCTAAATAGCTATATTTTTTTGGCAATGACTCTACTTGTAGTGATGACGTCATCGAGAACTATTAAGTTCACTAAAGGCTCAATTGGTTTGTTGGACTAGGATTGATAGGATCAATACGTAATAAAGGATTGCACTGTTGAAGATAAATTTATTCTGTCAATCGAGAGTAAATGCCAATAAATTTTTGGTTTGAGGGTTAGAAAAATATAATTCCATTCAATATGACGATTTTCATTCAATTAGTGGGGATCACGTTTATTTATTTTTCTTCTTTTCAAGGAATTGTTAACACTTTTATTTATTTAATTATTTATTCATAATGATCAATTACGTCATTGATTTTATAAAAAAAATAAAAACTAAAAAAGCACAATCATAGATCAGAACATAAATATATATATATATATATATATATATATATATATATATATAAAAATTAAAACAAAAGTAAATTAACACCCTTTTTTTTTTTTTTTTTTTTTGGGGGGGGGGGGGGGGGGGCATGAATAATGTCGGGTTTGTTTCCTGCAATCCAATATGAGTGGTGACAGCATTATCTATAACAGTTAGTCCTAGAATCCAAACAAGCCCTAACAGAAGGGTTGGTTGTAGCAGTTAATTAACATATAATTGAGGTACTGTAATTTTAAAACTAAGAGGGGAAGAATTGAAATTACCCAAAAATGGCATAGGAGGACGGGGAAATCAACCCCCAAAAAAATTTCACAATTATACAATGGAAAGTTTTTGCTTCTTAAATTTTTATTTTTTTCAAATTTGTACTATTACCAATTTTTAAAATGAATTTTAACTTTGGTAAATAAAATAAATATGTTTAGATTACTTATTTTAATTTCTTGAGAAAGCCAATTCAAGCATTCTCTTAAGCATAAAGTGACTACTAAATTATTACTCATCCAATCAGTGGATCATAATATATACTTTTCGTGTCCAAGGGTTCAACAACAATTCAAATTATCTTCTTTAAAATCAAAGTGCAGTTCATCTATAATACTTTGTACTATTTCTTTATATTTTTTTGTTAACGGTATTTTGTTTTATCTGGTGCAGGTATGAAATTATTTAAATATTATAATTATTGATTGGTATTTTGATGAATAAAAATCTTAATTCCCCAAAACTTGTTTGGGACACGTTTTTTGCAAAAAGTTATTTCTTAGGAATTAAAAATTCCCAAGGAATCACACCAAACATTACCCTACTTTTCTGCTTGATTAATACCATTCGGACTGGCTTGTATTTTGCAACTCGTGGAGTCTATGCAACTATGAATTAATACTCAACCAAGGTAATCTTTCAAAACATCATTGTCTAATAAAGTCTCTTCCAAGCTATAAAGATTGAGTCCTTAAAATTATATAAGTATAAGATTTTGGGTTCAATTCCCATTAAGCGTATAAGTATTGTCTCACTCTATATTAAAGTTAGTATTGTTATCTCATTATTTGTTGTAATTATTTGGTTATATTGTGTTAAAATAATTATTATATATACTACGTTTGATATCTTGATTTAATCATGGAATTAATTGCTCCACTCAAACAAAAAAAAAAAACCTCTGTGATTCCACTTGGAATCACTTCGCACAGTTTCTACCTTAAACAAAAATCTATAGAACCTAGATAAGCTGAAAAAATTAAAAAGAAAAAACACAGGATTATGCTATTTATGAATTTGGAATATATATATATATATATATATATATATATAATTGAGATGATGACTGTTGCAACAAAGTTTGATTTATCATGTTGAACTATCTAACAAGAAAGGTGTAAGAACATAGAACTAGAAACTTCATTTTATCTTAGAGTTGTGATGGTGGCCTGCAACTCTATCAAGCTTAGTCAATGTGAGCTCAGTCTTGATTATTATATATTTTAATTTTTAATGGGCCTAGGCCCATAGAGTTATTATACAAGTCTTTACAGTTCAGGGGCAAGACATTAGCTAAACTAAGATAATAACTTCATAGTACAGATGAACTCTTTGATTAACTGACCTAAATAGATTCAAACTAATGAATTAGTTTATGCCCAATGAAAAATACAGAGATCGGTAGCAGAGTCCTACTCTGTTTATGTCAAGTTTTGGATAGAAAGAAGATTCTACCTTACCAAGGCTCTTTAATTCATAAGTAGTTTTCTTGATAAAGGTTATCCAGATAAGGTAATAGAATCATTTTACCAATGGATTACCTTCCTATTTTCTTACTATATAAGGTGATCATTTTCATAAGGCATATTGTTACACATCATGCATTACCTGCTAAATTACTGCATAAAGAATTTTTTTGATTATCGTCCTCGATCGTACAATGACTTAAAAATTAGAGAGTTTTTGTTGGGCAACCACCAACACCCGTAACCCCTGTTTTGTAGGTATCTTTGGATGAGAATTTAAGAATTTTAGTTGTTGAATTGGTGATTTTGGTTCATGCTACTTGTAGAGCACATCAAGTTACTTTTAGTGCAGGTGCAAGAACATAGAAATTGCTGAATAATTAGCATTTCTTTGAGTTGAAGAATTACTCATGAGAATCCTACATAAATGTTGAATTACCTTATATTGAATTGGTGATCTTGGTTCGTGCTACTTGTAGAGCACATCAAGTTACTTTTAGTTCAGGTGCAAGAACATAAAAATTGCTGAATCATTAACATTTCTTTTAGTTGAAGAATTACTCATGGGAATCCTACATAAATGTTGAATTACCTTATCAGCATCATGAATTTTCTTCATTTCTTTTTTCTAGCAGTTTCTTAGTTTCAAAGAGGTTTTGTTCCAAATAGGGATGGCAATAGGTTTGGTCTTACCCGAACCCATATCAAATTTGTCCTAAACGGGGCAAGTTCAGGGACATCTAAACAGGTAATAGAGCAAGTAATGGGTTTAATTTTTTCAAACCCAGCCGAGTATGGGGTGAGTAACAGGTCCATTAGGACCCGCCCCGTATAGGAGTATATTTCATACTGTTAGGGTTTTTTCAACAGATCCATTTCAGCCGCAACAAGACCTTGACAACTTCTTCCCATTTTTTCCTCTTTTCATCTTTTCTTCATAAAATAGTCTATATATTTAGACTCCACACCAGCGTCGCTTGCCCTCTCGTCGCCATCCTTCCACCATCATCCTCCCACCGTCGTTCTCCTTCCAACAGGCGTCGTCCTCCTAGCAACCGCCCATTTAATTTTTAGTGCACGGAGAGGCTTTTCGCCCCTCCCCGCTAGTGCTACCCCACACTGACAATAACTCGTCTCAAGTGAAAAGGAAGGCTATGCCCGCTTGGTTTGAAGCTTCTTCTTCTTTCTTTTTGTCTTTTAGTAGATTAATTTGGCATAGGAAAAAATTAGTTTTGCGTCAATATACTTTTAGACTGAAATGGAAAATAAATGTTTGGCCGAAAAGAATCTTGAAAAAACAAACAACATCCAATTTATCCCTTTATAAAAAATTAAGACATTTAAACCGACTAAAAGGTGATCGGGGCTAGAATAAATTATTAGAACAAAATTTGGTACATTGGCGGGTCTACTAGTTTAGCAGAGTGGACCCATCAAGGCTTGGGTCCATAGAACTCTTGGCGAGATAGGTCTTGGGTCCGACTAAATCCATTCCAGACCTGCTTCGTTGTCATCCCCAATTCATAGGCTAACTCAACCTAGATTTTAATTAAAAAACTGATGACCTGAACAACATAAGAAAGTTAAAAATTCAAAATTGACAACAAATAAAATCAACAATGATAGGGCCATGTCTATTAATGGATTCAATTATCTATACAAGTCCAATTTTTGATATTATCGGGCCTAAATTTTGAACCTGACATAGTTCATAAAGCTTTATAATAAATCAAAGTTGGGTGCGCTCATATTAATGCACCAAATCCTATCATAATTCCAAAGTTAACATGTCATTTTTGTTTCTGTTAATAAGACCAAAATAAAATTGAACGGATCATTATTGTTATTATTTTTGAAATTCTTATATGGTTGCACGACTATGGTTATTCGTAAACCTAAAACTAACATATGATTTTGAGTGACCACTATGAGTCACTTATGATCAAACCATTTTTAACCCTCATAGAATCCATTTTTGATGAGAAAATGCTTTGTTTTCTTTTTCAAACTTGTAGAATGAGTGGGTTAGTTATCCATTCCCTCACAATTTTCATGTTCTAAGCCATTATTACCAAACTTGTGATCTGCTAAAACTTGAAAATGTCTACATTGTGGCTAGTGGTTGTGGCTTAGAAGACGAAAGAAGTCTCATGTGCAACCATTACCTGTTTAATTTAGGTCAAAACTGTGGATTAAGTCTGCCTAACTTATTCAAAATCTTAGGCTTTTTGTCTTGACCTGTATTTAGAAGAGAAGAAGCTTTTAATTTTTTAGTTCTTATAACCCTTTTTCTTTTTCTTTTTTAAAGAAAGCAACATTAAACATATATTATGAACCTTTTTGACATACCTACTAACAAAATTAAATATAATATACGATTTAATTTCACAAAATTCAAATCTATAAGTAGGTTGAATCTTTGATGTTTTTATTTTTATTTTCTGACTTATTTTCATCCAAACCCAATCACGATAGAAAGGGTTTTGATCTACAATCCAAATGCTTCCTTATGTGATATTTTCTTGAAATCTTAATCACAAACTTGACTTCCAAATTATGCCTCCATTTTTCACACGAAAAATAGTATCAAAACGGCCCTCTTTCTCATTTTCTTACATTATTTTCACATAGTAGTTTCTCTTCTCTTGTCAAAGTGGGAGAAAAAAAGAGGGAGTTCTCTTTTTGTGTTGGTTATAGGGTGGTTTATAAAAAATTACTCCCATTGAAATTCAATTTTCAAACTATATGAATAGGATCAGCCCTCATGTACGACTCATTAATCTATTTTAACATTTTGTACATACATATACGCATACTACACATATCGTATAAAAGTAACATTAGATAAATTTATGTACATTTGATGAATTGTAAATCAAACGCCTTTTTATCACACTTTGCGTGTGACTTAGACCACATTGATAATTCACTATAGATGTCTCTTGAACTAATTTTTTTGTATCACAAGTGGTCTTTTTTGTGATGACACATTAATATAAACATGGTCAATGAAATACATATAAACCTACACCACTGATATATAATTGAGATTAATTAAGCATGAAAGGGAAATGAGATGGGTAGTCATGTTACAAGGTAGGTGGCTAAACAACCACCTTCAGCTCACTTGTAAACTCATTTTACATTATAAAATGCCACCAACTGCTTATGACTGAGTAGCCAATTTTACCCGTCATTTTACCTTCAGGGCCAAGCTAAAATTATTACAGCAGGAGGAATTTAGGTTCAACTGGAGAAACAAACAGGTCATGTAAAGGAGCAGAACAAATTCAGAGATTAAAAGGGAAGAAATATAGTAATGATCAAATGTTACATAGTCCACAAATGGTAACAAGTGGTAAAAACATTCCAAAGAAATGGCCAAGGAAAATTGTAATGGGAAACTTTTTGGTAAAGTTGTAACTTTAGTAGCTGATGTGCCTAATTATGGTACTGTTACTGCTGGGAACACTTGAATTTTCAGTAAAGAATCAATGAATCTGTACACTAGTGTGTTTCCTTAAGGAAAAGGTAAGCAGGATGGTCAGCTGGAAAGTAGGCCGAGTAGCGGCTCCTGCTTGTGGCTGGTCCCAAACCACCAGGGCTTGAAATCATTGCATTCTGCTTCAGCAGGAGCAGGCAAGTTGAGATCAAGAAAATTTCGGATTTCCCGGATTGGCTTTTGAGTTTCAACAGATGGATTGTTTTTGGCCTGATCACCAATTAAGTGTGATCTCTTGTGTCCACCTAAGGCTTGGCCCGATGAGAAAACTTTGAAGCAAATTGGGCACTCATGATCTTTATATTTCTTCCATCCAACTTCTGCCTCGGCCTTTGCTGCAGAAACACCAATCAGATTTTCACTGCTAGAGCACTTGATGAGCTTGCTATTAGCACTTTTATTATGTGAATGTTCAGTTTCCGGGCTGTTTTCACTTCTTGGAGCACAGCAGCCTTTGAACTTTTTGTGGCTGGCTCTGTGACCCCCTAGAGCTTGGTAAGATGGAAAGGCTTTTTTGCAAATTGAGCATGTGAATTTGCTCTTTGTATCAAAATCTTGGCAGAGTTCAGAATCAGAAGGGGCATGAGCCAATGGCAACTTTTTGTACTCCACAGACACACTCAATTCAGAATCATGTGCATCAATGCACTTCCTCTTTCTTGACTTATTCTTCTTGATATCTGTTTTAAACTGACCATATCCACCTTCCTTGATCAAATTCTTTGGAGAGTTAACTTCAGACTCATTACCTCCAATGTCAAGATTAGTATTCTCAAATTTGTCGCCTATGCGATTTTCATAAGATGAAACTTCTAATTTTTTTCTTGTATTCAACCCATTAAGCAGACTTTTGAGTTCTAATTGTTTCACAGACTTCAACTCAGAATTAATTATAGTGGTCTCTAGCTTCCCATTTCTCAGTTTCTTGAACTTCAAACCATTAATATTTGAGTCCTTATCCAAAGTTTCAGCAATTTTGTTAGCTTCTAAAAACTCAGGACTATTGTCAGAAGACTCAACAACAGAATTTATACCACCCCAATCCCCTTTATCCCTGGAAAGAATATCAAACTCAAAGCAACCTCCTCTTGTTCTTGCTGATCAATCTCAGAAATGGATGGCGAAAATTTTCCAATGGTTAAAGAAGATGAATTTGTAGTGGTTGTGTACCTTTTCATTCTATCTGATCTCTTTCTCTTGAATAACGGAGTTGCTGCTTCATTATCTGATTGGCTATCCATGATCAGTTTCTGATGATCATTGGAACTGTTCCAATAATCTTCCTCCATACTGTTTGCCATCTTTCCATTTACAGAGTGGCATTTCATGTGACCAAACAAAGCCTTCCAAGATTGGAAACTTTTGCCACATTCCTTGCAGAGCTTTTCTTGAAGCAAAGTATCTTCCTCACTTGATTTTGAGAACTTGCTTGTCTTCTTTGGATTCTCCCTAAGGCCACAACCAAATTGACCACCACCTTCCATTATAAAATCAGTTTTACAATTGCTTTTTCCATTAACAAGAGGAGGGAGTTTCTTCTTGGGAAGCTTTTCATTTGTTTTTTGATGATCAGCTGATGAAATATTGATCAAATGAGACCTCATGTGGCCCCCCAAGGATCTACCACAGGGGAAGCTTTTGTTACAGAACTTGCAGATATGCTTGTGTTCCTGATCTTCCTCCATAACTGAGTTGAATTGCAGAGAATATAAGGGAAACACAGATCAGAAACTAATCAAGAAAAGTTTAAAATCTCAGATTGAATTTAAACCAAAAAGAAATGGTACAGTTGTGATCCCATGTCATGTACCTACACCAAATGCTAATGAAACAGAACCAAAAAGCAAAAGCAGCTCAGATCAATAAACAAAAATTTAAGCTCAAAACAGAAGTGGGATTTGAGTTTCTTGAATCTTGAGCTGATATGGAAGAATATAAACTCAAGATTTGATCAAATTTCTGTTGTAGATCATGATCTGATAAGCAAGAAAAGTATGCAGAAAAGAAAGCTAAGTTAGCTAGCAACTAAGGCAGTCTCTCTTTCTGTTTCTCTCTCTCTCTTTTCTTGTTGCTCTTAGTAGAAGTAGTAGTAGCTATAGGGTAGTTGAAAGTTGAAGAAAAAACAAATTTGAAGAGAAGGGTCAGTTACCTTTGTTGCAAATGATGTCCACGAACAAGCCAATATTAAGGAAGAAAGGGAAAAATAAAATAAAAAAATAATAATAAAAATGGACCTTTCTCTCTTACACACACTATATTTGGGAGGAGAAATCCATGCATGAAAGCAAACATTAAAAAAGAGGTAAAATAAAGCAAAGAAAGATAGCAGCACATGTACTCCAACTGAGAATCCTACACCAGCCTAATCCAAGGGCTGTTAGTTTCCAAGTGGAGCAATCCAATGGCTGAGAAAAAAGATAAGAAAGTCTAGAAACTAATTAATTGCTAAAATAACTATTCTTTCCTTTGTCTTGATATTAAGGAAGCCCACAATGTCAAGTGAAAGATGGGAGTTCCACTCCTTGTCTTTCGCAGTTATTCTTTTGGACTTTTTCCAATCTCTTCATTATACATATACATAAATATATATAATTTGTTTTTAATATAATAAAAACAAAGATCCACAGTATATGGCGCTGGGCCCCCTTTTAAGTTGTCAACTGCTCTTTACTTCAGCTACTCTACTCATCTAATTTTTATAACATGGTTCAAACATTAGGAATAAAGTTGTGTATTTTCCTTCACCAACTTGTAGTACATATTTTGATTGAATAATGTCTAGTATTGACAAGTTTTGGTTTTATTGAAGGGTTATTTGCAAAGTTTTGGCAAGGTATTGAGGGAAATGACTATATTAGTAGTCATTCTATTTGATAATATTTCAATGTAATTAATTCGTGCGATCTATTTTTGGGTCGACTGAGGTAGAGATATAGTTTCAAGATTCCGATTTATAAACTCCTTTGTGAATTAAATAGGGATTTTTACTAACTTTAATTTTGGGATTGAGTAATTTTTAAGCATATCATTATATAGTTGACATGAAGCCATGTAAGATAGCTTCAAACAATCATTTCAAAAGGAAACTGTAGCCAGAACTCTAGTTTTTACTATATATAAACTCCCCCATATAAAATTATTCATTATTAAAAGCAAATTTTCACTATTAAGGCTTAATTCAAATGATAAAGTTGAGATAAAATTTTGGTTTTAAATTTCATCAAATCTGTAGGTTTTTATCTACTCTCATAGTAGTTATTAGATTATTATAAATGATTACTAAAAGTTAATCGTTGATTTTTCTAGTTGTTGATAATTATATTTATGATGGAATGATAATTGTAACTCACTTATTAATTCAAAGAAAAACAACATAAAATAGGACTCTACATTTTTTGGCAAATTTCACAAATTATTATCGCGTTTAATAAAAAATATTCAAAACAAAAAAGTGATAATTTATAATGTATGAGTTAGGCACATAATCGCCTATTCAAATCCATTTCAATTTCTTGGAACCAAACCCTAAAAGTTTTCTTCTTAATCTCTCAGTCCCGACATGAACTAGAAAAGTAGATTAGTTAAGTCGTCATAAAACTATTCCAAACACCCCAAGAAAACACAAAAAATAAAAAATAAAAATGGTAAAATCATTAGTTGGAAAAACCATTTGGAAGCAAGTTCATGTTCACAACAATAGTACAACTTTGTCACAAGTTGATGCTGTGTAGTAACTAGCAGAACATGAGGTATAGTGACAGTGCCGGCCTTTGCTCACAAGCAAAAAATTTTATAAGCCGGCTCTCTCATTGCACAAGCCGCAGTGCTAAGTGTCCTATTATATGCCGGCATTTCTGTCCAAGTTTTAGCTGTACATTGTCTATGCGATGTAATTCCCATTCTTTTTGTTCTTTTATACTTGAGAATTTTAAGTGAGTTTATGGATCGATTAGCACGTCATTCGAGAGAGTCATTAGGAGGGAATATAAAGTTATATAATTTTGGATAAAAAAATTTCAAGGATTGACAAGTGCATGCACATTTTGTGGGTGTGATTTGGGTGGTAAGTGTTCATGCATTACTATGTATGAAACAATTGATCTTTTTCATTGTTCAAAGAATCTTGGAATATAAGAAGAAATACACAATATTTTTCTTTCAATGTTTTGGTCGTAGCATGATTTATTTTAGTAAAACAAAGTGGTTAATTATAAAGAGACGATGCTCTTTACGGTCAAATATTATTTCAGTTTAAAATTGAATGTCGAGTTGTTGATGTTGTTATTTCGTCAAGTTGGTTAGTTTTTGTATAGGAAATGGTTGTTAAGATGGTTACACCAAACAACAAAAAGTTTTGTCCCTTATTATATGAATGCTATGCAAAGAAGAAGTGGTAGTAAGTGCATTTCCTATTATTGCATATTGATAATCTCCCTAGTGAGGCAATGAGTAAAGGTGATTAAAGTTTTGGCGTAGAATCAGTAATGCATGAATGAAAAGTTTCTACAATGTGTTACAATTCATAGCATCTTTCACCCACCTTGTAGGACCACAAATTAGGCTATCTACATTGCACTAAAATGTATAATGAAGAGAGATGAGGGAAATAATACCACAAGGGTAAAATTGTAATTTTATAAATATAAATGAATCACTCTCCTAAGATCGTCCAAAATAGATAGCTATTTGGCATATAAGTCACTTCTCTAAATTTGGACCTAAGCATTCATTAAAGGCGTTGGAGAACTGTAAATAAGATAAGCCCCCACAACTCAACCCCTTAATTGATGTAGGCATTATCAAAAAGACAACTAATATCACTAATAATTCAATAATTAGTCAAAGATAATTATGGATGATCCGATTAATCCCAGAAATCAACAGAGATATTGATGTTTAGGCAATTCATCTCACATAACTAAAATATATATATATATATATATATATATATATATATATATATATATATATATATATATCCTTTACCCAAAAAATTTTAAAATCATATGATGATTTTTAGCATCTTGTAAATTTCTATGGGCAAAGTGACTTCACTTGTGAGCAAAGAGTATATAGTTTTCCCTAAACTCTAAAGTGATGTTCAAATTGACAAGCAGACCACCTTCCCAAGAAAGGTTGGCCACTCACTTGTCTTCTCCCACGCCTTGTGACATTATTAAGTAGAAAAATAAGATACCTTCCTTTGGCTTTGTTGGTCAATTTCTTCCCATTATTCAACACCATCCATGACCTAACCCTAACATCACCAAAGGTAGATTACTAATTATATTGCTATTAGCAACGGTGTAGCTAGCTTAGGCATAATAAGTGTGAAGTATAAGTTATACTTCTACTTCCACTATTTTTAATATATTTTATTAATTCTATTTTTATTTTTAAGAATCAGTTAAGAAGTTTTTCAAAAATTTATTTAGAGTGTCGTTTATCTTATATGATAATAGAGGAAAAAATTAATTTTCTGACACTCATATTGGTCGATTTTGCTTTTCATCATTGTGTTATTAAGGAAACATGTCCAAAAAATTTCATTTTAGTACATACTAAGATTTATAGATTGAATCAATGGCCCCTTTTATAAAAAAGAAAATCGATCAACTACATCATTGATTCCGATAATTTTATATATTCTATTTGAGTAATTCCCAAGTGTATCCATAAACCATTGCATATTTACATGATGATATAATAAAGTAAAATATATGATCATGTCATATATAATCTGTTTGAAACTCCATTTGGATAGTAACCAAGTGAATGGGATGCGTCACCCCTTTTTTTTTACATCAGGGTCCCTTTTTTTTACATCAAGGTTCAAAGCATACATTTAAGAAAAGAGACAACTATAAAATAGACAAATGCCCACAAATCCGTTGGACTTGAATAAAAAATAACTTTGAAATTGTTGAGTATTGGAATCTTAGTCTTACCATTCAAGCAATACTTATTGATTCAATGGACCCTTTTTTTCTTTACTAAAAACTAATAGCAGCAAGTGCTCCTAATAACAATAAATTTATTGAGTTTATTAGGATAATTTTAATTATAATAGATTTTAAATTCTTAAAATTAAATTTGAGCTATGTTTTCAATGATTATGTTGAGTTTCAAATTCACTTAATATTAGAATCATCTAAAATCCTTAATTCAAATCATTTCCTCAAATTGAAATACATTCATCCATACTAATGTGACAATCAATTATCATGTATCTTGGATTCTTGAGAAAAACTCAGAATAAAAAAAAAAAATCACATATTTTATAGCTTATATAGTAAACATGATTCTTTTACCATCATTATTAACTAATGATTAAAGGCATGAAAGGAAGTGAAAATTGAAAAATATAAGAGATTTTACTTCTCTCTCACAAGCACAATCTTTAATCCCAAGTCAAAGCAAGATAAGTAATAAGCAGGCTCTCATTTTCAGCAAACGAAAAAGCTGTAAGAATGGAACTGTGGGAACACTGTCTAGCAAATTAGCTTAAACAACTGGTCCATATGTTAATCTAGCTGACATCATAATTATGAGCAAGTCAAGCTTTAATCATGTAAGAATTTGTCTTGGTTGTTGAGGGCAGGACATTTTCATTGTGAAACAGTTAAATAAATGGCTTCTTAATCCAGGAAGACATATAGGCAAAAAGCTCTAAAAAAGTTCAAAAAAATAATAGAAATTTGCCAAAATACATCTATAGTGAGGCATGACAGCTCTTAGGTCTTGTTTGTTGCAGACTGTTCTGAGCTGATTACAAATTTTCTATTACATGAAGATTTCCTACAATTTATAACATGATCATTACAAGTATTAGGCATGAAAATGAAACTTTTTTTTTCAATTTTTTTCCTTGCAACTGCATTATAACATCGCGGTACTTACTCTAACAACTCATCAGTCTCATAAAATTTTGTGATGTGTTATTCCATATGGACTGAAGCAACTTTTGAACTTTGAATAAATGATATATCTGCATTCATTCAATATTTTTTGTTGATAAGTTATTTATTATTGCTATCAATTTCAATACAATTCTTGCATCCAACCTGAGATTACTTTATCCATTGATGACTAATTGTGTAACAAATACAATCTTATAATTCTCAGTTTTTTCATAAAGGGTCTACTTAATCTTGAAAAAGAAGAAAAAAAACATGTGCATGAATGTTGCAATCTGAGGCAATCTCTCACTTGTGAGGGATGATAGATCTCTCTTCCTCTCTCCTTTTCATGTGGTATATGTTTGGTATTTATATTTACATATGAAGCTACTAAATATCCACCACCCTAATTTTATATGAATTTCTATGATGAAGGTGCATGTGTTCCTTTACATTGGTAATAATGGTGCATGTGTTGGTGAGCAAGTCCTCAGCATCATATGCTTTGGGAACACTCAAATTAGTCAATGAAACAAAAGGAAATCAACAATTTGTTTGGGAAAAAATTTAGTAAAAATTGTTTTCATTGTGGGACCCACCTTTCACCTAGTCTTTTGGACATCATGGTTTGGCAAAGCACCCTTAGCACTATCATTCTAACTTTGTTTGTTAATTTGCTCTTTTTAGTTAACTAAGCAAAGAGGTCACTTTACTAAGCTAGTTGCATTTGTTTGTCTATGAGTCCATGTGAAAGGTGTTACAACCAAAGTTTGTTGCTTTCATGCAAATTTAGGCACAATGGCTTTTTTCTTACCATCTCTAGGAGCCCCTAGTTTTAATTATTGGAAGTCTAATTGTACCTCCACCAAAGTACCAATAAAATAACCAATATATAACTGATCAGATTACTTTGTTACAAGTAGAATGCTAAGAGCAACATTAATAAAAATAAAGTGAAATTAAAAATTTGAAATTGACTTTGATTGCATCACTATCTATCCTGTACATGAGTTCACATAAAAATATTGGAGCCTCTCAAAGCAATGGAAGATAAACCCTTCACTTTGTGACAAACATATATGTGCACATTAGTCTTTTGGTGATAATAATTCAAAATATTGAAGTCTACCCTTAGTGAGAAGGATAAAAAAAAAAAAAAAAAAAGACCCACACATTCTACAAGATTTTTCAAAAAGGGTCTTTTAATTATTGAAAGTGGAAGGCTGATATTTATCCAGTTTTCCTGGGTAACATTTTACTTGGAAATCAGAACTTCTTTCCTTTTTATTTTATTATTGTGTCCATGAAATAGCTAGCTATGTGTATTTTTAAATACAATTCTCACTTATAAGAACATTCACTGACAATATTCAAAATGCTATATACATAAGCCTGACTAAAGGCAGGGGTGAACACCCAACCTTCTAAATATTCTTAAAATTGTAGGTTATTTTACAACTTCTTGATATTTGATATTTAGAACAATATACGATCAATATCTTTGTTGGGCACAACGAAAGTAAATAGAATTTGAGGTATAATTTATTAGGGGTTCACAAATTAAACCATCAAGTTGACAAAAATAAAGAATATTCGACAAATAGAAAAATATTGTACACAGAAATTTATATAGTTCTACGTTCATGAGAGTTTTTATTTTTTAGAGAGAATTTTACCCATACTTGAATTTAATATTCAAACTTAAGAAAAGAAATCATTTGACAACCACTTTCAAAAGTTATCAAATAACACTTTCCCAACTTCTCTTTATATTATACCATAAGAAAAAAAAATCCACATGTATTTCTCACAGTGTACCTCTCACAATTTGTCTCCCATGGGAGAGAACAATTTGTAGGAAATAAATTATAAGAGGTGTGAGAAACATTTGCTCCCAATATGTTCTTCGTCTCTTGGCTACCTGGGTTGGTCACCCATTCCCTCTTCTCTCTTTCTCTGCAAATGAATTAAAATGCCTCTACTCATAGAAGTTAATCAGGCAGGTAGCTTAAAACAATTTACGCAGCACCTGAATAGAGATAATAAATAATATTCGACAGAAAAAAAAAATATACATAGAAGTTTATATAGTTCAACAAATCTATCAATGTCCATAGCAGTTTCCATTCTTCCACCCATGAGAGAATTTTATCAATAAAAGATACACACTTGAGTTTAATAACCAAACTCAAGAAAAGAAATTTCTTTTACAACCACTCTCAAAAGCTACTAAAAAATACTCTTCAACCCCTTTTTATTGCTTAGAGAGAAAAAAAAAAACCCTTAATTATTTCCCACACTTCTCATAATTATCTCCTACAAGTTGTTTTCTCTCATGCTGCTACACTTGCTCCCCAGTTGTTCTCCATCTCTTGGGTGGTTGGGTTGTTCACCCATACTCTATTTCTTTTTTTTCATGCAAATAAACTAAAATACCTCTATCCATAAAATTTAATTAATCATATAACTTATAAGCAGCTTATGCAACACATAAATAGCTTCCTAAGTTAAGCAGCTTACAAGCTACTATAAAACATCTACATGACTTCTTTTAGACCACTAAAATTTACTTCATCCTTAAATTATCAAAATTGTGCCACAAAATTCAAGTCACATAAACAATCTTGGATATTTATAGGAAAAGATTCCAAAGAGTGCTTTGCTTCACACTTATCAAATTGATTACCATTATGCATTAAAGGATGTGGAATTTATAAATACGGAAAGCCCTCGTACATACTTCATAGACTGAAATAAATATTACGTTTTACATTGTCATAAGATCACTATCTCTTATTCCAAAACTTACAATGCATCCTGCTATAAGAAATTCTTCTGATGCTAAGATTGTAAATCAACTTTTAATTTTATATTTTTTTAGACAGTCTTAGCAAGATCAAATCAAGAAAAATAAGATGAAATAATTAATTGACTATCTTTTGTCGCAAGGAGTAATTTGAAACGGAGAGGTGTCTGTCGCTCAAAACAGGCCTAGTCACGCGAGGAAGACATCGACGGCACTCAAGTGGTGCCTGGTGGATTAACATTTTCAAGGAGAAAAAAATAATAACAATCAAATGAGAAGAGAAATTTGGTGAAAGAAAAAATAAAAGAAGAGGGAAAAATAATCAAAAATACAAACTTTTAATTGGCTTGTGGGCCTTTTGATATTTTGCTTTAACTTTCTTTTTCTTATTTTTTTTATTAATTGTTGTCAAGAATTAAAACTTCTGGGATGGGCCACTTTCCTTAAATTTAACTAATGGGCCACTTAAACCATTTGACATTATATAACATGAGTTGGCCTACAAAATTTAGTTATTTTACGTCTGTTTTTATGAGGAAAAAGTATTACCAATGAATTGGAAATGTTAGAATAATTGGTATATGAATATAAATAAATATTTCTATTTATTTATTTTTTCATGTTAATATTTAATTTATGATATATATGTGTGTGTGTTTATATGTCGTATCCTAGTCATATCATATCTTAGATTTTTTTTTTTTTTAAATTGTTGTATCCTCATGGCGATATCGAATGGTATCTCTATCCTCAATCCGTGCAACATTCTAAACCAACAGTTTCTGAATTGTAGTTGTAGGTTTTCCTCTTCCAACAGTGCTACGTTAACTTGCATCATCCGCTGTCCATGTTATGAAGTCGCATTGCATATGTTTCAACTAACAAAATCGTACACCCATTGGTTGCTCGCCAGCTCACCAAAGTCATTCCTTAGACAAAATAGTCTTATTTATAAAAATAAAAAAAGCAGACAGCTGCACAGTATGAAAAACCGACCGAATCATACAAATATCAAAAATTCGATAAATACCGAATATCAAATCAAAAATTCGGTTCGTATTTGATTTTTAGTTTTTTAGATTTTTTATATTTGTTATAGTATCAGTAAATTAGTTCGATATATTGTATCATACCGAATATCAAAATTATATATGTATATTTTTTTTAATTTTTATAATTTACAGATTTAAGAATTTTGAATTTGATTTTTGAGTTCTTGACTTAATAATAAAGACTTTAATTTAAAATGAAAACTTTGACTCTGACATTTCTAATTCAACATGTTTACTCCACTCTTCAATGTTTTACCCAAAGGTCCCAAACTCTCTGACTCTCTCCGTCTGTCGTCTGATTCTCTCTTTGTCTTTCGTCTTATTCTCTCTTTGTATCTTGTTGATCTCTCTAACAACCACCACTCTAACCAACAAGCCACCACTCTACCTTCTTGTTGCCCATTGTCTAGCCACTAGTAGTAGCCACCACCTTCTTCCACTGTTAGGACCGCCACTACTCCACTAAAATTTTCAATTCTCCATTTTCGTTGGCTCTAGTCTTCATGCTCGTGACCAGTGGCCACCGTAGGCCTTCCATACTCCACGCCAGGTGTTAATTGGACATTTTTCCTCTAAGGCAAAAAACTCCAAATTTCAAAACCCTAGACCCCCAAAAATAGGTAATCACTAATTCTTCTATTTTTTTCTCATTATTTTTTAATTTCTGTCAGTTAACCTATGTACATGTTAGTATGTTTTGTGTAATCCTTTTTTATGTCAATAAATTATTAACTCAAAATACGGGTAAAATTTAAAAGTCTTTCATTAGAAATTTTAATTTTGATAGAAATTGAGCTCAGTGGTGCATTTTCTGCATCTTGTGGAGATAAAATCGATCTGGCATACAGATATTTATTTTCCACCTTGTATGTATTTGATGGTGGAGATATTTGGTTGTTTTGCTTTGGATTACTAGATGTTATTTACTTTTCAATTTACATT
The DNA here is from genome assembly GCA_019321725.1 of Paulownia fortunei. Classification (NCBI taxonomy): domain Eukaryota; kingdom Viridiplantae; phylum Streptophyta; class Magnoliopsida; order Lamiales; family Paulowniaceae; genus Paulownia; species Paulownia fortunei. Next base: position 15,735,453 of record CM033118.1, read on the forward strand.
GGGCAACTTTTGACTCTTATGTTATTATATATGATAATTAAGTCATGTAAATGTTAAACAATAAGCAATGGACTATTGTCGACCTTGTAGTATTATGCTTTTTAATTTGGATATTATCATTGTGTGTAATAGGTTACAATGAACTAACAAGATTGTGGTGGTGGTGTGCTTTTTAGTTTGATAATCTGATATTAATTTAGGTATCCGATATTTTTTATATTATTTAAGTATATTGTGATTGGTTTTATCATTATTTTAGGAGATTTTTAAAATTAAGTATTTTTTTTTATTGAATTTGATTTCGGATATAACATGTTAGATTGTAAAAATCGAACTGAATCGGCCAAATCAGTTTGGTTCGCTTTGGCATGGTGGAATACCAAACCAAAAAATACAATTTCTCATTTTTTTTTTAAATTTTGGTTTTACCGAAAATCGTACCGACTCAACGTAATTATTTCGGTAAAAATCGAATTGAACCGAACTGTTTTACTTTGATTTGGTATTCGATTCTTATAAATGATGTACCGAAATTTTGATTAACCGAATTTTCAGTTTGATTCAATACGATTTTACTGAATGCACACACCTTGCTTCAATCACATTTTTTTTCATCATATTTGTGGAATTCATAATACACAGTATATTTCTTAGTAAAAGGCATAAGGTAGATGTAGGCTTCCTAGGTTATATTATGGAGACTGTATTCCAATATTGTTAATTTCTCATCTACTTATCATTTGTTTTTTGTCAATTAAAGTATTTTCATTCTACGATTGGAGCTCTACTAAATCCTTTGATGGCATCGCTATAAATACCTAGACATAAATTGATTTTGATTTTTTTTTCTATTAACATTATCCAATAATGTGCTAAATTAAAAACACATTAAATTGATTCTTTAAAAAAAGCTAAAGGGCTCTGATATATTCTAGTTGGAGAAAAATAAATTGCAAATACATCTACTTAATCTGAAATAGTCAAGGGATTTTCATGAATTTTTTTTTTTTTTGAAAGTTTGTCTATGAACACCTTTAGAAATAATGCCCTAGTAAAAATCAATATCCAACTAGTATAAGAGATTCCCAATGAAAACCCAAATAATGCCAATTGAATTTCTCTAATGTTACTTGCCATCTTAAATATTGCATGATTTAGCAGGGCTCTTCAAAATTTTGCAGCAACAATAAAAGCTAAATATTTTACCATTTTAGCTATGTACTGGTTGGTACTAGAACCATATAAAACCTCAAGACATGAAGATCCCAAAAGATTAGATTTATTCACCAAAAAGAGGGAGATGAAATTTCAATCAATTTATGGCATAAGTTGCAATTCTTTAGATGTGAAACAAATCTCTTTTCTTTGTTCTTTTTTTTTTCCATATGAATCACGCCCTCGGCCTAGTTGGTGAGGCCTGCAAGCGATATCCGACACAACGAACTTAAGTTCTATCATTATTTTGCATTTGTCATAGCTTTGCAAAAAATATTAATTAAAATTATTTGAATAATTTATTATATCCACTTATAAATTAATTCAAATATCGTTTCATAATCACGAAATATCACAATATGTGGCGTTGTAATTTCAAGATCCAAAATCAAGTTATTCTTAACACGTCGTAGAACTTCGGAATTCCCACAGCTCATAGTTATGGATACTCTGGGTACAACAATTAATTTTTTCTTAATATATTTGATAATTGTATAGGGGAAATTATTGAAATGTCCTTTAATTAGAGGAAAGTGTAGACGAAATAATATTGGAAATATTAAAAAGCATGAGGACCATCTTGCAATTGAGGTAAGCTTATTTCTTTGACTACTTTTGAATTTTTTAACCTAAATTAAAAAAAAAATTATTTGACAAAGGGATTTTTTACAAAAACTTAAATTAAATGCTTTTGTACTTCTGGCTGATAAAAAGCATAATATGAGTGTTTGATTCTTCAGCTTGTGCTTCTTAAAAAAAAAAAAAAAAAAAAGAGCTAGAATCTCAAAGCAGCTAAGTGGTACTTTTTCCAATTTATGATATTTTTGTAAACAACTCAAAATTATTTTAGACAATTTTACCATTCATAGTTTTTTAATATCCCAAAGTCACATTCACTTTCTCAAATAAAAATAAAATAAAATATATATACACATTATATTTGTATTCATAAACCTATATATATGTACATATTTATAAAATAAAATATATACATGAGTGTACTTAATTTGAAATTAAGATACATTAATTATTACATGTAAATATTTTTTATTATTATAATTATTATTTTATGTATATTATATATAAATAATTAGTTTAATTATTTGATCAAACTTCAGAAAATGAATTATAATTCATATATATCAAATAGATAAATATATATAAATATTTTTTGTATATATATATATATATTTGTATACAACTATATATGAATTTATAAATATATATAATTCATATATATTATAAATATTTATACATATTTAATATATATTTGTGTATGAATATGTGTTTATATATGTTTTTATACAATTATATATGAATATGAATTTATAAATATTTATAATTCATATATATTGTATTTATAATTATAAATATATTTATACATATTTAATATATATCTGTATATGAATATGTATTTATAAATATTTATATATATAAATGTAATTCCTATATATGTATATGTATTTATAGATATTTATATGTAAAAATATATATAAGAGTACTTAATTTCTAAATAAAATAAAATAATTGATTGTTTATTTAAATATATTAATTATCATATTTATTAGTATAGTTATTATATATATATATATTAAATTTATAGACTAAGAATAATTAAATTTTTACACAGAAAAAGGCAAGTAGAACTTTTGTAAATTCTTATTTACCAAACCCTTATTTTTAACTTATTTTACTTTTGAGCAATATTTTGTAATTACTCCCAACTTCAGCTTCTCAATCACGTTTGCTAAATTTTTTGGTTTTGCGAACAATACCTAAATCTCAGAGCCGGAGACTGTTCCCCCCACCCCACACTCCGAAACACCACCATCGCCGCCCCAGCACCACCTTCATCCTCCACCAACCGCCACCAACTGCCGCTTGTTCTCGCACTCCGACATTTCTCTTTCTCACATCCTGATCTTCGTGGTGCTTTTGCTCTCAACTTTTAGCTTCGCTTCTTTATCTCTCAACAGGTAATTGAAACAAAGACATTTTCTTTTTTATTTTCTTTATAAATTTAGCTTTTGTTTCTTGCTTTGTTGCGAGAATCCGCAATTTTGAGTAAGGGATTCTGGTTGGCGTTTCTTCTGTTCTGGATGCTCTGATGTTACTCGTAGATGTTTGGAAACTATTAATTTTTTGATGAGGATTTTTGGTTTGCTTACTTTGTGACTATGACTTGAGCTATTGCAATGAAAACGCCTGACAAAAATCTTGGAAGGATTTACTATTTTGGTGTAATATTTGTATTCAGTTGGTTTTGAGTTTTGTTTTGTTTTTCGTTTTCTTTTTAAGGAAACTGAAAAATACATAAACGACTTATAAATAAGTTTGATAGTGTAGCTTCAAGTTGAGAAAACCGTCAAAATCCTTATATTTATTGTGGCCTTTAAGCTGTAATTGTTCTGATAAAATCACAGTATCAAGCATCCTAAACCATGTGAGGTTCATTGATTTTGAGCTCTTAAAGGCATCCAACTTTTAACTTTTGGGTGATTGTGTTTTTCGAACTGACAGTTGTGAATGCCATCTAGAATCTATGTAAAAATGTGTTCTGGAGCTTGACCATAGTTTATCAAACACTGGAAGCTTGGATGCCTTGGCTTTGGCATGGATGACCTAACATTATAATAATGTTCAATCTACAAGCATAGTGAATCCCTTCTTTTTACTGGGATACATGTAGAAAGGTTAATAATATTTAAACTTCCTCTGGCATTTGTTTAAAGTAGATCTGGAAGTATTAGCATGATACCTACAATATTAATACTTATTTTTCACATACTTAAAGCATGGACTGGGCTCATATAACTTTCTCCTTTTCTGTCAATGCAGTGAAAATGGGTGATTTGAAGACATGGGTTTCTGATAAATTGATGTCCCTTTTGGGGTATTCGCAGTCCACTGTTGTTCAATATGTGATAACATTGTGTAAGTTGGTGTTTAATGCTGACCTCTTCTTAATATACAGAATATAAATTTGTGGTTTTTTGTCTATATGTGTGTAAAATGTATATATGCATATGGCTAGTACTGTTGTTGAGATTACTCAACCTATAGCAACTGGACAGTAGCATTTTTTCTTAACGTGAAAGTCTGGTTTATTGTTGCTATATTAATGCAGCTAAGAAAGCTTCATCTCCCTCTGAGATTGTAAATCAACTGGTAGATTTGGGGATCTCATCCTCTGCCGAAACATTTGCATTTGCCAAAGAAATTTTTGCCAGAGTGGAGCGTAAGACTTCAGGGCCAAATGTGAGTGTTGTTAGTCTTCTCTCGTCAAATTACCTGGAATCATTTATTTTCAAAGACTAATATAGTACTATCCATTGGTAATTATCCTTGTTTTTTTGTCAGCTTTATCAACAACAAGAAAGGGAGGCGGCGAAACTTGCACGCCAACAAAAGACCTACAAAATTTTGGAGGCAGATGATGAGGATGATGATACTGTTCCTGTTGCTCCACTGCCTAAAAAGGAGAAAACTCGAAGCAAGAAGTTCAGGAAAAGAAGTGAAAATAAGGATGACATAGATGACGAGGCATTCATGCTTATACTCTTCTATAGAATCTGTATTTGTCTTTTATGATAAGATACTGCATCAGTTCTTCTTGTATTAGTAAGATGCTTTGGTTTTACTGAATTTGATGGTGTAGGTAGTAAAAAATGGAGGTGAAGAAAGGCGAGTAAGAAGCCGGACCTCTCATGATGAAGATGATGGTTCTGAGGTACTATTATATATTTATGAGCTCTTTCTATTTAAAAGCTGGCTTGTTCTTGGATTATTCTTCTTAATTGGTTACCTATTTACATCATGTGGCCTTGGGTTTCAGCATAGAGTTTGAGCTTGCTTTGGTGGACGATCATTCCATCTGCAAAATTAAGGACACACAGGCACAAAAATTACTCATAGAATCATCTTTACAGAATCATGTGAAAAGCTGTTTTCTATTTTTGATCGTGCAAGTAATAAGATGTATAGATTGAAGGACTCAAGTTAGAGCCCTGGCCTTTGTCAACTTAGTTTTGCAGCAGCCAACTTACACATAAATGCGCAAGCCATGTTGACAAGTAGGAGCTTCCCAATGCTTTTATATACCAGTCACACTATTCCCCCACAACTGACATAGGATACCTGTTATATAGGCCATTAAATTGCCGGTGATGTAGGTTTGGTACTAGTTCTTTCATTGTCATGTTAATGCTTATGCTTCATTATATTTCTATTCCATTGTTGGAAGCCTCCATCCTTTTTTTATCTTTGACTGTACTTCTTTGCTATGTACTTTTCTTGTTTCCCCTTTTCCTTTTATTTTCCTAATCTTTCATTCATAGTTCTGTAATACTGTATGCAACCTTTTTTGGTTGCAGTCAGAAGAAGAAAGACTGCGTGACCAAAGGGAAAAGGAGGAGTTGGAGCGTCATATCAAAGAACGTGATGCAGCGGGGACCAGGAAGGTACAAATAAATGAATTAGCTTCACTTTAATTCTTGTTTCTGTAGATCTCCTACTGGGCTACCCCTTTAGATAGTTGTCATACTGCTGTTTTTCAACCATTCAGTAAGCTGGAGATTCACTTCTATGCTGCTAAGTGCGTACAATTATTATCTAACGACACATGCAATTAGTCTGCTGTGTTTCGAACCTGATTTAAGCTTTTTATTCTTATCAATTGGTTAATTAAACAGTCAATATATTCTGAACTTCTCATAATTCAAATACGATTAGCGCCCACTCAAGGGCCTCACATTTCAACACTCGATGTGTATCAATGTTATTTCATTTTGTATAACAAAGAAAATCGTGCCCGTGGCTGAGTATTAAGGGTATGGGGTGGATTGCAGCCCAAATTGTGAAAAACTGCACATATCCCTTTATATAGGATGTACTTTTCTAACATATCCACATAAGATCGAAAAATTTTGCCCTCAAGTTTTCTTATCAAAATTTCCTGATGGCCTCCCCGAGATATCTACTAATCTGTGTTGCCTCATATATTTTAACAAGTACCTGCCTGCAAGAATTTTGTTTCTTTCTGATCCTCTCTTTAATAAGTCATATTGCTTATAACTTTTTTTTGGTTTTATCGTGTTTCTGATCATACCTGTGGCACTGTCTAAGACATTCTGAAAATTGCTTTCTAAAACTGTTCAACTCCTCTTTTGTTTTCATCTTTGTACAGATGACTGATCAGAAGTTAACAAAGAAGGAAGAAGGTAAGAGAATTTAATTTATATGACACATTGCTTTTATTTTTTAAATTGAGTGAAATAAGTCTTTTGTATCCGCGTGCGAGTATACAGACCTTCCCCATCAATGCTTTGAAAAATTAAGCATTTACTGCAGAGTATATGCATCCACTAAGACAACCCTATTTTTCATGGAGATGCTGATATATGTCACTATTGAGTTTAACTAATGAACCTCGTACAATTGTTTTCACCTTGTCATCTTTTATGATGGCCAATTATCAACTTTTATGGAGTCTATTTCATGCATAATCTCAATATACAAAGCTCCATCGGTATTTTGTTTGCCTAAAATGTTGGTAATTGAAATTCATGAACGTTCATATCTGTATATATTACGAGCAGCGGAGACCTTCTCTAAGACATGGGGAGGCCATGGCCTCCTAACTTCTAAATTGTAATGGGGGTGATGTGGGTGTTCAGGCTGGTAGGTGGTTGTTTAGAACTAGGTATCTTGTGACTGTGCTTTTTAGATGTGTGTGCACATGCATGATATTTGGTAGAAGGGAGAGGAACCTGCGTACATTAGTCTGTTCTGTTTCTTTCTAACAGAGAAGGATTGCAGCACCCCGTACACACTAAATACAAAAGAAAATCCATGCGTATCTTTGGTTTTATTTTGGGTGTTTTGGGAGAATGTATGATGTATGTTTGGTTTTATTCTAGGAGAATAAATGGAGAATCAAAAGGGGATGGGAAGATGAATTCAAACATAGCCTAATGTTTTCTGTTTAAGATATCTCATTCTTATGAAAGATAATTAATTTAACTTTTGACTGAAATTGTTAATTGACTTGTCATATTTGAACCATTCATTAATGAGACCCTTAGTTAATCTCTGAACTATAAAGGGTGCTCTGTGATTATGCAAGTCTAGAGTGGAATTTTTGTTAATTGTTTTGTTTTGTATCTTTTAATGGAACACGTACAAGAGTACATGGGTTGACTCTGTTTATTTTGGTGCATCTCTTAACAGAAGAGGCAATTCGGAGATCTAATGCTTTGGAGAATGATGGCATTGGCACATTAAGGTTTGTCATATCATTGTCTATATCAGGTGCCTCTGCTAGGTGATGTTATTGTTCTTTCTTCTGACCTACAACTATGGTTTGAGTAGACATACAGAATGTGATGTTGTTGAGCTCATGAACATAAACAAATGAGTTATCTTTGTTGTGTTTGACATAGTGAAGGTTTTATTTTTTCCAGAAAAACAATAGGTGCTTTACATGTGTTTCTGGAAACTTTCAGTTCTTGGCTGGATTTTTCTGGGAAAATAGGAGCTCATGAACAAGTTGGTTTTGTAAATTATTGAAGTTAATAAGAGGAGATGTATGTTGAGCTTGGTAAGCTTGTATCTTTTTCCTGTGGTTGCATAAAATATAGAGTGGTATTTCATCAAATTAAAATCAGTTTGTTCTTACTATCAAACTGGCGAGATGTATGATTCACGCCGTAAATGGCTGGGAACAAAGTACTCATAGTTTTTCCTCATGGCCATGATACCCATTTCAATTGCAGATATGGTTGCATTACATACAGACTGTTAATATTTTCTGTTATCAAAAGGCACATTGGTATTCTTGTTACCCAAGCAAAGGAATCATGCATACTTGGGTTTATTGAGGTATATTTTAAAGCTTAATCGGCTTTGGTATAGGTCTCTCTAGTGGGTGAACTTTGTGGATTAGAATTCTGGTTCCCCGTCATGTAGTTCTAATAATACCAGTGTATTCTTGTGAGCCTGGAACGGTTCTATGATAAATTGCTGAGCTTCTTGGGGTTTGCTGCAATTCCAGATCTCAACCATCTTGTGAAGATCTTTGATGAGTTAAGACTCCCTGACTGATAATTTTGACTCTTTTTTCAGGTTTTCCCCTTAGCAATTAGGAGATAATATTTCCCTTTTCCTTTCATTAATTTAGCGATACTGCACAATTTACAGGAAAATTCTTCACTTATGTATGATATTCTTAAATTAATGTGCAGATTTCCCAATATGCATTAGGAATTGATAAGATCTGCTCCATCTTTCCATAGAATTTAAGTTCAAAGATAATCTTGGAAACTTCTTTCTTCCACGGGAAATAAACCTAGCAGCATTTTTTGATGCACTCTAGAGAGTTCAAAGAGACTACATTTTGGCCATAGCTCGATATTCTATTCTTTGTAATGTTTCTTTCTGCCAGATGCAACTCTTATTAATTTCTCTGTTATAATATTTTTATCCTTTGGCCTATTTGTGATCATTTTTGTGTTGATGCGAAAAAACACTTCTTTTTATAGCTTTTGATTGACTGGGTGGCATTTGTGACTTCGTTTGATTTTATTTTTTTCAAATTAAAAGGGGAACACCAGGGACAAGGGCCACTAAATAGATATGAGGACGAGCTTGTAAATTATTGGTCTCAGGTCAATGGTGTGTCATGTTTCAGATGCAATTTGGACTGAAAGTGGAGAGGGGATACTTTTGGGCTCTGTTTATGCTGTGAAGCCTCTGGTGCCAAAACGTCTTAGATCATTTAGTTACACAGCCATACTATTATCAAGCTGATTGCAGTCTAATATTTTCAGTATTATTTGGATCTTAAGTATGCCACATAAGATTTTTCATTTGTGCAATTCCAATCTGCTTTCCTATTGGGTGATTCACTTATGCTGGTACATATTATCTTCTCTTATGTATCAGGAAAGTGTCAAGGCAAGAGTATTTGAAGAAAAGGGAGCAAAAGAAATTAGATGAACTCAGGTAATGAAGTTAAAATGTTGGTTTTCAGTTAATAGTCGAAATGAAAGTATTTTAGTTTTACTGAATTGTTATTTATAACTTGTCTACTTTTTTTGGGGTAATCCAGAGATGATATAGAAGATGAGCAATACTTATTCGAAGGTGTCAAGCTGACTGAAGCAGAGTACCGTGAGCTAAGGTGGATTTATCTTTAATTGCATTTCGCTTAGATCAAGAATTCTTAAGTTACCATAACTGTTTCCATCTGCTGTTACTTTGGTGTTTCACAAGCAATATTTGCTTTGCTGTTATTGATGCTATAATGTAAGGGATCTGTTCTAGCATCTTGTTTTTCTAGAGATTGCTTCCATATAATCAATTTAGTCAACGAAAGCAAAACAGTAGAAAAGAAAAAGTAATTTTGCATTTTCCCAACTTAATGATATGACACAATATCAATTTAGTCAACAAAAGTGAAACAGTGGAAAGAAAAAGTAATTTTCCATTTTCCCAACTTAATGAGATGACACCATTAGTACTCATGAATATAAAAGTTTATTTCTTGATAATAGAATTTCATATTGGATGGAAATATGCTTTTTTTTTTCTTTTATTCCATGAAACTATGTTGATATCGAAATCTAACTATGACAATGTAAATGTGAAGAAAAGCATGAAACTGTACTGTACACTTGCATGCGTACAAATTGATTACTCCACTGAATTTGGAGTAAGGAAAACATCATGCTTCCTTAATAATTTGAAGTTCTTATTATGTAGCTAACTCTATCCCTCTTATGTTCTTTCTGCTTTCCTGTTTTCAAATTCGTCTAAGTTAATACTTTTCGGTGAATTTTGAAGTGAAGAGAACAATATAAAGTCTCTTGTTTTATTTGTGGCCTCAGACTTGTATTGGGATTTAATATTTACTCAAACTTTCCAATGTTAAGGAATGTCAGGAAGATAATCTTTAAGCATTGTGCTGTCCATGATCAGGATTTAATAGGTGCTCAAGTTCCCCAATTATATTGTTAAGCTTTTTGCTATCTAAATTTTTTCCTATGGAACTATATCAGCTATCTTGTTCGGGTAATAATACTGTAAAATAGTTATGTATGTTTGGACTTCCTTCCACGTCAATTTGCATAACATCTGGTTGTAGTTACTTTCAAGGACTGTGTGCAATTAAAATGCGATTTTTTGGAGCCTGGGTTTGGTTCATGAATTTTAAGCCACTAAAATTCGACATTTAGTTAGCTCGTGACATGGATTTGTTTTTTCCTCTAAAAGTGACAGTGGTACTTGGTTTAATTGATTTTTTGATATGTTACTGTAACAATTTTTGTTTCTGAACTATTAATGTAATTGTGTGATTTCTTAACCATAGAACTTGATGCTTCACTTGTGCACACTTGTTTATCTTTAAACTTAGGATGCTTATGTTGTGTCCATCATTTACATTGAGAAATATGCACATTGAAAAAAATTATTTTTGGCAGATATAAGAAAGAAATATACGAGCTCGTCAAGAAGAGGACAGAAGAGTCTGATTATACAAATGAGGTGATTAACTTTTCATCATATATATGTTTTTAAGTGTTCTTTTTACTACCCTTTGATTAACTTTTTGTCAATACTGGCTGTTGTCATCACTTGCATGGAAAATATATAATGCCACATATATATATGTATACACTCGACATAATATGTACATATGTAAGCATATGCGTCCTAACCCTTTGACTTTTCCAATTTTTGATTCTTGTGTCTTAAAGGTTGAGTTACATTTAAGTTGGTAGTAATTACTTCGGTGGGCATTTTATTATGAGATCTGATTGGCTGTAGTGGAATCCTAGTAACTATGTGTTTGTCATCTTCATTATTTGTCTTGCTTTTTATCGATTACTATGAACATTTCTTGATTTTGTTGTTTTGGTCAAGTGCAGTATAGGATGCCTGAAGCATATGATCAGGAAGGTGGTGTAAATCAAGAAAAGAGATTTGCAGTGGCATTGCAACGTTACAGGTTAGTTTCCTTATCAAGGAATGGTGCACTAGATGCTTCAACAACCAATGCTACCATTCAGGCTCAATTACACATTCATACACGCAATCATAGACATTATTTAGAGTTGCAGGAAAGTACTTTGACTTGTCCTTTGCCTCTTCCAGAGATCCTGCTGCAGAAGAAAAGATGAACCCTTTTGCTGAACAAGAAGCATGGGAGGATCATCAGATTGGTAATTCCTGAGTCGTTTGACACTTGTTTTGTATTTTCAACCTATAGTGTTCAATTGCTCATCATATAGTCATTATATTTCAGGCAAAGCAACTCTTAAGTTTGGATCTAAGGATAGAAAGCAAAAACATGATGATTACGAGTGAGTTCTAACAAGTTTACCGTGCACTGTATCTAATATTGGTTTCAATTATACCACACCCCCCATCCCCCCGATTGAACAATCTGAGCTTATGTTGGCACCACATGACCTTGCGTATCTGCTTTTCACGATCTATTAAGGTTGTTTACTGTCAAATTAAAGGGAGATGAGAAACTTTGTTTGATGCCTGGATGCTCTTGTTTTATAATTTTTTCCCTTGTGTAGGTTTGTGTTTGAAGACCAAATAGAGTTTATAAAGGCAGCAGTTATGGATGGTGTTAATGTATGTATATGAACTCTGTGCATAACACAATAAGATGCCCTTGAGAGTAGTAGTTGCAACTTTCTTGATAAAAACTTCACTTTTTGGTCTGCAGGTTGAGCAAGAGTTATCTGTGCAATCGCCAGAGGCATCTGCTGCGAAAACGGCATTTGAAAAACTTCAGGTGTGTACTTCCAAATCCTGCTTTGTGAAAGTTGAGTTTAATTTCCAGATCTGCAAAAATAAACATGTTTATAGCTCCTCAAATTTAGCATTCAGCATTAAACATTAATGATTTGGTTGCAGAGGAGGTTGGCTAAATTGATAATATTATTTGCCGATTTGATAATAAGAATCTTATTGCCAGCTCTACGTTTGACATTGAATTTTCCGTGATGTATCTCTTTTCAAATTGAAACCGTATTCAGCTTTAACTACAAATTGGACAACACAAAAAAGGTTTATGTCTAATTATAAGTGTTGAAGACTGAAAAAAATTCACTTGGTGAATTAGGAGTTGTAGCGTTTTCCTGGTTTTGGTATATTTCTAGTCCATAGTATCCACAGGGGAATAACAATTTGTGTGATCATGGACTTACATTTATCAACCTTCTCTTCATTTTTTTGACAAACTTGTAAGCAGAGACCGGCAGCAAAAGCAGTCACGTTCCCCATGTAAATCATACAAGTTAATAAAATTTTGCAAGAAAGGTTAGGATGCCCTTAAGCTACAGTTCTTGCAGAAAAAGTGGGGATAACAAAAGCACATATTAATGCCTGGATTTTAAAAAACCTCTTTAGTTTATTTCCTCAAGAAGAATATGAAGTAGTATTAAGGATGAAATCCTTTCAAAGCGGACATTTTTTAATTAGTTTGGGCTCATGTCTATTATGTTATAGCATATGGCATTGACCTTTCTGTTGGCCCTTCAATTTTCAGAATGATAGAAAGACTCTGCCAATCTATCCTTATAGGGATGAGTTGCTCCAAGCTATCAATGATCATCAGGTTTGACAATTTCTTTTTCGGTTTTGTTAGAAAGTTAGAATCAAAACCCGGTTATATGGGAATTAGTGTAGTCAACTTTTTATTGTAATTAGTTGTAATTACACATTTAATTTCCTAATTTGTAGCTTCAGATTTTAGGGGTTAGTTTGTTTCTTAACTTAGTTTAGTCAACCTTCTGATATGTTTCCCAACTTTGTTTAGTCAACCTTCTGATTTGCTTCGGTGCTTAGTTTAGTCAACTTTCTGATTTGTTTCCTAAAACAAGGGAAAGGTCTAGCCTATATATTGTCATTTCTAATTATACATAATCAATAAAGAGGTATTTCCACAATGTCATATTACAGGTTCTTGTTATTGTTGGAGAGACGGGTTCTGGGAAAACTACGCAGATACCTCAGTACCTTCATGAGGCAGGATACACAGAGCGAGGAAAGGTACAAGGGTTTGTCCAATACTATTTTCTGCTTTTGCAGATCATTCAAAGAATTTCATCTGCAAATTTTCAGTGCCATCTTGTTGGATTCAAAATAATTTAGCTGGGCATATGCAAGAATTGTCTTTGTATAAATTTCATTGTGGCGTATTCAATAGCTTGTGGAACTGCAGATTGACTATTTTCACCTTTTCCATATTCATCAAAAATATGTAAGCGGACATCTTTTTTTTTTTTTATATTCGATCACAAATCTGGCCAGCAAAACTACAGTTTTAACAATTTAATTTTTCATTCAAGTTTTTTTCTGGGTTAAGAAAGGTCATTCATTTACAAGGGAATGACTAAATTGAATTGTGTTGTTAAGAAAGTGATTTATACAAGATGTAGTTCCCTTTTATATTTTGCTTTAAACTTTTGTCGCCTTTGTATTCGAATTTATATAGACTATGTCTTTCCTGCAGTGCTAAGAAGATGACGCTTATTTTAACTTTTCCAAATTTTGCCCGTGTTTGTTGAATTTATACTGAAAAAAGTGCTTATTCCTTTGCACCTAATTCTGATGATACACACTTAAGGGTATATGTGTTCGTTGGCCACTATGACCTTGTTTGATCAAGTGTTTTGTAAAGATAAAGAACAAGTGCAGTAATTACTAATTCCATAGAAGTTGTTATCACTCATTACTTATCTTGTGAAACCAAGTTAGTCCACAAGACAAAGATTGGAGTTTTAGTTTATCTAATTTAAATATTCGTCTGAAAGAGTCTATTTTTCAAATATTCCATCAAGAAAAGTGTATATTGGGAGATGGATGTTTTCTTGGGTATCTTAAAATGGCAACTAGGATATTTGACTAGCGACACAGAACCTTCAGTTTAGACCTTGAGAATTATCAGCCTCAACACTGAGTCCTTGGTGCTCATATCCTTGCTATCTATATATTCTTTGCAGATTTTTTTGGGGAAATTAGAACCTATACTTGAATTGGTTCTATTTGATTGATACGGATAATCTGAATGTCTCATTTCTATTCTTAATGTAATATCTTAAGAATAGCAAAACCTGTGTAGCTGAACATAAATGGAACTAATCTTAGTTTTGCTAATAATGGTGACATCTGTGGTGAACAGATTGGATGTACCCAGCCACGCCGTGTTGCTGCTATGAGTGTTGCTGCTCGAGTTTCTCAAGAGATGGGAGTAAAACTTGGGCATGAGGTGTGCCTTCTGCTTTTACCATATAGCTCATTTATTAACTGGTTGAGTGCTTGGAAAATTCAACATTCTGTTGGCTGAAAAGATTTGCTTTAAGCTGTTGAATAATAATGGCAGCAATCAGATATTGGTAACTTCACCTGGTTTTGAACACATGCATACAGTTACATAAAAATCAATTTTCAACTTTGTATATTAAAGGATTACATGATTGCATTTCATTTTTTCCCATTCAATATATTAGAATCTTGTTCATTACAGCCCAAGTTACCCTATTTATTTTGGTTTTATTTGCAAGTTCCAAGTTCCAAAATTGTGTTTCAGCTGCCAGGTTGTGCTGTGTTAACTCATATGATTGGTGCTTTTTAGGTTGGCTATTCTATTCGATTTGAAGACTGTACTTCAGAAAAGACAGTTTTAAAATACATGACAGATGGAATGTTATTGCGAGAATTCCTTGGAGAACCTGACCTTGCAAGTTACAGGTGCGTGCCAGATTCAGAAGTAAATGTGTGATAATTTCCTTTACAAGTTGTAACCAATATTTGTTGTATAATTTTCAGTGTGGTGATGGTGGATGAAGCTCATGAAAGAACGCTCTCGACAGATATTCTATTTGGCTTGGTTAAGGTAAGATTTTGGATTTCTTGATTTGAATGTTGTGTGATGTAGAAAAACCTTGATATTATGAGATTTGTTAAATTATAAATAGAATGATGGCTGAAAGATAAACTAAAGCAAAGGATTGGTTTGTATTATGGATCGATCTGAGATAATTTTGGGAAAAAATTAAGATCAGTTCTTGAGCAGTTAATGCTAGCCAACGGTCCTCTTTTGGGAATGTTGCTTTTGGTCTTATTGGGAAGGTGTTGGCTGTATAAATTTATTATTTTTTTGGAGGAAGAAGGAATTATGGTGCTGAAATAGTTGTAAAATAATAGAGGAATTGCATTAGTAGAAAAAGAAGAAATGTGAAAAAAGAGAAAGAGATATGAGCTCTACTGGGTCTACCCTCCAACTAGTTTGGCAAATCACACTTGCAGAACAGGATATCGATTCCTCACATATGGTAAATTGACCTTAAAGATTTCTAGAATAACAAGGACTTTAATTTGGTAATCACATATTTGTAAGATTAACGTTTGTTGAATTAGGACTTAAATACAACTGAAATGACAATATTAATCCTAACTTAAGGCTCATGAACCAAATGTATTGCAAGTCTGGAAAATTATTAAAGTACCTCTAACCTCAAATATTAGTAAACAGATTTAAAACTAGGCTTTACCATTTTGGACTGTATATTATCTTCAAATGAGTCTTCTTTTGGTCCAAAAAGATTCCAGAGTTCCTTTCTTTATATCTTTTTTTTTTTTTAGTCTTTTGTTGACGGTATCAATGTGCTTTCAATTCTTCATCATTTTTCTAACAAAGTGCTTTTTCTAGTTAACTAAATTGGTAATTATAGCAGTCAAGGCAAATTGCTGAAGTGGAGTCTGGAGTGCAATTGCAACTGGATTAGGAGTTTTCTCCTGCTTTATATTGAGTCTGTTTCACTTCCTGATGTTTGTCTTGGTTAATGTGTAGTACTTGTTTTATGTCCTAGTGTTTCACTTGGTGGTTCTGGCATCTCTATCGTGCATAAACATTAGTAAAATTACCCATAAGACATTTATAATTCTATAACCTGTATCCTTGTCCCACTCAACCATTTTTCTGTGATAGGATATCTCTCGGTTTCGCCCTGACCTCAAATTGCTTATTTCAAGTGCCACTCTTGATGCTGAGAAGTTCAGTGATTATTTTGATTCTGCTCCAATTTTCAAAATACCTGGAAGGAGATTTCCTGTTGAAATACATTACACTAAGGCCCCAGAAGCTGATTACCTGGATGCTGCTATTGTTACTGCTCTTCAAATCCATGTGACACAGCCACCAGGAGATGGTGATATTCTAGTTTTCTTTACTGGGCAGGAGGAGATTGAAACTGCTGAAGAGATTCTAAAGCATAGAACTAGAGGATTGGGGACAAAAATAGCAGAACTCATCTTATGTCCGATTTATGCAAACTTGCCTACAGAACTGCAGGCTAAAATATTTGAACCCACTCCTGAAGGGGCACGCAAAGTTGTCCTGGCAACAAATATTGCTGAGACATCATTGACGATAGATGGTATCAAGTATGTAATTGATCCAGGGTTCTCCAAGATGAAGTCTTACAATCCTCGGACTGGAATGGAATCATTATTGGTCACTCCAATCTCAAAAGCATCAGCTAATCAGCGAGCAGGTCGATCTGGAAGAACAGGTCCTGGGAAATGCTTTCGGTTGTATACTGCTTATAATTTCTATAATGATCTAGATGATAATACTGTCCCTGAAATACAAAGGACCAACTTGGCCCATGTAGTGCTTGCTCTCAAGAGCCTTGGCATCAATGACCTGCTTAACTTTGACTTCATGGACCCTCCACCATCTGAAGCTCTGCTGAAGGCCTTGGAACTACTTTATGCTCTGAGTGCTCTTAACAAGCATGGTGAGTTGACAAAAGTGGGTAGAAGGATGGCCGAATTCCCGCTTGATCCTATGCTTTCCAAGATGATTGTCGCTTCTGACAAATACCAATGCTCTGATGAGATCATATCTATCGCTGCAATGCTATCCATTGGAAATTCAATCTTTTATCGTCCTAAGGACAAGCAAGTTCATGCAGACAATGCTCGCTTGAATTTTCACATGGGAAATGTTGGAGATCATGTTGCATTGCTCAAGGTTAGTGTATTGTGTTTTATCTTTGATATTTCTCCTATGCGCTTTGTGCGATGTTATGATATGATGCATGTATATTTGTGATGCATGTATATTTGTTTTATTCTCATGATCAATGTTTTTACACACTTGTGGGTGATTGATTCAAATTGATTGCTATCCCTCAAATTGAGAAAAACATTGAAACTTCTGAATGCAAGTGTTCTCCAAGAAACAAAAAGAACATGTGCTGTTCAAGTAATTTGTTGATTCTGATTAACATAATTTGAGTAGCTGTAGTTGCTTCTTAGTTGCAATATTATCCAATGTTGAGATCCTCTTGATATTGTTACTTTTTCAGGTGTATAGCTCGTGGAAGGAAACCAATTTTTCTACTCAATGGTGCTATGAGAATTATATCCAGGTAGGTTTTGATAGTGTTTTCTTTTCTAAAAGTTCTATACCTTTTTGGCCATTGTTTTGCTGCTAAGAAGACGGCGTGGCCGCTTTTGATAATGTTCAGTTGTTCTTTTGATGTGATCTGATATTGCTGTTTGGTAATCCGGATAAATGCAAATAATATGTACACTGTATGTGCGAAAACATGACTCCTTGTGATAAGTAAAATGGAACTTGTAACATTGTCTGCAGAGATAGGGAATTGAGTCTCTTTCCCATATCATGTGATAGGGAGGGAAGATGCTATGGAGCAGTTAGACAGCATCTTTGATTGTTAGTTTTGAATCCTTAAATATTTTGATTTCTATATTCCAGGTCAGGAGCATGAAGAGAGCTAGAGATATACGGGATCAGCTGGAGGGGCTGTTGGAAAGGGTTGAAATTGAGTTGACTTCAAATTCGAATGATTTAGACGCAATAAAGAAAGCCATAACATCAGGGTTTTTTCCGCACTCAGCAAGGCTACAAAAGAATGGATCCTATAGAACTGTCAAACATCCACAGACTGTTCATATTCACCCGAGCTCCGGTTTAGCACAGGTAGAACCATTTTTCTATAAATATCTGACGATAAAATTTGTCTGCCTTGAATCATAAAGTTTTTACAAGATTGTGGATTCTCAATCTGCATTTCTGATGTAGGCGAACCTTAGGGCTCTTTTATTGATGATAAATCTAAGATTGTGTTTGAATTGAAGGATTTGGATTTGACGAAAGGATTTGGAGATGGATTTAAATGACTGCAGCATCGAATGAATTCAAATCCATCATAATAAGTGAAAAAATAACTTAAAGTGGCTACTAAAGATTTGAAATCCATAGTAATTGAAAATTATCCAAACAAGTGCAATACATTTGTTATTATGGATATGAAATCATTACTCTCAAATCCTCCAATTACTGTGCAACCTAAGAAGGGATTTGGAATTGAGTATTGTTGTAAAGCAAACTAATGGAGAGTAGAGCACCTGACTGTGATAATTATTCTGGCTTTATGCTAATTCAAACCAATATATCAGAAAAATTATGCACTTTTTAAGAGGTTACTGAATTCTGCAATCCTATTAGTACAAAAGTACTAGATAAATTTTTAGGATCTAGACAATGAAGCATCTGTCTTCACTCTTTTTTTTTGGACTACTCACAATCTTGACAAAAGTAGGCCTAATCATACAGGAGACGAAGTCCAGGATAACTAAATAATAAAATCACTCTAAACTTTTCTTGTATGGTCGTAGGACCATGATGGTTTACACTGTTAGATCACATGTGCCCTACCCTTGGACCACTGTGGTCCGAGGACCTTGCAAGATTACATAGTTACTCTCTTAAATGAAGGTGTGTTTGGCAGGAGTTGGAGGGAGATCGGAGGATGGGAGGGTTTGAGAGGGATACAACCTCCTTTTCTGTTTGGTTGGAAGGAAAGAGGAGTAAGCCAACCCCTCATCATGTATAATTGCCTATTCCTTCTAAATGGAGGGGTAGTCATTTGTACTGCTCCTTTAAGGAGAGGATATCAGAGCTTCCCCTTCCCCCTGCCAACTTCGTCTTGATACTCAATGTACTCCAAGTTTCGCGCGGGCTGCTGAGAGTTTCTAATCATGTAGGATTGTATCAAATAACTGTCATCAAGTGGTCTATGAATATTACCAATGTCTAGCTATTTTTAACTATTTTGAAAGGATTAGGCTATTTTTTGGTTGTAATCATAGCTGTAAACTTCTCAACTACAAGTTAGTTTTGCAATTGGAATGTTATTTCTTAACAATTCCTAAACTAAATTGAAAGATTGACTCAAAAGTTACTGTACAGTTTTCTGTAGTTCTAGGAAGACTGAAACCTTATGTATCATGGTGTTTCTACACCAACACCCTACTCCCCCACCAAAGCCACCACCTTCCCCCTCAAACCTAATGCTGCCCTCCCCCTTAAACCTAATGTTGTCCCCTCTCTCATATAGTGCCACCTCCTCCACCACTCCTTCCCTCTGCTCATCACATGCTTGACCCCCGCCCCTCAGGGCCCCTCTACTTCATCCCAAATTGCTCCTCTTGTAACTCTATCTCATCCTCTTTCCTATTTCTCTACCATGTCCGTCTCACGTGTCAATGTATCTATGTATATATTTATGTATATGTATGTATACACACACATATGTGCATTCATTCATTCATATATGCATGCGTGTGTATTTTTATATGTTAGTGTATTTTTCTTTAATCATTATGAATGTTTAATGGAGTGAAGTATCTATGAGAGATTTGAGCCACCAAATTGGCACTGTTGCATCTTCTTCTTTGTCCTTGTCAGGTGCTTCCAAGATGGGTAATCTACCATGAATTGGTTTTAACAACTAAGGAGTACATGCGTCAGGTAAGAGTTTTCCCATATTTCTTCTCCTACTTTATCCTCTATGTAGTGTACTTGTGTGAGGTTGCCATCATGAAGCTCATATGTGGAGTTTGGCATACAGGTGACCGAACTAAAACCGGAATGGCTGGTGGAAATAGCTCCTCACTATTATCAGTTGAAGGATGTGGAAGATTGTAAGCATATTTCTCTCTCTCCCTATCCCTGTGTTCTCGCGTGCTTATCTAATCTTTATGTAAGAATGGACTTGTGAGTTTGTGCATGAGTACATGCGTACGTGTGTTATGATGTGCATATCCAATCCTTAAGGGGTTTTTGATATGTAAGAATGGAGTAAGATAGAATGGAATGAATTTAGGAATGAAATGATGATGTCGGTCTTGTAGATGGATACCAGTGATGTGTACCGATATGCATCTGACCATACATTTACACACTCACATACACATAGATGTGGGTGTGTGTAAAATGTGTGATGAGATGCAGACCCGGCGCAAATCACCTGGTGGAGCGTCCATTAAACTGATGATGTCTTACTCTTAGTATATAAAATGAATGGGATAGGAATGAAATCGCCATTTCTTGCTCAATTCTAAACTACGTGATTGGTATTCAGAAATGAATGGTAGGAATAGAATAAAATAATTTTTAAAGACTAAATTACCCTTCAATAGAAAATTTATAAAATAAAATTGTTATTCAATATGTTGTGCATAAATAAGTTTGTTACGATTTTAGTCGGTGTTAAATAGCCGATGTTAAATAATATATATATATATATATAATATATATATATATAGATAGATAGATAGATAGATAGATAGATGGATGGATAAATTCACATTCATATAATTTTTTTTTAGTAAAAATAACAATGATAGATTTTTGTATTTATTCAGTTTTATTAGGCATGACAATGGGTTTAGATAAAATTGAAACCACAAATGGTCTCGGGTTTTAATTTTCAGGCCCGAGCCCGACTCGAACTCGATTCGTCAAAATATTGTGAAAAAAATGTGTCACGTATAAAATATATCATAATCTTATAAATTAAGTAATAATATAATAAATAGTTAGTTATATAAAAGCAATAAATTAACACGTACATATATATTTGTAAGTAATAAAATAATAAATAGTTAGTTATATAAAAGCAATAAATTAACACGTACACGTATATTTGTAAATAATTAGTTCTTTGTTCATATTTAAAAAAATTATGGTAATATTTTATTTAAAAATATATTTTTTAATATTTTTAAAATTATAAAGTAGGTTTAATGAGTCCAATTTGCTAGGTCTCGGTTGGTAAACCTGCTCCAGACCCGATGTATTGTCATCTCGAAGTTTTATCAAATACTTTTGTTAAGTCTAGACTGTCTAGTAGGATTATTTTGTCAAAAATAATATAATTCTTTCCTAATTGATTAGTATTAGCCAAATCCATGGGTGAGGGAGGGAATGACTAAACTTATAAAATGGGGATTTCAAACATTAAATTATACCAAATGATTGAGAATGGATTTGAGAATGTTCATTATATTCACTTTCCATTCCTAGATACCAATCATGCTATTAAGGATATAGGTTTTTTTATTCAAATATATTGTGGAAGCTAATTGTAATATGTTATGATAGTGTTGTGACGGAGAAAATTTGGTTTCTTGTTCCAAATGTTGCTGTCCTTATATTTCCGAAAGGGTAAATATGAAAATTGCTATAATACGGCATCGTAAGTAAACAATCTTTGATGGGATTAGAACCATCAAAGGTAAACTTTGTGACCCTAAGGTCCTCGACTATCATTATTGTGCATACTTGGCTATATATCTTGCAAGCCTTAGTGATGTTTATGTACATGGAAAGTACAATCACGTGTAAAAATGTTGTGCTCGTTTTTCATGGATATATCCCTTTGCTTTTGAGGCTTACTTTCAATAACTTTTTCTCTACAGTGGGATCAAAGAAAATGCCTCGTGGCGAGGGTCGTGCATCTAAGGATTGAAGAGGAAGGGTCGGGCATCTTAGGATTGAAGAGGAAGAGAAGTCTGCCTCTTTATGTTAGAACAAATGTAAATACAATTTTGTAAGGTTATTTGTTCCTACACAAATGAATATCCTGTAAAGAGATGGAAAACTGTACAGATTCAATCCATACCATACGCTGAAACAAAGTGTACAATGTAACAAACAAGAGTATATGCAACACTTTCTCTCTCTTTTTCTCATAAAATTTGCTGGTTCATATATATATCACGTTGGTCAACATTTTGCTTGATCATTAGGGCCCTAGAATAAACAGCCTTTTCTTTAATCATATAGCTGAATTGCAGATTCTTTATTCTACAAAAGGAAATTCAATTAAGAGATGCAGCTAAACATGAAAATAATCATAATACGCCATTTGCAATGAAGGGATTCACATAACATGAATCCAAATGTCAGGTACGGAAACAACAATAGGCAATACAATAAAAGAGAAACCTAAAGAAATGTTCCATATGTGTGAAGAGTGTAAAACTAGAGAAGAGAAAGTGAAGGTGATCACTTAACCTCACTTTTGTATTAGTGCAAAGATAGTAAAGACCTGTTTATATAATTAGTCTTAGATCTGCACCAGTTCACCACTGGACATATTTAACAAGCTAAGCAAAGTGCCAAAAGTCAGATTTCTTTCAATTATTACTTTCTATGAAGAAAAAGAGCATATTTGGACATTTTACACTCAAACAAGGGAACTTCTGCAGCTTTTCTAGTACATGTAACTAACCAATTAAACAAATACAAGTGTTTTCATTGAACCAAAATATTGCACTTTAAATGTTTAGTTTAATTGTCTATAATGGTTGACTTAAATGGGAAAAAATATTGAACAGAACACTCTTTAACTCATCACATTCTCAGGGGAATAGTATATATATGAAAGATAGGGACAAAACTCTAACTGACCCAAGTTTAGACCTCTCATTTCTAACATTATTTGTTGATCGGAAATATTTTTGTGGCCCTCAAATTACTCTTGCCTGCCATTTTGTCACCTAAATAAAAGTTTTTTATTTCTTTTCTTAAATAAATATGTGCAACTTTTAAAATATTCTGATTTCTTGTAAATCAACAAAAACCCATGTTACAATATTACCTTCTCAATTAAACTAAATTTTTGGCAGTGGCTCAGATCAGCTGTCAATATGCACATTGCAAAACATGACAACCAAAATTATGCAAGAGAAGTACATACAGGAGATAATATTATTCACCTTGATTTCTGTCAACTATTAATTTGAATTTAAATGCATAGAACATCTTAGAAAACTCTGTCCATCTCCCTATTTTAATGCTACTTCTAAAACGAAACTATACACAAAAATACATCATTTTCGTGCATAAGGAAAGAGCTTAATTTCGAAGGGATAAAAGCAATCATTTGGGTCATGCTTATGCTTCTAAAGGAGGCATTTGAATTGTGGATCAAAAACTCTTTTATTGTAAAAGAGTTTGGATAAAAATGGCCACAAACAAGTGGAAACATTCATTGCCTCAACCAAAATAAAAAGGTTGAATATATGTAAATTTGAACTTATGAATATAATTTGTTTTAGTTTCTGTCAAATCATTAATTTTTATAGGATCAAACTTTTTCTACTTGGTAAGTATTTTGTTGAATAACCTTCTTATTCAAAGGTTTAAACTATTAAATATGTAAAACATTTAACATTTTAATAACTCTAACATATCCCATCACGTACAAACTATTTTTGTTAAGCATGTGGTGGTAAGATTTGAATATAGGTCCTTTTGTTTAGTCTGCTTTGATACCATGTTGAATAACCATCTCATCTAAAAAATTAAGTTATTAGAGAGATAACACATTTAATGTTGAACATAAAACATTTAAAACCATTTAAATAATAGCTGATAGTTTTCCAAAGTTAAATATTTAAATAATAGCTGATAGCTGGAAGGAAATATAATTGCAAGATGGTCCCAAAGTTATTTCCTATAGATATGGGTTGAAAAATTTAACCTCATGAAATAATGGCTCTGTCCATACCACAGAAACCAAGCTCAGCAAAAGTTTCAAACCAGACGCAGAGTAGAAAGTGGATGTTAAGAATCACAACAATACTTTAATACAACTATATGATCACAATAATTTAAGTAATTATTTATTGTGATATTTTTGATTTCATATAATTTAATTTTGAAGGATTTCACATATATAAATAGATTTCTGTAATGTGAAAGTAAGAGAATTATCTAAGTGTTTAAGTTTTTTGAACCTTTAATTTGTAAACATAGACTAAATGGCTGAAATATTAATTTTCTTGTGTTCTCCTTTTCCTCTCTTTTAATTTATTTGTGTGGAGGTGGTCGTTGGCTGCGGTGGGTTGGGGCTTGTGAATACTGATAAGTAAGATGGAGGTAAAATATTTTAACAAAAAGCTTCAAAAAAAAAAAAAAAAAAAGAATAATGGAGCAAAGGGAAAAAATGTTAGCAAGAGTATAATTGTAATTTTACAAAAACCAAATTCGTAATCAAATTTTCTTTTCTAATAGGCCTGAAAATCCATTTTACCGGTCACTCCATCCCATCTATGAAAATAG
The DNA here is from genome assembly GCA_019321725.1 of Paulownia fortunei. Taxonomy (NCBI): domain Eukaryota; kingdom Viridiplantae; phylum Streptophyta; class Magnoliopsida; order Lamiales; family Paulowniaceae; genus Paulownia; species Paulownia fortunei. Next base: position 15,760,132 of record CM033118.1, read on the forward strand.
ATCACTTTCCTCCCCAGCGTTACGACGTCAATTACAAAGATATCCTTGCGTATTTTCAAAAAGAATTTCTTACGCCACTATCTTAACGAGATTCAAATTTTAATTTCAGGACAAGAAGTATCGATAACGTGATTATTAAAAAAAATACCCCTTGAATTAAGTTACAATATTGACAAAAAATCAAATTCATCGCCTTCATTTGGATCCGATTTTAATTTAGTCTCTGAATTTAGTAACTGTCTAGTAACCTGACTACTGCAAATTTACTTTGTGGCTAATTTTTCTCTTATAAAACGCCTTATGAAAACATCTATTATACGGAATATTGTACTTTTTTTTTTGTTATTATTATTATTATTATTATTATCCATAAAAGGGGAAGTAGTAAACAACTGTCACCCCCAACTACGTTATGTTTGGACTTTTGTATTCATGGCGAATATATCAGACAATTAAACAACTAGCGCAAGTACTGCTTCTGTTATTGTAGCACTACCAGAGGCCAAGTATAGTCTACAAAAACTAGCAGCAGTTTCCATTCAAATCAAAGAGCACACGACTAATAAATAGTTTTCATAAATGTGCACAAGGAATTCGAACGTGGGATATAGGACTTACCAAACCACCATATTTTGAGTAATGCATTATATGCTTGCAAGTTCTCATCCTTTTCAACAAAAAACTAGGAATTTAAATAAAGGCATAAAAAATAATTACATATTTTCGTGCAATTAATTAATGTTGGAAAATTATGAAATTTTTGTTAAATTAGATTATTGGGAACAAAAATAACACATACAAATTTGATAATAGAATTCAGTCAATTGTGCCTACGTCTCCAAACCTACTGCAGATCGTTTTACTAAAGGGGAGAAATATACAAATTGTTTACAACACTTACAACTCACAACCTATATACGAATTTTTCTTCACAGAATTCTTTTATAAGCTTTTCTCTTAAACTCTATCTAATTCTCTAATTTTAGGATGCTCTATAAATTAGAGATTCGGGGGTTTATGTAGGTTTCAAAAAATATGGGTTGGTGAAATTTAGGTAAGAAGTTAGATAAGAAATTAGGTTATACATCTTAATTGACAAATGCCTAAATTAGGCACCCTTTATTTTTCACCAAAAATAGTTTAACCATTTTCTTGACAATCTCCCACTTGAAAACTGATTTCAATCTGTCTTTACACCTCGATCTATGCACTAGATCTTTTTGGTCTTGTTACTCTTGCAGGCCAACTGAAGTTTGAACACAACTTCAGTTTGTCGATAACCACCGTATTTGTCAACATATCTGATGGATTCTTACTTCTTGGATCTTCTCTAATATTAGCACTTCATCTTCCAATAAAGATCTGATAAAGTGATAACAAAGTCCAATATGCTTGGTTTTGGAATGAAATACTGAATTATTCGCTAAGTGTATCGCACTCTAACATCAATGTATAAAACATTCTTCTCTTGCTTGAATCCCAACTCAATTAACAAACCTTGAAGCCATACCATCTATTTACTAGCTTTAATCATTACTACATAATCAGCCTTTGTAGTGGATAGAGTGATAATCTTTTGTAACTACGACATCCGACTAATAGTTGTAATTTCAACAGTGAATATATAACCAGTGGTGCTTTTTCGGTGATCGATTTCACCTCCAAAATCTATGTGTACGTAGCCTTTTACTTTTAATTCTCCTTTTTCAAAGTATAAACATTTCTCTACGGTGCCTCATAGATAACTCAAAATCTATTTAATTGCTTCCCAATGAGCTTTTCTTGGATTTAACATAAACCTGCTAACAACTCCCACTGCATGGGCAAGTTTGGTTTCGTATATACCATTGCATACATCAAACTTCCAATAGTTAAGGTATAAGGTACCTTAGCCATGAATTCTCTCTTTTCATCCGTCTGAGGGGATTGGTCCTTAGATAGGCGAAAGTAACTAGCCAAGGGTGTGCTGACTGGCTTGGCATCGCTCATGTTGAATCTCTGCAAAGTACGATTGATGTACTCTACCTGTGATAACTGCAAAAGCTCTATATGCCTATTTTTTATGATTTGCATTCCAAGAATCTTATTTGTTGGACCCAAATCCTTCAAGTCAAACTCCTTTTACAATTGCTGCTTCAACCTTCTGGTATCATCCATATTTGAACCTACTACCAACATGTCATCAACATATAGTAGTAAAATAATATAGCTAGAGCTATATCTCTTGAAGTAGCAACAGTGGTTAGCGTTACACTTCTGGAAACTTTCCTTGTGCATGAAGTCATTAAATTTCTTGTACCACTGCCTTGGAGCTTATTTCAGGCCATACAAGCTCTTCTTAAGTTTGCACACCATGTTCTCATTCCCTATTTCTGAGGAAACTTTTGGCTGGTGCATCTATATCTCCTTATCCAAGTCTCCATGAAGGAATGCAGTCTTCACGTCCAACTATTCAAGATAAAGATCTTCACTGGCAACAATACTTAATATTGATAGTATTAAGCTTCACAATGGGAGCAAAAATATCAGTGTAGTCAACTCATTTCTTTTGTTGGAATCATTTGACAACTAGTCGAACTTTATATCTTTTGGAACCATTATACTCATCTTTCATCCGGTATACTCATTTGTTATGAAGTGTCTTCTTCCCCAAGGATAATTCAACTAATTCTCATGTTCGGTTGGAGATTAGAGATTTCATCTCTTCTTTCATGACAAGCTCCCACTTGCTGATATCTTCAGTTTGACAAGCTTCATAATAGCATTCAGGCTCCCCTCCATCAGTTAACAACATATAGTTCATGTATCTTCTGTTAGGCACATGAGGTTGAGAAGACCTTCTCAATACATGAGCTGGAGTAGGAGACTGCGGTGTATTGGACTGCTGCGCACTGCTCTGTCCAATGATTTTCTCTAGTTGAGGACTTGCTATAATTGGCTCCGTCATGGGACTATCTGTGACATCATCAACATTTATATTTACAAATACTGGCTCACTCTGCACTGAGTCGTTGGAGTCTATTTTATGTATGTCTTTATACATCACCCTTTTGTCGAAAATCACTTCTCTACTACGGATCACCTTCTTATTTTCATCATCCCCAATGCGGTGGCCATACTCATCCTCGCCATAGCTGATGAAGGTGCATTTCTTGGATTTGGGATCAAGCTTATTCTTGCCTTGATCATTAATATGCACATATGCTAGACAACCAAAAACTTTTAGATGTGATAGTTTTACCTATTTTTTGCTCCATATCTCCTCTGGTATTTTGTGCTCCAATGGAGCCGATGGCTTTGGTTGATCAAGTAAGTTGTTGTGTTGACCGCTTTTGCCCAAAATTACTTCAGTAGACCTGACTGTATACAAATGCTTCTGGCTCTTTCTATTAACGTCCGGTTCATACGCTCAGCTATACCATTGTGTTGAGGTGCCAAATACTTTTACGCAACTTATAAGTTTTTAAACAACTTATAAACATCTCTTATATTTTTAAAATAAGATTTTGTTTTAACAAATTTCTTTAATTTTGATAGTTATAATCACAAAATTATCATTATTGATATCTTACAAATATGATCTTATTTTATCAAAACACTTCAACAACTAATTTTTTTAATAAGATATAATATCTTATAAGTTTCAAAAATATCTTATAAGATATAAGAGCTTATAAGATCTTTAAGATTAATATTTTTTTAAAAACAACTTATCAAATCCTAACATCTTATTTTGGTATATTAGACTTTACAAAACACTTTAACAAATTTTATAAACTCTAAAATAACTTTTAAAATATTTTAAGGAGTTTATAAGTTCAACAAAACACCATCTTACTTTTATAAATATGAGTGCTTCTAGCATACTCATGAGTAGAGATACTAACGAGGCGAATTCAAATCTGATTTGATAAAACTCAGATCTACATTGTCAAGTTTTGTGACCTGATCTATACTCATTTATAATTTAAAACAACACCAAATAAAATGAATATAGGATGTAAATGAGTTTGAACCCTCCTATTATTATCTCTATTGGTAAGACATATTTTCAGTAATGAATGGGATAATACAAAAAGTTTGATAAAATATTTTTTAATAACTTTAAGAATCGTTGTACAATAAATTTTTTATATTTAGTTTGAGTGTGTCTGGCAATTTTCTCTCATAGCTGACGAATATAAACTATTGCGGACACAGCAGACTTTTTCAAACCACATAAGTCTCAGTGTATTTTTTTTTTTCTATTTGTTGGGCATTGATATTTTATTTAAATTTATTGGTATAATTTTTGGATTTCTATTAATTAAATCCCGAACTTTAATTGTACCCAACTAACATATGGCTGGTTTTGCTCTATTTTCAAGTAAATTCTTGTTTTCAGCGCACTTTTAGTTAACAAATGTGGTCCTTTCATGTACCCTTATGAAAAAAGTGTCTCGTAGCACTTTGTCTTTTAAAATCATAACTTAAGAAAATTCGTTTATTATTCTAAATAAACACGATTTACAAAAGCGTATGTGTTCACATAAAGTGGTAACAATTTATGTACCTAAATTTTTTAATAGTTTACACAATTAATTTTAGATTTAACTAAATAAATTTAGTTGTTTATTTATGAAAGTGTTACGCATTGTGTCGATGTAGACGGGGCGATATGGATGTAGAAAATAGTTAAATAAAATTAAATGTACATCTTATTTTCTAATCTGACAATAATAATATTTTTTGTACTACAATAATTTTCCTCCATTATTATTTTGTAGCACAACTTTCCCCTCATTTGGGAAAAAGATCTATTGCCTCATTGAGAACCGAACCGAGTGGGCAATTATCCACAAAATTGAGATAAGAGTAAAAATTCCTTTGTGTAATATAAATTGCTAAAACTTCTATTAGTGAAAACTTGTTTAATGTATGTATGATACATATTCATATGAAAAATATTTTTATTTTTGTATGCATCCTGAACTTGGCGTAAAATATTTGTGTTTTTAAGTTAAACTATTTAATATACGTTTATATATATTTTTCGTTATACTTGATAAATAATATTTTATTAATTTTTATTAGCAACTTAAAAAGTCATAGTAAAATTGTTTACAAGTATTTTTTTATTTTTATAGGATAAAATAAAGTCTCAATAGTTTCTTTGAAAATTTAATCATTATTAAAAAAATATCTATAAATTGAGACATATTCATAAGATAAAATATCTATAATATATATACAATTTTTTTTTCATGTTTTGAAAGTGAATGCAAGAAATATACATATAACAACAACATAAACTAACTTGTAATTTACAAAATTGTTGATATTAATATTGTACTCGCAGCCTACGTATCTATATGCTGTAAAACAATCGAAACGAAAAACCCGGCCCTAAAATATAAGCAGGCCGAGCACTCTAATTGGGCCCCCGATTAGAAGGGAGAGAGCGAAGGGACAATCGCCCCGCATGTTCTACGCATAATTACGATTTATCAACGCGAAAAGCTGCAGAAATTCCAGATTGAGCGTACAGGTTTTAACCCAATGACTCGAAAATTTTCGTATAGCTTTCCGTAATTAGATTTATGAACGCGAAAAGGCAATCGAGCGGTAGAATCCCAGATTGAGTATGCAGGTTTAACCCAAGATTCTCGAGAATTCGTGTATTTTCCGGTGATTTTTTCTCTCCCTATTGTCATTTGAATTTACTTTATTATGGTGTATTTATGTGCATATATGTTTGTATACGGATATGTTTCACTCATGTGTGCGCATGAAAAGAAAAAAATTGATGACAATTTTGTGTATTTTTCTATGTTCTCAATTAATGAAATGGTATGTTGGGGGTATCTTTTTGTGATTATTGTAAGATTAGAAATTCGAATATGGAAGAGAGGGACTGTGAAGTTTGTTATGTGCTTTGTTCGTGATGTAGGAAAGTTGGAAGAGGATGAATTTCTTGAAGGGGAAAGGAAATTTAAAAGGGAATTTTTATATATTGTGTGATATAGAAGGGAAAAAGATGGAGGATGATAAATATGAAATCGAGATGATTTCCGTGCATGAGATAGGATATGTGACTGCTTTCTGTAGCTTGGCAGAACAAGTCTCTATGTTTGCTGCATCTTAGTGATAGAAGGCAAGAGGATGGGACTCATTATCACCTATCGCTCTATGCAAATAAGTATGATTTATTTCAGTTTTCCACGTATTTGACCTTTTGTTTTCAGTAAAAAGGATTTGTACATTTTAGAGCTTCCTCTTAACTATGCTGTTATTGTCATCTTCCTTGGGTTATCTTTTGCCATTAAAGGCAGATAGCAAGGAGAACTTTTACCTGTATTTAGGGGCAAATTTGATGCCCAGATGGGAGAATAGGATTTTGTTAATGGTATCAAGAATAGGATGGAGTGATTTGAGTCTCCATATTAGAGAAAAGTCTTGGAAAAATATCATACAAAAAGATATCTCTTTTGTTGAGTGGATGTATTGTCTGGAAATAAGAATTAGGTATATCTAAAAACCAAGGCTGAATAAGTAGTAGATTATATGTTTATAATGCCTGAATTCAGTTTAATTAGTTTATTAATACCAAGTATTTGGACTTGATGTTCCAATAGAGTCAAATTGAATAGTACTTTTATGTTGGAGTGCTTCCATTGTAAATCAGGACTTCAAAAAAATAACAACAAAAAGAGAACATTTTAGCCAGCACGTCTCTTACTAGGAAAGATGCTTGTATCGAGTTCACTTGGCTAGGTGAAAAGGAGGTGGGAAAACAGTTAATAAGTGGTGCCCCATGTCCCATCAGAGATTGGAAGGGGAGAAAAACACACCAAGGTATCACAAAGTAATATTCATATCTCTTTTACTCGAAACAGAGCTGTATGGTTTTGATTTATTGGGTTCACACGGTGGTGATGGATTTTTATTAAAGTCGGTGTTTTATAAGAATTTGCTGTTGCACTGGAGAAAAGAAGAAAAATATAGCTGAATGAGTTGTTTATAAATGGTGTTGACGATGTCAGATTTTATTTGCTATTTGATGGGATTCCGGTTTGAATTGAAATTTACAGAGGAATTCAATGATTCCACATGTTTGACGAATTGCTTGTGTGAAGCTTACAGCAGGATAGTAGAAATATTCTGGTTTCTATTGTTACATACTAAGAAAAATTTGTGTTCTCCATATGTTTGGTGAAATGCCTGTGTCAAGATTGATGTGTATGTAATAAGCCGTGCAGCAGGTGATTATCATACATGTACTTGATGGCGTTCATGAAATGCTAATGCACATACTTATTTATCTACACTTTGTGGTTGGCTAGATATGAACCATCTGGTATGCAGATGTCTGTTACTGAGAATGAAGCTTTCTGGTAGTCAACACTTGGATTTTATTCAACAAATAAGTAACTGAGCAGGACTGTTTACATGGAATATGGAAATAAGCAATCTTTGAGTGGCTTGGTTAGGGGTCCATTGGACTCTAGACGTGCATCAGAGAAATGTTAACAGCCAGCTTGACTTCTAAAGCAAAGGAAAAGATAAAACTGAAAAGAATCGAGGGTTGAAGGAACAGGGGTCTAAAAACACTATGTCCTCCATCTTGCAGGGAACTAATGAAATTGTTTATATCAATTGTACCAAATGGAACCCTTCCTGTACTTTGCAAACTACATTCATTAGAAGAATGCCCTGTTAGTCATGCATATGATTGATAAAATTCAGGATAGCCTGCAATCCGAACTGAGGCAATCTTTCCTGATTCAGTCCTCCTTTATCTTATCATTCAAACTCTAGATTCATTTGGACTCGAGTAAGAATTCATATTGTTGGAAGCTTGAGCATTAGCAATTGAGGAAAGTGACTGGAGCCTGTTCTACTGTTTGTTTCTCTATATTACAGGATGAGGATGGATTATTATTGTAAAATAGAACCAAGCTATGATCCCTGCAGTGGAATGATACAAGTCTTTCTAAGAAAATCTATTGCAAACATTGATCATAAAAATTGTAATTCTCTTTTCTTAAATTGTTGCTGAAAATTGTCAATCTGGTTGGGATCCTTTCAGCCTGTTTATTTGACCTTACGGGCCTTTGGTGTGTATATTGATTAATATGGAACTCAGATTATTGGGTGCTGTTGATTAGCATTCTTTTGGGAAGTCTGTTGATTTCATAATTGAACATTGTTTACCGGCTTAGCTACTGGGACTAACGTAGGTTATTGATGCCACGTCACAAGGATTATATGTGACCATGGTTACATTTGTTAAATAGTTTTTATATACTTCAATAAGTTCCTTTTTGTAATTATCACATATTATTTTACATTGTACATGACTGTACGAAATGTTTATATTGATTTTGCGTTATTGAAGAGAAAAAAATCTGTGCTTGTCTGACACTAGGGGGAGTTTTGGCTACTTGATGAGCTGTTGAGCTCACCCTCTCAATGGAAAATACTATTAAGTTTTGTTGATTGGGTGGTTGATGCTGTGGTCAAATTGAAGGAGATTTATGTTATGATCAGCTTGCAGCTTAGATATTTTTTTCCCTGCCTATTGAACCTTTCAATTACATATTGATAATTAACACTTTTCGAAGTTGTATTCCTTGGACATTTGGATTTAATGTTTTTTTTTTTTGGGTTATCACATTGAGCTGACTATTTTATTAACATTTGTTTGTAATAGATGCTCATATAACATGATATTTATCAATTGTGGGAATCAAATGGAGCAGTCCCGAGAATTTATTTTGTTTCTAGTTGTGTGGGTGTCCTAATATACTGTTTGATATCCGGTGACTACGACCTTCCGATAGGGGTGTGAGCCCATGACAGTATTGTTTCACATAGTTACTTGAATGCTGAAATATCTTATGCTGCTCTCACTAATGCATTTTACAAAGCCACTTATGAATAACAGGGTACCATTGTTGAAGCTTTGAAACAGTCTTTTATGGATTGCCAGCTTTCCTGTACATCACCTCTTCCACGGATCTGGGTCATTGAGACACTAGCACGCTCTAACCAAGTAGATATATCTCTTTTACTAGGTAAACATGGCAGTACCTTTTATATCTCATAAAAAAAAAATTTAATGGCTTTGGTCATTTGTTGTTGAGAGACTTGAAAGTTAGTTTTGTATTCATGGTCATAGATTTACTTGAGAAGACTCCGGAAATATCTGATGATCTCGGTAGAAATGCAAGAGAATTGGTGTCCTTGAGAATTTTAGAGAGTTTCTTCGGTCAAGGAGCTCGTGCCAATCCTGCATCTTCCGCCTCAAGTCAAAAAATTAGATTAGATCCATCTGACAGTTGCGAAGATGTCCTTCGACGAATATTGACCGAGGTACATCACGTGTTTAGTTTTTAGAATTTACATTAATAAGCAAGCCAATATGCCAACAAAATTGAGTCATCAGGGAAGTGCTAATACTGATAATTTTGTAATTATTGACAGACATCTCCATCACATCTGAAACCTCCTGGACCAGAGATGTCGAAATGGGATCTTCAGCCCTTTATAGAGCATAAAAGATCTAGCTTGGCTAAATATGCTCTACAACAGGTGAGTGGAGCTGTTTCACCTTTCTATACCGCATTTAAGCAACAAAAATACTAAAAAGATGTTGACTTCACTTTTGCTTGTTCTAATCTTCCTTGCTTTCTTTTAAAACAGCTGAAGGATGCAATACTTACAGGAAGCCATTCTTTTCTTGCATCTTTGAAAGAACAAAGTGGTTTGCCAGTTGGGAATCAACCTGAGCATGATGCCCCTGTGGACGATGGTAATTGCAATGGCAATACACCTAGACTTGAAGGAAGTGATACAAATGATAGTTGTCCCTTGCACGGAGATTTGCCTGATGAAAACTTAGTACCAGTTAACAGGAAAAGAAGAGCCACTAGTGAAAATGCAGGAGGAAAGTCATGTAAAAACCTGATCCTATCGAAGAATGGCTGTGAAACCCATATAAAATCTGCCAAGAAGTATAAGCATGATGTTATTTGCAGTGAACAATATGTAGGTGAGAAATTGTTATCTTCAGGTATAGATACACTATTAGTAGATATGTCTACAGAATCTATGCAACACAATGGAGGAAAAAGGTGCATTTTGGGAAGAAAAACTCGTGTTGGGGGCATGGGGCTAAATGGTAAGGATGATAATAATGAATGTACTTCTTCGAAGGGGCTTGTTGGTCCTGATGATGTTTTGCCTAGTGAAAAGCAGGTTCCTCATTGTGACACTGAACTAAATAACAAATCTGAGGAGGAACAGGGGCAAGACCATAACATTGAGGAAGCAAAAGATGACAAGGAAGGTTTTTGTGACCTTAAAAGAACTAATGAAGATGTGGATAAGTTTGAGCAAAATATTCAAAGAAATATCTTGAATGTTGGTGAAGTGGAGGAAGATGATGATATTTCTACTGATACTGATGGGAACAATGATGACAGGACTGATATTGCTACAAAGAATGATGCTTCTTTCAGTCGTCAGTGCGCACACAGGCAAGATACCTTGGCGACAACTAAGTGGAGAGATCAAAATCTGTTAGCAGATACATCTAAAAGATACAGTGAAGAAGAAAGGTGCAGCTTAGGGAAAAAGACTCATGTAGACGTCATGGGGCAAAATGGACCTCCTGGAGATGGTAATAACGAGTGTACTTCATTGAATGGTCTTATTGGCCATGATGAAGTTTTGCCTCATGAAAAGCAGGCTCCTCATTGTGGCACTGAACTGCCGAATGACAAATTTGATGGGGAACAGAGACAAGTTCATGAGGATCAGAATGCAGAAGGTGATAAGAGAGAATTTCATCGGCTCATAACAACTAATGATGACATGGATAAATTTGAGCAAAATGTTCTAAGAAATGCCCCAAATGTCGGTGAAGCTGAAGAAGATGTCAATATTTTTACTGATAGTGATGGCTATCATGATGAGAGGACTAATATTGATACAAAGAAGAAAACATTTTTGAGCTCTCAGTGCACGTACAGTCAAGATTCTTTGGCAACAATTGATTGGAGAGAGCTAAATCTTTGTGTGAAATGTAACAAGGGTGGAAAATTACTGGCTTGTAGTGCTAACTCCTGCCCTCTAGTGATTCATCAGAGCTGTGTGGGTTCAGATGCAAGCTTTGACGCAAGGGGGAAATTTTACTGCCCATTTTGTGCTTATTCTCGAGCAATCTCAGAGTACATGGAAATTAAGAAAAAGGCCTCCTTGGCAAGAAATAACTTGGCAACTTTTATTTGCTTGGGGACCCAAAAAGAATCAAAGAAACAGTCTCAGAGATCATGTAGGATAAAGCAAAATCATTTGGAACAGGATGACGGTTTGCCTAAAAGTAATGAACTGAACGAGAGAGATGTTGTCAAAAAGGTCAGTACTCGTCAGCGTAGGAAGAAACTGGAATATGAACAGGCAGGGCCTTCAGAATTACGCTCTGGTTACAGTGCCTCTTTTGGAAGAAAAGCTGTAGACTCAACCAATAGAATAGCTCACACTTTGAATAAAACCAAGCGAGAGGGGAAGAGGACAAGGCAAGTGTCCCAATCTCCGAGAGTTTATGGACAACACCAGATGGCTGCACTGGCAATTCATAAATCTCAGGGTGAAAATACATCCTGCCAGGTTTCAGAGGGAAGTGACGGGAGTAAGAAGCATGCCGATATCAGATACAAGAAGGGAATTTTGTGTCCACCAGAAACAGATTTACCTCGTGAAAACAAATTCTCACAAAGTTCTCAATCTGCTGATTCAGAAGAAACATCTGAAGAAGGAAATGAGAACTGTGGTGCTTCCAAGTACTTTATAAGAGTTCGGAAGCAAGAAAGGCAACAGTAAGTTCTTTTCTTTCTGAATACGAAAAGGACGTGGTGTCTGTGTTTATATATTCCAATTATTTGTCTCAAGAAGATGATACTTATCGCAAGATGTTACTTCTGCATTCAGAAATGCAATGATCATCAAAAGGTTCAAATAATGTTTGGTTGATTTATTGGTATTAGATCCTATTCCACATCCGAAGCACAAATGTCTTTTAGCAATCTTCCTTGGCATATATTTAGGTTTCTATTCCAGATGAGTAATCGTGTACATGACTATTGTTTTTCCTTTGAAAGAAAATAAAAATGGAAACAAGATATGGATAAAATGATTCAAACTATGAGGTACATAAAAGAAGGGGGCTGAGGTCGCTGCATTTGGAAATCAAAACAAATAGGAATAATCCTGTCAGAAAATGCCAGCCTGAATAACTCAAATAAAAAATCCTTGCAAATGTTGATAGATAGGATGCTTTTCCACTTATGAACATAAGTAATAATAAGGATGATCTTTATCTTCATCTGCAGCTCATATCCAGCAATTCCTCAATTGAGGCGGAAAAGACTCCCGTGGACTAGTGAAGAAGAAGAGACATTAAAGGTAGAAATATTTTCTTAATGTATTTGACCTGTATTCTCCTTCCCCCCATCTAATTTGCAGATTCCACATCTGAATAGTCAAATGCGCATGTACAATAAAGGGGTGTCACATAGCTTTAATGCAAATTAAAGTTACTTTTTGATCCTGCTATGCTTTATATTTCCAGTTGTTATGCCCTTTGAAAACAAAGCTCCCTAGTCTCTGTTACACTCAATGACAAAAGGTTTATGTAACTGTATCATTTAACAGGTCTGCTTTGTCCTTCAACCCTTAGTAAAGAATAGTTTCTCGTAATATAGAAATATAAATGTTTTTTTTCCAACTAGCCTTGTGGTTCTATCCTGTCAGGATCTAGGTTCCTTTTATTCCAAGCAGCAAAGATCTTGCACTTTACTCTTAAGCTTCCTTTCTATTGGGCTATGGGATTAAGATATTTATCTTTTACCTTGATTAGAAGTTGGACTTCTTTTTCAACCGAAGTAAAATAAAGAATCTACGCTTCACATGATGTGACAAGCAATTGCATACTCAGAGTATAGCAGGTGTAAGATTATACCGTATCCTTTTGATCATTAGAGCTCTCTCTGTGCAAGTTGGTTTATTGTTGAGTTCTTGTTTTTGGGAAAAAAGCAAATTGGGCTTGTACAGTTAAAGATATAGTTCAAGAGTTTATTTTCAGTATACTTTTATTGGTAGTTTTTACTTTTGTGATTTGTGCTTCTCAGTCCTTTGCTCAAGAATAGTTTGCTGTTTTCTCTGAAACAGGAGGGGATGCGGTTACTCTGTAGCCCTCATGATAAAATCATTCCATGGAAGAAAATTTTGGAATTTGGGGCCGGTGTTTTCCAGCAAAGTCGTAGTACAATGGACCTCAAAGATAAATGGAGAAATATGTGCAAAGCAACCCCAAAGTCCAAATGAAGTTCTGTGCAGTCGTCATAATTTCTGTGCTGGGCTGTGCTGATGAAATTACCATTGGAGATATTAGTATGCATGTAGTTGTGTTGTAAGTAATGACCACTCTGGGGTCTGGGCTATATTCTGAAGTTCAGTTTCTGTTAGGCTTCGCTTCGGCTTTTGCTGATGCTCTAGATTACTTTTTTTGTTTTTCTCAAGTTGGTATCCCTGATTATTACTGGCTATCCACTTGGACATGAATGTGTAACTATTACTGTTTACTACTACCACCACCATGTGAATATGAACTTTTTGGATTTAGAGACTCCAGATAACTTAGGAAATCATTATGGGCTAGTTTGTTCCATCACGTTGAGGTTTTCTTTTTGTGTGATTTGAAAATTTTATTGGAGGTTTTGAAACGGGTGGACCACATCTTAAAACCGGGTTGGATAATGTTTAGTTTATCTATCCGATGCAATCAAGAATCATTTTGAGTTTGGGTCTGCAATCAGAGACCACTTTTTATGAAGAATGGCAATTGAAGAAGCAAGGCATTAAAGTGTAGGACGAATTTATGTTACATCTCTATCTCGAACTCAATCCAATTCGAATTTTTTACTCTTAATACATAAATTAGTACACACGATATATTTTAAAAAGATAATTATGATATGGGGAAGTATTTTTTGATTATATCAAAACTTAAACTCAACCCTAATTCAAGAAAATCATATAATATTGGATGAGTTTATATTACTTCGATGGTTTCAAAAATTAAAAATCTTTCATTCGATTATACTTTTATACAATTATTGTGAAAAGTAACAGTAGAGAATTAATAGTATTTCATTCTTATTTTAATTAAAAAAATAATTTTAAACAAAAATAATATTTTTTTTTTTTTTAAAAGACACAAACATTAAATTTGAAATATGGAATCACATCGCTGCCTTAAAAATAGGAGATTTCCAAATAAAATCAAAAGAGCTCTTATAACATGATTGGTATCTGATAATCGAATAAGAGTTTTCGCAAGTTCATTTCTAAATACATTATTGGTATAATTTAGTATTATGAATCTCTATTTTTATAGGAATCACCATTTCTAAAATTATGGAATTAGTCATTTTCTCCATCCCTTATGATTTTAACCATTATCAATCGGTTATGAATGAATTTATATTTAACTTTGATAAAATTATCATTCTAAACTTAATAAAATATTTGATAAAATTTAGATATAACAAGTGATTGGGTTGGGTTCTGACACATTAAGATTTTTGTGCACTTGGACCTGAACCTGAATCTGAATCCAACCCCAAACTCGAGAGTCAGCGAGTTTGGATCCTATTTTATAAATTTAAGAATATTATTATTTTTTTAAAAATAATTTCACCTTAATTTTCTAAATATGATAAAATAATATTATTAACTAAAAATAAGTATTTAATTTATATGTACATGGTTTTAATTTTTAAAAAATAAAAAATTTAGGTATACTTGTTACCTTAATATATTTAACTATTATTAATTTTATATTATTATTTTAATGTATAAGATTATTATATTTATATTATATATATGAGTATATATATAAAAGATTTTTGAAAACTAAATCATGAGACCCGGTTCCAAATTTATTTGTGATTTCAAAACCTATCTTAAACAAAATGGATTAAAAATTGTTCGTGTTTTATCTGAAACTATTATCATCGATAATAAAATTGAACCTACATAAAAAATTATATTACCTATATGCATTGTTTTCTTCAACTGTTTCTTCCAATTTAGTCAATAAAAAAAATATAGTAATTTTATTTATTGATTTTTTTTAATAAAAAATAGATTTATACCAATTTAAGGTTTTATCTATATTTGTGTATGTATGTGTGTGTGTGTATATATATATTATTTATTGTTTAGCATGACTAACATTCATGTATGCATAATATATTAAATAATATTTTTATTTGAATAATTATTATAAAAGAATAATTTAATTATTAAAAATAATTTTATTACATCATATCTTTCATTCTTAATTATCATTCATTCATGAGATTATAATCAAGTTAAAAATGATCATTTGTCTTATTTTCTTATTTCTTTTTAACATCAAATATAATAAATGCTATACTAATATAATTTATTTTTTAATATTATTTTATTATTAAATTAATTTTATTCCCTGCATGTCAATTACAATTGTGCCGTTTTTACTAAAACAATGGCAATGGGGACGCAAATCCATCTTCTCCAACACACTCTCCCTGCACCCCCGGCCCCACTCCCCAAAAACAAACAGTCCAATGCCTTTTAATCTTTCGCCGCGTATTACTCCAAAGATTCACAATCTCCAATAAAAATGGCGTAGAACATACAAAAATGAATTAGTGCAATATCTCCCAAAGCTACATAATTAGCAGAAATACCATTCATACACCTTTTCATAGTTACAGCCGTATTTTTTGTTTACCTGCTCTGTCGTTGAGTTCTCACTTCTCTGATCACTGGTGAAACACACTTCTTTTCTCCTATCTGTTTGTAGGGTTTTGTTTTCTTCGTCAGCGGGCTTGATATCTTCGTGAGTATTCTAGGTTAAATTCAAATTTACTTCTATTTTGTTTTTCAAAAAATCCCTTTTGTTTGGTGTTATTTATAGCATTTCAGGAAATTATTCCCGAAATTATTATGGGAGAATGTATTGTAAGTAGTGGATTGAGAATATGTCCAGAATGAGAATGTATTTGGATATATTATTGGGAAAAAATATGATGTATTTTAGAAGATATTTTCGCAACTGCAAATAATTGTTGATATTTGTAAATGTTGTTTGTTGCCGTTAGTTGAAAATATTTTTAATTTGAGATATATTATCAATATGGTTTTGGTGAACTTAGCGGGGTATAGTAAGATATATGGTTATTTGATAAAAGTATGATTGATAAGTATTTTGGGAGAATGAAATTGTATTTGTTCAAAACAACAGTCTCCAAACACATTGGCCTTCTAGGAGAAAAAAAACGTTATGGGGAAATAACATCAAACAAGCCCCTTGTATTTGCTTTGATTTTGTTTTATATGTAAATTTTTCTTCATGTTAATGCACTTGGATTGTACTTTTCTACTGCATCTGTGTATTTAAAGGGTCTATAAGTTCGATGGTGCTGTTTTTTCAGCTTGTAATCGATGTTGGTAGAACTGAACGGCTAATTGCAATGCTGATTTTAGTTATTTGGCTTTGTTGATTTGGGTAGTGGGGTGCACTTGATTGCAATTCTTTTCTGCTGTGTGTGAAAGAAGTTGAGTTTGTGAAACCCGCTTAAAATAAATTTTAGTTTATGTAATAATGTAAAAATAGGATTCATTTGGATTTAATAGGATTTGTAGCGGGTTATGGTGAGTTTTAGATATTCTTTGTTGGCAAGCTGGTGATACTTGTTTCAGGAAAATGTTTCTTTCGTAACTTCAAGTTTTGCATTTCAACAATAACGATAAATAGGAGCTTAGAAATGGATGAGGTGATATTTTGTCACGGAAAACTGTTTATTTCTTAACTTCAAGCATTGTTTTGTATATTGCATTATTGTTTGGTTTGAGAAAAACTTCCATTCTATATAGGAATATAGAATTGGATGAGGATATTCTACCAATTGGTATGATTTTCTATAGACTTTCAACTTTTTAGATTTTATTTTGCCATGTGATTTTGGGTTTTTGAATTTGTTACTCTTTAATTGAACTATGACATGAAATATTCACCAAATCAGATTGGCATGCTAGTCAGAAATCAGTAATTTTAGGGGCCAATTTGTTTTCATTTCCAAAGGGCATCTTTCCATATTTTACTATTTGAAACTCTAAAAATTCATTTGTTTTACCTACTTTCATCATAAATACAATTTATTTTCAAACATACTAATATTTTTATATATCTACCATAAGTCATTTTCAAATCTACAAACATTTCACATTTTTTATGCAGAAAAGACCATAAAACAAGTACATTTTCAATTTCAAACCTATATAGGCAATATAGAAACATAACTAATCCAATTTTTTTTTCATTTTTCCATGAAAACCAACCCTAGAAATGACGGGAACATGAAAATGAGTTTGAAAATAAAACAAACTACCACTTAAATTTATGGAAAATCATAATGTCACCCTCTTATGAATTATTTCAAGCAAAAGGAAGTTATTTTCTTTTTTGATTATGAGTTTCTCTCTTCGCTGTGACCCTGGTGCCTCTAAATCTCTCTTTATTTTGTTGAATCCAATTATGGAAAGAAAGTGCCAAATAATATCTTATCTTTCACAGTATTAAATTCTTGTGATGAATCTCTAGGATCTTGAATGTGACTTGTTAAGATAGGGAATCTTGGTTAATGTTTTTTATGTAGAAAGTTGTGTGAAAAAGTTCGAGACAATTGCTACTCTACTAAACAGGGAGATTAATTTGATTCTTTGTCATACTCTTTTTGTTTAGTTTAATGATAGCTCGCACTTTTCTGCACTAACAATGCTTCTACAAGCAACTCAACCAAATGAATTTTAAAGCAAGCAGACAGTTGGGGAAGTACTAGTGGGAATGCATATATTTTCTTATTATGATAAGAAGTTTTTTGTGGTGTTACATTGGTGCATGCAGTTTGTTGAAGCTACACTTTGTAATGTAACTCCATCTCTTTGTTTAACTCATTAGGATAAAGTAAAATAAAGATGGTTGGTCTCATCGTTTCATTCTTGCAAAATAAACATGAATATGCAGCATAGCAAGATCTTAAGTCTTATGCTGCTTTTCATTGTTGAATGAGAAAGTCCTTCACAATGTCCATATATCACTAATGACATTCCTGTAGTCTTATACGTGTACGGCATTGTCAGAAAACTGTCCAAATCTAGGACTTTGGATTTTTACTTTGGTACCATTGGTAGGCATGGTATACGGACTCTTGATTGTTTAAGTGCAGATTTTTGACATGTGTGGTACTTACACATTCTTATCAGTTCTTACCATCTTCCAGTTTGTGTTGATTACTCAATTGAGATTTTAATTTATGAACTCTCCGTAGGACTTGTCCTTAGTATTTGTTTGTCCTCACAGTTAAGGGGCTTTGCAAGAGTCTTAAAAGATTAGTGGAATGACAGACATGGAAAAATTGTTGCACCATATACATACAAAGAAAGCTTCATAGTATGTGGCTTTTTGGAAGAGTGCAGTGGAATCCAATTGGTGGTTTCTGTGAGCAATATTATTTCCGTTTATAGCAAGTGGTATATATATTATCACAAATGGGATGTAAAATGCTCAAGCTTTCTCTCGCTTCAGTCGAGACTAGCTGAGTGCTGTTTTGTAGATGGCCTGGTTTGTTTGTACCTGTATGAGCAGAAGGCGGTGAATAGAATTTAAGCAATGGATGAGTACAGGGAATTTGAAGCTTTTCTTCCCAGCTGGATAAGTAAAAGTCCAGCTGAAATGGCAGAATCTCATCTGTTTATTATATCTTGCTTCATTGCCGGTCTGATAGGAATCTTGACTATATTCTACACAGCTTTCCAGTGGAGAAAAAATGTTAACTTGAGTTGGATGAAAGCCATTGCGAGATCAAAGAAAAACCCTAAATCAAGGAACAAGGTTCCACTGGTGCCTCATACATGGAGTTTGGAATCTGTAAATCGAGGAAAAAGTTTGAACTGCTGTGTATGCTTAGAGTCTGTGTCTTCTTCACAGACTCTTGGCCCGATGGTGGCTTCAGATAGTTTCATCCACCGTTGTAGCATATGTGGTGCGGCAGCTCACTTGAGCTGCTCTGCTAATGCTCACAAGGATTGTAAGTGCGTATCAATGTTTGGCTATGACCACGTTTTGCATCAATGGGCAGTACAATGGACAGAGGTAACAGATCAACCTGATGAATCTTCTTTTTGCTTCTACTGTGAAGAGCCATGCAGTGGTTCTTTTCTTGGCGGATCCCCAATATGGTGTTGCTTGTGGTGTCAGCGCCTTGTGCATGTTGACTGCCATGGTAGCATGTTTAATGAAACCGGTGATGTTTGTGATTTGGGGCCTTTTAGAAGGCTTATCCTATCACCCTTGTATGTTAAGCAATTGAATAGGACTTCTTCTGGTGGATTTCTCAGCTCCATTACCCATGGAGCCAATGAGATTGCATCATCTGTGCGTGCTACCATTAGAAGTCAAAGTATGAAGTATAAAAATGGATATGAGACCTATGCTGATACAGGTAATAGAAGCAATATGAGTGATTTGTCGACAGAAAGCGCTGCAGCAACCAGTTACACAGGTAATAGTTTTAATAGAATGGAAGAATACTATGATGGCACCGAATATACAGAGGAAGGGAATCAACAACATAATGGAGAAGCAATAAAGATGGATAAAACACCCAGTTTCAAGAGAAGCTCATATATTAATCAAAAGGATGAATTTCAGTTAATTGGCATGAGACAGATGTACGAGTTGATTGATTTGCCTCCAGAGGCAAGGCCCTTGCTAGTGTTTATTAATAAAAAGAGTGGAGCTCAACGAGGTGATTCACTCAGGCAAAGACTGAACATTCTTCTAAATCCTGTACAGGTAAGAGCTCCAGTTATATTTTGTGGTCTGAATTGCTTCGCATAAACTCTGTGCTAACACCATAGCTGACTTCTAGGAAAAAGGAAACAAATTCTAGAAACCACTTGCCTACATGAGGAGGGGGAAGACTAGTACACCATTTGTTCTATCAGCCATTTTCTGTAAAACACGTGTTTGCATATTAAACTTGTTAATCACTTAGTTGACTATGCTGTTTGTGCAATATTGCTGATGCCTTTCGTATAAGGTTGTATGACTTCATAGGCTCAGATATTTTTATGTGTGTCTTCTAGGAGCCAACCCTTCTTTCTAGTTGATTTTGGTGGAATCTATTATCATATTGCTGCTGAGCTTCTTTGCATATTGATTTTACTGATTACTAGTGTTAATTTTAGGTTTGTGAATTAAGCTCCACACAGGGGCCAGAAACTGGACTTTATTTGTTTGGAAGGGTGCCCCATTTCCGTGTTCTAGTCTGCGGAGGAGATGGCACTGTTGGCTGGGTTCTGGATGCCATAGACAAGCAAAATTTCATTTCTCCTCCACCAGTGGCCATTCTTCCTGCAGGAACAGGAAATGATTTGGCTCGAGTTCTTTCTTGGGGGGCTGGTCTGGGTTCAGTTGAGAGGCAAGGAGGTCTTTGCACACTTTTGCATGACATAGAACATGCTGCAGTTACCATACTTGATCGATGGAAGGTGTCAATCTCAAACCAGCTGGGGAAGCCACTCCAATCCCCTAAGTTTATGAACAACTATCTTGGTATGTTTAGATTGTTACTTCTTGGTCACATTTGGTTTGTGGAGATATGTTTCTTCTCGACTACTTTACATCTTATTTACAAAATTTACATGCAATACTTTATGTACTTCAATTAGATCTATTCTGCTAAATGCTTGTTGTAAGTTTTCGGCTAGATTTATGTTTTTCCAAGTTCCCAACCTGAGTTAAACTTCAAGTTCATTTGCTCAAAATGGTTCACCATCCTCAAGATCCAATTTTTTAAAGTTCTACTTTTGTCAATTTTTCTCTGTGTTTGAGTTCTTTCTCTATTTTTTATGGGGGAGTGGGGGCGTGTTATTCTTCTAACATATTGTCAACAAGGGTACAGTGGACAGCCTGAGCGTTACTGCAAGGTGTGCTGTGATTTACCTAAGCAGTCTGTGAAAATGTCAGTTTAGGGTAATGTCAAGCTGCATGGACTTGATTTCCTATCATGAGCAACCACCTTTAAGCATATTGACCATGTATGAAGCAGCCTCTTGAACTTTTGCACCTTATTTTGATAGTGGAAAAATCAACTATGTTTATGTAAGTAGGAGAATAGAGAAAAAGACATAAGCATCATTTTTGTTGAAGTCCTAAATTACTAGGTGGAAGTCCTATTTATCCTTTAAACTTATATTAACCATTGTGAGATAGT
This sequence comes from Paulownia fortunei, assembly GCA_019321725.1. NCBI lineage: Eukaryota > Viridiplantae > Streptophyta > Magnoliopsida > Lamiales > Paulowniaceae > Paulownia > Paulownia fortunei. The sequence goes on from CM033118.1 coordinate 15,781,503, forward strand.
ACTTTAGTCTGTTTTTCACATTGCATTTTTCTGATTCTCCTCAATGTATTGGCAGTATGTGGTGGCGAGGCCTTCGAATTCTATTTGGAAGATCTAGTTAGGTTTTCCATAGGTATCCCCATTAGAGATGGAAATTATGTTCTTGTTTTGAGCCTATAAAAGTTTATAACTAGATGAATGATGTAGGGTGATATGGGTTCATTTATCTCCAATTTGAGCTATCAACGAGGTAGAAGAACTGAGACATCTACTTTATTGTTATGTTTAGCTCTAGTCATGTATGGATCTAACGGGTAGCCCTCTGAGCATGACAGTATGAAAAGTAAATTTATTTGAACCGTCAATTTTATTTTTGTCAAATTATGAGGCTTTATTAGGAAAGCCGTGTGATTTTACTGATTTCTAGGGATTTTGATTAGTTGTGTATATAAATTGATTGGGTGTATATGTAATTGGTTAATTTTCTATTTTGTAGAGATTTTATTACTATTCTTAAGCTGTAGTAACATGTATATAATTAATCAGTCCATAACCTATTCTATAATACAGAATTCTTTTTCTCTCAATTATTTTTATCAATATGGTATTAGAGCCTTTGGCTCTTTCCTGATAATCTCAAAATTTCTTTTTTATTTTGGCCGAATTCCTACATCTCAATTTCTCCCATTAATCCTCGTTCTTTCACTCATACTTTTCTGCCTGTGATTCTTTTCTTTTCTTTCAATTGAGTATGTAAGACTCCATCCAAACCAGTCACACCAGCCCTGTCTCAGATTCTCCTGCAACCGAGAATACTGCTGCTGCAACAATTGGGGATTTGCAAAACATCCAAGCGACGTATCGATTAACGGAAAGAATTATTTGAAGTGGTAACAACTGGTTCGCACATTCTTGAAGGGCAGAGGAAAATTGAGTCATTTGTTGGGCACAGGCCCTTCGAAGGACGATCCAAAATTTGCGGCGTGGGATGAACAAGATTCAATGGCGATGTCGTGGTTGTGGAATTCGATGCTATCGGAAATTAGTGATACATGTATGTTTCTCGGAACCGCTAAGGAAATTTGGGATGCCATCCGACAAACATATTCCAAGGTTCATGATTTTGCCCAAATCTATGAAATGAAAACAAAAATTTCAGCAGCCAAACAAGGTACTCAGACTGTCATAGAATATTCGAGTTTCTTGCAAGGCTTGTGGCAGGAGATGGACCATTATCAATGCATTCAAATGCGCTGCAGCGAGGATGCTGCAATTTTGATGCGATTCATAGAGAAAGATCGCATCTACGATTTTTTAGCCGGTCTCAATGCTGAATTTGATGCTGTTAGGGTGCAAATTTTGGAAAAGGAGGATCTCTCTTCCTTGAATGAGACAATTTCGATCATAACACAAGAAACCTCATGAATGATTCCTTTATTTTGAAAAAATGGAGAAAGGATTTGATTGAAATAGTCCTTGGCATTATCAAAACGAAATCGCTTAATTCTCACATTAAATTGGGTTTTGACCATGTTGTAAAAATTGGGAAAAACAGTACTCACATCAGATTTATTTTTCAAAAGATAAATCCATGTTACTCGGGTACAATCATCAATAAATGAAACAAACCATTTAGTACTAGAAATATTTGGAATCGTAGAGGGTCCCCAAATATCACTATGAATGAGAGAAAAAGGAATAAGAGTTTTTGTATTGCTTATTGGAAAAGAAGCACGTTTATGCTTGGCAAGTTCACAATCATTACAATGAATCAAATAATCTTATTCCTAGAATTTTTGAAATTTTTTGAAAGTATTGCCTTTGTACATGTTCACTCTCAAAATAGGGGAAAACTTGATCTACGTGCTATTCAGTGTATTTTCATTGGGTATTCTTCCACTAAAAAAGGATACAAATGTTACCACCCACCTACTAGGAAATTTTTTGTCTCTGCTGATGTTACTTTTGTAAAAAATGAGTCATTTTTTAAAAATTCCTATCTTCAGGGAGAGAACTTGAGTGAAGATAGAGCAAATGACCTGTTTCTACTTGTTTTCATTTTCCTAGTCAGTCCATTTCATTTAAGTCTCCAATCAAGTCCGTTCAACTGTCGAACCTGAACTTGAGTCTCCTGTTAAATCCGTATTAGTGTTTGTTGAACTAGTATCGGTTGAGTTACCAGTTCAGTCCACTCCTTTGAAATTTATGCCATTGGTTGAGTCATCTAAGTCATATGAAATGATGAAAGATAAGGAAAAACAAGACAATGTTCAACCACTGCAGGTCTATTCTAGGAGGAAAGTTCCAGTCTCTCGATCGGTATAGGTATAATATCCTATTCGTGATGCTGTTCAAATTCCCCAAATTATTTCTACATCCACTGAAAATATTACACCATTAGCTGAGTCTAAAGAGCCCGTAGATGAGCATGAAACACCAAGTGATACCAACTTACCAATTGCACTTAGGAAAGGAACCAGAACTTGCACTAAACATCAATTATCCTTATTCATGACCTACCAAAACCTATCCCAAAGCCATAGAGCCCTTTTAAGCAATCTTCATACAATTCCCATTCCGAGAAATCTATCTGAGGCATTAGGGGACAAGAAGTGGAAGGATGCTATGAAAGTGGAGATGGAAACTCGTGTAAAAAACAAGACATGGGAGTTGGTTAAATTGTTGGGAGGAAAGAAACCGGTAGGATGCATATGGGTTTTTACAGTGAAGTACAAGTTTGATGGTTCTGTAGAAAGATACTAGGCAATATTGGTCGCCAAAGGGTATACTCAAACTTATGGCATTGATTATCTTGAGACGTTTGCTCCTGTTGCGAAAATGAATACAGTACGAGTTTTTTTATCATTGGCTACCAATTTTGGATGGAATCTACAACAGTTTGATGTAAAAAATGCTTTTCTCCACTGTGACCTAGAAGAGGAGATCTACATGGAAGTTCCTCCTAGATTTGAATCTAAAGAGGGAATGGTGTGTAAGTTGAAGAAAGCTCTCTACGAACTTCAGCAATCACCAGGAGCCTGGTTTGGATGATTTGCCAAAGTGATGACTACCTTGGGATATAAACAAAGTCAAGGCGACCATACTTTATTTGTGAGACACTCTGATTCAGGGAGAGTGACGTCCTTGTTGGTTTATGCAGATGATATCATTGTGACGGGCAATGATGCAAGAGAGGTGCAAAATTTAAAATAATGCCTTCTGAAAGAGTTTGACATTAAGGAACTTGGGAAATTGAAATACTTCATAGGTATTGAAGTGGCACATTTAAAGCAAGGGATCTTTATTTCTCAGCAGAAATATGTGCTTGATTTGCTAAAAGAAATAGGAAAGTTGGGATGTAAACCGGTTGATACACCCATTGAGTTCAATCATGGACTATGTGATGCTGTAGAAGATCCTGTGGTAGATAGAGGTTCTTATCAGAGGCTTGTTAGAAGGCTTATCTATTTGGCGCATACGAGGCTAGATATTTCATTTGCCGTCAGTGTTGTGAGCCAATTTATGCACAACCCTAAAGAAACACATCTCAAGGCCGTTCACAGAATCTTGCAATACTTGAAGGCCAGTCTCGGAAAAGGTATTTTGTTTAGGAAAGGAGAAAGCATGACATTGGAGGCCTATACCGATGCGGATTACGCAGGATTATTGGTTGACATAAGGTCAGCCTCAGGCTATTGTATTCTCTTAGGTGGGAATCTTGTAACCTGGAAAAGTAAGAAGCAAAATGTGGTGGCAAGATCAAGTGCAGAATAAGAGTTTAGATCAATGGTGATGGGAATATGTGAACTATTGTGGTTGAAGATAATTCTTGATGACCTGAAGATTAAATGAGACGGACCAATGAGATTATACTGCGACAACAAATCTGCTATTAGTATTGCTCATAATCCCGTACAACATGATCGAACAAAACATATCGAAGTTGACAGACATTTTATCAAGGAGAAATATGTACTCCATTTGTTTCTACAAAGGATCAATTAGCAGATGTACTCACAAAAGGATTGCCAAGCACTATGTTTCAGGAAATTGATAGCAAGCTTGGAATGGAGAATACCCATTTACCAGCTTGAGGGGGAGTGTCAAATTATGAGGCTTTATTAGGAAAGTCGTGTGATTTTACTGATTTCTAGGGATTTTGATTAGCTGTGTATATTAATTAATTAGGTATATATGTAATTGATTAGTTTTCTATTTTGTAGAGATTTTATTACTATTCTTAAGCTGCAGTAACATGTATATAATGAATCAGTCTGTAACCTATTATATAATACAAAATTCTTTTTCTCTCAATTATTCTCTTAATTATTTTTATCAATAATTTTCAATTAAAATTTTCATAGACAAAGAAAGATGAACATTTATATTTATTCCTTTTCTCCAGTTAAAATAGGAATTAGTGATTGCTATGAATATTTCTATATAATTAAATTAAATTAGATTGAATATCTACTAGTTTTAAAATTTCCTCAATTTTTTTTACTAAAAATAACTTGGTACTCCCCAAAGCTTTGGTCCTGGGTCCATCCCTGGAGGCTGGCTCTCATGAAGGTGGTTTGAGGAGGGAAATTGAGAGATTTATTCTGAGTTTTGCCTTTGAGAACAAAGTTGACACTGTTTTAAGGGAAGACCAGGCAGACTCAATCTGTTAACGAGTATGTTTCTGTCCAACCGCTCCAGCCAAAAGGCAACACCATTATCTTTTCTTTCCTTTTGGGTCAGGTCTGACAAACCTTGATTTACATGCTTTTTTGGCAAAGGTGACATCCATTTTTTTTCCTTCCTAGTTTGGACACATACTTGGTTGCACTTTTAACCTTAACATTATGATACAAGTACTTAGATAGCATAAAGTAATGTCCAAATGAAGATGTAATTGCTAAGAATATAAAAGTAGTTTTTTTGATCTGGATGATGTGGTAATAGTAACCAATGAATGTAACTTGCTCTCTTCTGCACTTTTGGCTAGAACATGCAGGGAGGCTATCATTTGTCTCATGTATCCTTGATCATGGTAAGAGTGAATGGTTGAAGAAATTATCTATGTGCATGTTATGAATAACAAAAATGTGGGATATCTCTAGTGATGGATCATGAAACTCTTAGTTTAGAGAATAAAGCTGATTAAAGCAATTTGAAGTTACTAAGAAGAGACGAAGTCTCATTGGGCTGTTTGGGTGGGGTTATTTGGTGTTTAGCAAAAATTGTGTGATATCTCTAGTGATGGATCATGAAACTAAGCAATTTGAAGTTACTAAAAAAAGAGCAAGTCTCATTGGGCAGTTTGGTTGGGCTTATTTGGTGTTTAGAGAGACTAGTTTACTTTATTATACCTTATGTTTTGGGGAACATATATTAAGCATGTATTGCTTTGGAAACTTGTATATCTGCTTATATATGCTAAAGATGAGGCTTTGGTGGTGGATTTGCATGGACCTATGTAATTTCATCAATAACTTGAGTTGGGACCTTTTGCACACTGGCAATTATTTTATATTCAATACTGTCATGCCGTATTATTATGAATTGTGGCTGTTGTTGTAGGGGCTGGATGTGATGCAAAGGTTGCTCTGGAAATTCATAATTTGAGGGAAGAGAACCCAGAGAAGTTCTACAACCAGGTAAATCTGTTTCTGAAAAATAGACATTTAGGTGTGCTTGGCTAGTATATGTGATTGGTGATATTGATCATATGCTTCATTAAATTATGTTTATGTTTTTTCCTTTCAGAAAAGTGTAGAATATGTATGGCAGCAGAGTTTTGCCTTGATCTTTCTGAAAATTGTTTGCAAAAAACAGATACCTTTATGAATGGCTGTTTATTCATGCATCAAACTCTTCTTTTATGATCCTTTTTGTTGCTATCTTTGCTGTTATGATTTTTCTGAAAATTTTAAGAGCAGCAGATAGCTGTACAAGTTTGAAGAAGATCACATTATTAATCAATGTATCCTGTTGAAGAATGACATAGAAGTAGGTCATAATCATTCTTGCTATTCAGTTATGGAAAGTGTTCCTTTTGTGTGACTGATCTAGTTGTGTGTGCCACTATTGGCATTTAAAGCACCATGTAGACTTTCTATAGAGCGTGTGGTGCGATGATGTAAGAAAAATCAAGCTTGCTTTTTTATCTTCTTTTGTTTAATCAAGTACCAAGATCGATATCTTTTTGAATGTTCATTTGCACTGCAAGCAACAAGGTTTGCAGTGTTATCTATCATATGCATTGTTATATTTATGAACATTGGACAGAAATTGTGTGTGGGACTAGATTATTGATTATGTAAGGCCTATTCAAATTTGATAATTGGATTAATCATATTTCCCTTATGAATTAGCTGAATTTCAGAGGGGAGGTAAATGTACTTTAGACTTCCTCTACATGTTGCTGAATAAACCAAATAATCCCACTGTCCTCGTATTCGAGGGTTCAAACTCAAGTCAACATGTGCTGTGCGTAAAATATCAATGTTCTTGTTCTGCAAAACACTTATATTGGTCCATTGTAGAAAAAGTTTGAAAACTTCTTGCTGTTTCCCCAGCCAAGGTACTCATAGATGTCATCTAGTTGGTTCTGCAAAAGAGAATGTATAGGAGAACCATTAAGATTTTTATGTGCTGCAGTTATGTATTGTTTGGCTGCTGGTCAAGGCCGGCAGCTTCTGCTTTAAATGCTGTCTTGTTATTTTTCATTTTTCACTATCTTAGGGCTGAAATAACAAGCAGCATTGTTGCAGTTCATGAATAAAGTTCTTTATGCTAGAGAAGGTGCTAAGAGTATCATGGATCGGACATTCGCCGACTTACCTTGGCAAGTTCGGGTGGAGGTTGATGGTGTTGAGATTGAGGTTCCTGAGGTGGGTGCAGCAAAGTTTTGAACACTTGATATAGCTGTGAAACTTATTTGATTAGCTGGATCTTGATCTAATTTTTTTCCTTGCAAGGCTTTTTTATTTTTGTTGCTTAAAATAGTTTTCTCTTCAACTGTGTATTGTTCTATCTCAGTTTTGATTTTTTCTTGCTAATGTAAGTTCTTATATTATTCTCTGTGCTAAGTTTGTCGTAACATGTATACCGCGGTGGCGGCCACTGGTGCAACAATCTCATGGGAAGTATGATATTTTTTCATTATTTTAGGATGCAGAGGGTGTCCTTGTAGCTAATATTGGAAGTTACATGGGTGGTGTTGACTTGTGGCATAATGAAGATGAGAGCTATGATAATTTTGATCCTCAATCCATGCATGACAAGGTGCTTGAGGTTGTAAGCATTTCGGGTATGTGGCATCTAGGAAAGCTGCAGGTAAGGTTGGCTTTACTTTCGGGGACAATGTTGATACAATAGACTCATGTCTGCTTGTGAAATTTTTGTTTCCTGTAAAAACTAACACCATTTTGGTTGGATAACATATTAGATAAACATTCTAAGTATGAAGGGAAGGATGTGAAACATCCTCTGAGGCGCGTAGGACACCTTTAATCTATTTTTTCAAAAAATATTCTTCTAGAAGTATGATGTGGCTGTGGCTGCCTGAATGAAACATCTTTGAAATTTTGAATGGATCGTGCTCTGTTTGAACCTGAAATTTCTCTATTTGTAGCTTGAATTAGTACTATGCAACTCTGAAACATGATACCATACTCCCTTTTCCATGAAGAATTTCATCTGGTGAACAATGGTTTGTGTATGTTTGGACAGGTGGGGCTATCCCGAGCACAAAGGCTTGCACAGGGACAGTCGATTAAGATCCAGCTTTTTGCTGGTTTTCCAGTGCAAGTAGATGGGGAACCATGGTTTCAACAGCCTTGTACATTAACCATCACGCATCATGGACAGGTCTCTCTCTCTCCCTCAAGCCCCAAACAAAATAAGAAAAGGAAATTAAAAATAAAGGTTGAAGTATGCATTAAAATTAACTCAGATTGCTATTCTCGGACACATGCTTAATGCTGAGTCTTAAATGAACAGTAGTTTCACAGAACATGTCTCGTGCTTATGATAATTGTCATAGCACTAAGCACCTTTTCAATTCATCATTTATGCTATTTACATTCTCATTTTGTTTCTTATTAAACTAATATATACACATGGCTCAGGCATTTATGTTGAAAAGAGCTGCAGAGGAACCTCTTGGTCATGCTGCTGCAATTATCGCTGATGTCCTTGAGAATGCTGAAACCAATCATGTTATTAATGCATCTCAGAAACGGGCACTGCTTCAAGAAATGGCACTGAGGCTGTCCTAGAACTATCTTTTGAGGATTTGCTGTAACAGTGTCTTTTGATGTATAAATCTTTGATTTCATATTGCACCTTCAACTTCACTTGTATAGTTTTACTCTGTTTTATATGTGAGATTTACGAGAGAAAAAAAATGCTTGTAGATAAACCTTAATAGTAAACAAACCTTTAATCTTCACCAATATGGGCAATTGTTTTCGGTGGCATTGTTGACAGAATAAGCACATATATTTGTTACTTGAACTCTTATTGCAATAAGCTCATATATTCTCTTATTGCAATAAGCTCATATATTTATTACTTGGAACTCTTTTTGTAATCGTGATGATTTTATATGATGAGTCCATGTGTATTCAACAGCTTCACGTCTTTCCATCACTGCATCCTTTCAAATTTTAGTTACTGGAGAATCTGCTTTTTGTTCTGGAATCAGCAGAATCTCCTTTGAGTTTATATACATATTTAATGACTTATAAATTCAGTTGAGCACTACTTACAAAAACATTTCTCTCAAAAATGAAGGTAGGTCTTTAGATGCTTAGAATTGGAGAAAGATGAGCAAAAATCCAAAAGTATCTCGTTGCTTCTTAGATGTTAGTGGTGTTTAGATGCTTTGAATGAAGAGATAGGATGTAAATATCTTTTACATAAAAAATAAATAATAAAAATAAAGAAACAAGGAAAAAGGGTGTTAAAATCAAAACATCACTCGTGCTATTTAGACTTGAATTAATACGAGTTTTTTTATTCAATTCTTAATTTTGTATGAGTTTCAAATCGAGTTTGAATTCATCTTTTCTTGATTAATAATAGTATTTTTGAACAATCAAAGAAACAATTGCAAAAAGGATGAATAGCAAAAAAATAAGTAAATAAACAGATATGAAATATAATTAAAAATAAGTATATAGTAAGAACTTTCATGTTCATCCACTATGTGTGTAAACAATTTACAATGAAGAGCTTGTGGTGACTAATGAAGCCTCCAAAAAGCAAAATTTCACTCTTGATATTTGGAGTAGTGGATAATAAGTAGGACTAATTTTTGTTTAAAATTTATATGGATGTGAACTTCTTTTAATTTGCCTTTAATTTGAGTAGTGGAATTCAAAATTTGGAATTAGATATATAACTTAATTGTAATAGTAGTATGTAATGCAGAGTATACCATATTTATATTTTATATTAAGTCTAAACTTAATTCAAGCAAAGTTAGTGCTGCTCAAGGTGAGCCTTAAAATTTAAAGGGATAATTATATAATTTTTAATCGCGATTGGGTCTCAATATACCTAATTTCCAATTGAGTTTAGAAATTCTATCCATGTCATTATTGCTTATAATAGTCTCTGTTTTAGGGGTGTGGCGCTGTCGGCTTTGGGCAATTTTATGGTGAAATTTTAACTCAACTTGATAAAAATGGGTTGGCAAAAGACAACACAAAGCTGCTTAATAATCCTTTAAATTGAGTGGTTCAGGTCATCAAGTTCACATTTAGCGGTTGGATTGGTAGGTTAGTAAATTTTGAATCCATTCCCTCATTCAACTTATTTGCTCTTCAAATATATAATAATAGTTGAAAATAAAATAATCCTTTTTTAGTTGCAACAGAAGTAAACAAGTAAGAAAAGTAATAAAAAAGAGAGAGTTACTATCATTGAGAAAATTAAATTTTCATTTTAAGAGCGATTTGTGAGGATTGAAAAACTTGTAAAGGGGGCATTGAACATAGGGAAAAGCTTGGGCCCACTTACAGAAAGTGAAAATGAAACAATGAATTTTTCAACAGGCCTTGCAATGAGCTCTAGAAACTTTGAAAACATTCACGTATCATTAGTGACAATATTGAGAATAACTCATTAGGATAATAAGGTCATGAGTTTGCTTTTAGAGAAATGAAAGAAGACTTTCATGCACCCAAGACGAGGATGGGCATAGTAATCAACGGACCTCCAAGTTTAACTCAGATAAAACTCTTTTTCCATTTTGGGTGTGAAACAATGTTAAATCAAAATATCCAACAAGTATTAGTTACCCCTGAAAATGAGGTGATTCAGTTGCACCTTCTAGTACGGCCATCTTGTTATGATTTCTCGCCAGTCACTTTCGTCATCCCTCTTCTTGCGATTAAGGTAACGATTGCGCGCGCGCGCACATTTACATATATATTTTGCGGGTAAAGTGATCTATTATCCGATAAAAAATGATAGTTTTTAATATAACAACCACCATTGTCCATTTAAAGTATATAACCAACATGTTATGGGAGGCTTGGTGCGGTTACAAAAAAAGGTTGACTACCAATCAAATGTTTCAATGAAAATTCAATTCTATCCTCCTGATTGTTATTTTTAACAATAGTAAATTTTAAACCCCCTTCCCTAATGTTTAGCCACATTTACAAAAACCTTCCTTGTAATTTATCTAAATTTGCACAAATTCCCCTAAATGCAATCTTTATTTACTTTAACTTCTCATGAAATCTAATATTTCTAACTAACTACAAAATTTTAAAATGATATTATTTAATATTAAGAAGACATTCAAATTACTTTAATACAAAATATTTAGGATTTAAAAATAATTATACATATCTCCTATATTTTATTTTTTGATCACTTCATCCTTTATTGTTCAGATTTACTAGCACTATAGTGGTTTTACCACCATCACATGAACAATGAATGAAGTATGGTTAACTTGATTTTTAGGCCTGATTTTGATCAATATGTTGGGAGTGCATACGAGAATAACAATAGTTCAAATCTATATCAAATGCAACCATAATGCCAAAAATTTGAATTTAAATTTAAACATTTAGCTTGTTATATGATTAAACGTTCTTTAAATACTCAGAATATTTGTTAATTTTATTAGGATCGATGAACCACATTAATCAAATTGTAAAATAAAAAAACTCAAAAATGTAATCAGTGTGACAAACCATAAGTAGTTACTTGTAATTTCAACAAACCACAAGAAGGGCTTCGTGTAATTATTAATAAAGGGCAAACAAGTCATTTCATATAAAGCCTTAGGATATTCTCATTGCCTACAGTTTTAGAGATGTGGACATAATTTTAAAACTGGAGGAAGTCTATCTTAGACAAAACCTTACGAGAGGTTTCGATGGTTATTCCGAATTTATATTCAAACCCTAATCTCCAACTCAATCTTTTTTTTTTTATATATAATTTAGATTTCTGAAAGCCTTCGATCCAAACTAATCCTGAGTTTGAAACGATATTAAGCTAATATCGAAAATTATCAAGTCAATAATATTTAGCTTGCAAACTTCAAATTAGAGTGAACCCATAGACAATTCCAAGTTTTTGTGACATTTTAAAATCTTATTCGATAAATTTCTACTTCTTTCCCAGGTTTAAATTTCTTTCATGGTTCCACCAATACCATCTTTGTACAAATAACTGAAATTTGATCTGTCTTCAATTTTTCTTTTTTCCCATCTCAAATCTTTAACTTCAAATTCAAATATTTCAATCCAAACCCAACCTAAAATCTTAAAGGGGTCTACTAGCATTCAACAATTCCTGGAATATATCAGATTAATGCTAAAAGTTACAAGACTAATATATCCCTGCATCAAGTGTAGAAGAAAAATAACAAAGAATATCCATCAAATATACCATAGCTGAGGCATCATAAGCAATGTGAGCTTAGTTAAACACGAACAGAATCACCGATAAAACGGTATTCAGAAAGCACGTCTTAATCATTGGTCGTAATGGAACGAGAACCAACAGATAAAGCATAAACACAATGCAAACTCCAGAAGAGAGGATTTGGATGGAGTTCAAGTCCACAACCCCTCAAGGATATGGCCTGAGTCCCATCTGGAAACTCGGCCCAAAGCACAATGGCAACAACCTGCTGCATCTCCAAGCAGTTCACTCCTATTTTTTTAATATATCAAATATATTAAAAAAAATAATAATTATAACAGTTGCCAATTGATATTAGAATAAAAATTATTTTCATCCCAAATATTAGACTTAAATAATAAGGTCGTTTTTTTATTTTTTATTTTTTATTTTTTTTATTTTTTTTATTTTCTCACTATCATCCTTTAAATTTCAGCATAATCTAATTGTGAAATTTCTACAAAAGAGATGAATCGACTTAGTACCACAGGAAATAAAAATTAGATTAGAAATTCTCTAGTTGGAGAACCCTAGTCAAAGTGTAAAATCTTAATAATGTATTGATGAATTTAGAATTAAGAATTTCAAATTCATAATAGTAAATTCATTAAATTTGTTTAGATAATTTCATAATATAATGAATTTAAAATTCTTAAGTTTCTATTTTGAATAATTTTTTGAATCATTATAATAAATTTTAAATTAATTTTATATGAATTTGTTTGAAATCATTTCCCTAAATCTTTCTTTCAAATGAAATTCATGTTATATGAATTTATTTGAAATCATTTTCCTCAATCTTCCTTTCAAATCCAAGTATTTTCATTCGAAAGTAACCTCATCAACTTTAATAGTACTCGACATTATTGCCTTAAACCTTCAAGGCAACAAATTTTCATGGTTAATTAAGAAATGTTTTACAGCTTTTCTGAATTTTAGTGAAGAAGCGAAAGGGGAAAAACAATTGAAAATGAAGAATACTCTATGATTCTTCTGTAAGTCAAAGTTAAAGGTATCATTAACATATATACGTCCACAATCTATGTAATTTTTATCTTTTAAAGTGAACACGCACAAAGTTAGTTTCTAGATTAGTAGTGGTGAATATTACTTTCAGCAAATAATATGAACACAAAAGTTATTTTTTTTTAACTAATTAAGTAGGGTGAGTCTAACTTTAAATTTTATTAAATAAAAAATTGTATTCAAATTTAGTTTATTATAAGAACGAATCAAGACCAAACGAACTTTTAATAATAAATTTCGAGTCGAATATCTAATTTTTTAATCCTATAAATAATATATATTTTCCTTAAAGACAAATTTATTGTTCCAAATATGGGCTCAACTGATCATTGTTAGATGTAATTGTCAAGAAAATGGCCAAATCATTATTGGTTAAAAATGAAGGGTGTCTAATTTAGGTAATTATTAATTAAGGTGTATAATTTAATTTCTTACCTAATTTCTTACATAAATTTCACCAACCCATATTTTTTGAAGCTTATATAAACTCTCTAACTGTAATTTGTAGAACATTCCAAAATTAGAGAATTAGAAAGAGTTTAAGAGAAAAGGTTAAGAGAAACCTTGTGAAAGAATTTTGTGAAGAAAAATTATTGTGTGGGTTGTGAGTTGTAAGTGTTGTAAACACTTTTTAGATTTTTCCCCTTTAGTAAAATAATCTGTAGCAGGTCTGCAGACGTAGGCACAATTGGCCGAACTCCGTTATCAAATTTGTGTGTGTTATTTTCGTTCTCATTAATCTAATTTATTGAAAATTTCCATAATTTCCCAACAACTGGTATCAGAGTTCCAAGAATAGTCAAAAACGATCCGAAGGAAGTCAGATTCGAGTGGGAGCGATGGCTACAGATGAAGGGAAGGTGAAACTCGAGAAATTTGATGGCGCATATTTTGAGTTCTGGAAAATGCAGATAGAAGATTATCTGTATCAAACAAGCTTGTATCAACCTCTCTCAGGGAATAAGGTAGAGGTTATGAAGGAAGAAGACTGGAATCTTCTCGACAGATAAGCCCTTGGAGTTATTCGATTGACGTTATCCCACAATGTTACTTTCAACATAGCAAAGGAAAAGACCACGACAAGTCTTATGGCGGCTCTCTTCAATATGTATGAGAAGCCATCGGCCTCAAACAAAATTTACTTGATGAGGCATTTGTTTAATTTGTGGATGACGGAAGGCATATCAGTAGCTCAACATCTCAATGAACTTAATACAATCACAATCCAATTGAGTTCAGTTGAAATTGAATTCGATGAAGAAGTACGAGCATTGATACTTTTGTCTTCTCTACCAAAAAGTTGGAATGCTACTGTCATGGTTGTGAGTAGCTCATTGGGAAGCAAAAAGTTGAAATTTGACGATGTTCGTGATCTGGTTCTCAGTGAAGAGATCCGACGGAGAGAGGTGGGTGAATCATCAACCTATTCAGTTTTGCATACAGAGTCAAGAGAAAAAAATTCAATTAGAGAAAATGGACGTGGCAGATCGAACTATCGAGGTAGATTAAAAGGCAGGAGGTCCAAATCCAAGAATCCCAATAATTTTCATAATTCGAAAACTATTGAGTGTTGGAACTGCGAGAAGACCAGACACTACAAAAATCAATGCAAGAATGCACCGAAGGACCAGGAGATGAAGACAAAAGTAAATGTTACTTCCACCTCAGGAAAAGATGATGCGTTGATATACTCTTTAGAGAGTAAGGATGAGTCTTGGGTGTTAGACTTTAGAGCATCATTCCATGCTACTTCCTAGAAAGAATTCTTCGAGAGGTATATCCTCCGAAACCTTGGAAAGATATATCTTAGTGATGATCAACCGTGTTCTATTGTTGGCAAAGGTATAGTGAAAATTAAGTTGAACGTGTCTATTTGGGAGTTGAAGGATGTTAGGCATATTCCTGACTTGAGAAATAACTTAATCTCAATAGGACAGTTGGCTAGCGAAATCTACACCATAGTCTTCCATGGTGATGATTGGAAGATTTCAAAAAGCGTAATGACGGTTGTTCGAGGCAAGAAGAGTGGTACTCTTTACATGACAGTAGATGCATGTTGTTCGATTGTAGTTGCAGCAGATAATGAAACTCCAAATCTGTGACACCAAAGGCTTGACCACATGAGTGAAAATGCGATAAAGATTATGCACTCGAAGGGGAAACTTCTATTTCTACAGTCAGTTGAAATAGACATATGCGAAGATTGCGTACTTGGAAAGCAGAAAAGGGTCAACTTTCAAACAAGTAGTAGAATCCTAAAAAATGAAAGGTTAGAGCTCGTTCACTCTGATGTTTGGGGACCAACCACCATCTCATCCATTGGTAGGAAACACTATTTCAAGACTTTCATTGATGATCACTCTAATCCCATGCTCATAACAGAACTTTTTGAATCTAATGTCTTCATATTCATCACCTTTGTCAGTTCTAAACTTTTTAATCTTTAGATTTGTCTCATTTTTCATCCATAGCTTTCCATATCCTAAAATCATCAAACACTTTAGACTTATGCTTTAGAAAGTAATAGTTTTTAAGATTAAAAAAAAAAAATTTATCTTTATCCCAACTTAATTTCAAAATAAGATTTTATTTTAATAAACTTCTTTAATTTTAATAGTTTTAATTATAAAATTATCATTACTAACATTTAAATGTTTCATAATTTTATTTTATCCAAACACTTCAACAACTTATTTTTAAAATACGATCTAATATCTCATAAGTTTCAAAAATATCTTATAAAATGTATGAGCTTATAAATTTTTTTAAATAAATTTAACCAATTAGGATTTCTTTACTTTTTTTAAAAACAACTTATAATTTTAACATCTTATTTTGAGAGTTTATAAGTTTTTTTTTTTAAAATGTTATCAAATATTTTTAGAAATCTTATAAGCTCTCAAATATCTCATGAGATGTTTTAAAAAAACTTATAAGTTCAACCAAACATAGGATATCATAACTTATTTTCAAAATAAAATTTTATTTCAACAGACTTCTTTGATTTTGATAATTTTAATTTTAAAGTTACTATAACTAACTTCTTAAAAGTTCAATAATCTTATTTTATCAAAAAATTTAGCAATTTATTCTTAAAATAAAATTTATCGTCTTATAAATTTTAAAAATATCTTATCAAATACTTTTAATAAGATCTTACAAGTTGCTTGACTACTAGTTTTCCTTGAATTAGAACCCCTAATTTTTAAATTATTGGGAGACTAAAAATCCTAGTCAAACTACGAGCAATAGAATCAAGTAATAATTTTGTTGGAAGTATTGTAATACTTTTCTAAATCTGAAAAAATAAATGACATTCACAATATAGGTTCATGTTTTAAACAACCAAAAACTTCATAATTTGAAATCATTAAATAAATTTCTTAAATAGGAGCTAATAAGTCTTCTCTCTAAAATATCCAAATCTTTTTTTTTTCAAAATATCTAAAAAAAAAAAGAATTAATATCACTTTACCCCATTTACTCTTATTGAGTATTACTTTACATCTATATACTTTCAATTGTCTCATTTTTTCACCTTATACTATTATTCTGTCTCATTTTACTTTCTTATACTCTCATTATCTCACTTTACCCCATTATAATCTAAAAATATTAATTAAATTACCCTTACCTATTATTTATAGTAAAATTATATTAAAAAGTTCTAAAAAAATAGACTTACATTTATATATTAATATTTTCAACCTAATTAATAACACTTAAAATTAAATTCGTTTGGAATCTTTTTGTTCATAAATTCTAATAACTATATTTTATAAATGTAGTTTCTATTAAATTTTTTATCGTATGATATTTTTTATTAGCTAATAAATTTTACTTATAAATTTTTTACTTATCATAAATATAAAACATATTTCTAAAAAATATTTTGTTAAATATGTAAAATATTAGTAATAAATTTATCATCGTTAATGGAATTATCAAAATTTCATAAAATAATGTTACACTCAAAATAAGTTATTTTTAAGTATAATTTAATAATATTAAATAAATTATGAATAGTTGAATTATCATAATTTAATAGATAATATGTTCTATTTAAAAAAAAAACATAGTCATTTGAGTATTTTATTTTATAACTACTACTTGATTATAATAATTATTTTTTAATTTTACATAGTTTCTATGAACTTATGATAATTTCATTAATAAAAAGAAATTATTTAGTGATATTTATGTATTTAATAAAATATTATTTAGAAATATTTTATATATTTTTTGAATTTATATTGAGTAGAAAACTCATAAGTAAAGTGTATTAACCAATAAAAAATATTCTACTAAATACAAATTTAATAAGAACTATGGTAAATTAAAAAAATAACTATTAAAATTAAAAAGTACAATAAATTTTAAATAAATTTAATATTAAGTATTCATTAATCAAATTTAAAAATATTAGAATATAAATATAAGTTTATTAATTTTGTAACATTTTAAAGTAAATATACAACAAATAATATATAAGGGTAATTTTTTATTTTTTTTAGAGTGGAAGGGACAAAGTGAAATAACGAAAGTACAATAGGGTAAAATGAGATAAAATAAAAATATAATAAAATAAAATAAGATAATTGAAAATATAATGAAGTAAAATAATATTCATTATGAATTGTTAGGGTAAAGTGGAGTTAACAAAAAAAACAAGGGGACAATTATCATAAAATAATTTTTTTATAATTTTTTAAGGATGATTTTTTTTTAAAATTTAATAATTTTAAAAAATTATAGAGTTGTGTGGAAGACTGGCGCGTTGTCAGCCTGCTAGCTCCATCCCTCTGTGACACCTATGATTTTTTTTAATTAATTAGATAGATGGGAATAATTTTTTTAATAAAGTTATGCACTCAATCAAAACTTATATATAATATTTGGTGGTTAAATTATGCTTTTTATTCTTTTTTAAAAATAATCAATTGTTTAATTTAGACATACCGTCATTTATTCTAATAATTTGAAAAAAAATCTACTTTATCTTGAAGACTTCTTGCATGTATGAGAGCAGTTTTACAATAAAAGCCCATTTAAAAAATGAGCTTTTCATTATGTGTTGTTTTTTCAGAAGTTATTTTCATTATTAACATATGTTTGGTAAAACTCATTTCAAAAAGTGCTTTAGAAGTAGAAGTTTATTCTTCACATATAACTATTTTTAGTAAACTAGTTGAAAAGTGCATTTTTAATATTTATTTAATAATATTGTCCCTACTTATATTAAAAATTTATTCTGCGATATATGAATCATCAAATCGCAACATATTTTTTCTAACAATACTTTAGTAAGTTATAATATTATATTTATCATCAATTATTAATTTATATTTTTTGTGGAACTGTTCAAAGAAAATTCACAAATCAAATTAATAAAAAAAGTACTAACTCATAGTCTCATTTTCTCTTCCAAGATTGCCGCTTCAATTTTTAAGTAATTGAAATCAACAACTATTATAATACCATTCTTTCAAAAATATAATATTGTTGTTAAAAGTAGAGTAAATGAATTTGAGATATCTAACTAGAAAATGCGAATACATGACATGCAAAAAAAAATTCAAATAAGCAAAAATACATATAATATCAAATAAAAAATACCGCTCATAAAAAAATAGAGTATGTATTATAAAAAAATAGAGCATGAAATACATACTGTATAATAAAATGAGTCTGCAAATTTAATTATATAATAAAATGAGTTTGTAGTTTTATTTAATTAAAAATTACCTCAATTTCAATTAATTGATGATATTCTTAAACTAATAAAGGCGTACAACTTAAGAAAAAAGAAATTGAACAATGAAATTTTTTGATCTGTATTTGTGTAAAATTTTAAAAGATGAATGTAATTCTAAAGAGATTTTAATATAAAAAGATATTAATGGTGAGATTAATATGGATAATTTAAATAAAAAAAGAAAGGATAAAATCGAAAAATACTATCTTTTTAGTAATATCCAAATAAAAGTACAGTAATAATTTTTCTGTGGAGTTTTATAATTCATTCATTCGTTTTCCCTCCCTCTGCCTCTGTACCATCCTTGATCCTTTATTAAGACCGGCAGAAGAGTAGTCTTTTTCTCGAGTTTTATATTCATTCTTTCGTTTTTCTTTCTTTTCCCTTGCGAGGTAATTCCACTACTGCCTTGTAGAAATGGAAATCATATTTACTTTTTGCAAATTATTTGAGTGTTTGTGCTAACATGTTCATTTTTTCGTTAGGATTTTCTGCTGTGTCAAAAACAGATTCAGGAGCATACAACCCATAATTGTTTCTGTAGGAAAAAAATCATATTTTATTGTGACAAGTTTCACGATAAAACTTTCTTGTTTAGATTATATATATATATATATATATATCAAGTTTCATGATTAATTAATTTATGTATAATTTTATAAAAATCTTGGAAGCAGACTACTAGAAGTTGCACGTAAATCTTGAAGTTGAGATTACGAGGCTTAGTCAACCTAGTTTGACATTTATTTTAAATACCAATTTTTTTTTCTTTCCATAACATCTAAAAATGAATATAGAGTATTTTTGTGAAATTTTCAGGATTTTTGTAATTATAAATAAATTTATAAAAATCTTTGCACCATGCTTCCAAACAGGACACTTTTCATAGATAAATGGTGCTTCAGAAATTATATAACCAAGAAATGGGTCTCTTTTGAATCTATTTTTTTTTTCTTTTTTCAAATAATAAATTTTCAAAAAATACATAGATATTTATTTTTCAAATTTTTTTTTGAGGTAAACTGCCAGTCTGCATTTTGGTTTATAAGTTAGCTCGGATTTTGAATTTTTTTTGACTAATTTACTGAGTGAATATGTTCATCTCATACTTTTACTGATTATCATAAACTTTCAAAAGAATACACTAATTACATATTGTGTATCTTGAAGTTTTTCTTTGAGTCTTTGTTCTTTATAATCTATTGGATCAAGTTTTTGTTTTGATCCATAATCTGGACGGACATTTTGAACTTAGTATTTTGGGTCTATTTTGAGCTCAAGACCCATTAAGTGCCTTCATGTGACTCGGTTATACGTTTCAATTTTTGTTTGGTAAAGTCGTTTCTTATACGGAGCGATAAGGTATGTTATATATGTTTGAACATTATATATGTTTTCTTCTTCAAACTCGTACTGCTAGCTGAATTGTTTTGATAAAGTATGTTGTGATGCATACTACAATTTTCACATTGTTTTGATATCATTCTGAAAAAGATTAGTTAACTCTTGACTGAAAAGTGGTTTTCCTCAAATGTTTCTGAATGATTTTATGAAATTTTGATGTTAAATAATTTCTACATTTGTTGAGTAAAATATTTGTTAGCCTTTTTCATGAGCAACGGAGCATTCCCTGAGTCATTTACTAACGTATTTTCTGATTTTTCCCCTTCTAGCATTAGAATGGAACCTAAACGAGACTGTGTAGACTATAACGGAAATGAGTGTTGTTTGTAATAAAATTAGAGATTTTCATAGTTATTTCTTTGGACCTTGATATAATCAACATTTTTTCACTGTTTTATTTTTTATTTGTGACTTGGATTTTTGAAGTTCTTGAGATTTAGCCCGTTTAGAATAGAAATTTTAGGGCTTGACAGGATGTGTGTTGAGTGCAAGGCCGACGTACATTGGCTTGCGCTGCACCATTTTATAACCAAAGCACTAATTAAACTTCATGTTCACGACAAGCATATGTACTGTCAAATGTATATTTAGACTCATAAATAATTTAAAAGATATTTGTAAAGCCATGTGTTTGTGTGATAATTGACGACAAAAGTATAATAGGGAAATCAATGAGACAGTGCCGGTGTTGGAGATACTACATTCGATGATTTTCATCAGCTATACATTTTACTACATATTCATATATAATACAAACACCATGTGTACGCCACCAAATATACCATCTGCTCGACCAATGAAGCCAAAGTTCAAGCGGAATGAGGGCTCCACAAACAAATCCAGGATTAAAGATTTGGAGGTAGTCAAAAGTTGTTTTTTTTTTTATGTTAGAAAATTAACAATAATATGAATCACATTTATATTTTTTTATGTTAGCCAAGGTTCATATCAATATAAGTGGATCATATTTTACCATACACGTTGGATTTTCGATCTACATATTTCTAATAAAACTCATCTACCAGTCTCCTTTTGATTAAATCACGAATATTTTCGTTGATGGTGAATAACTACTAAAGTTATTAAATGAATTACACACCTCAAATCTAGTTATTCACTAAATTATATACCTCAAATTTTTGGATATCTATGGTGATGCTCCAAGAAAAGTGTGAGAATGAAAATGAGAGTATTTTCTCGAATAATACGTTAATTCACTTATTCCATAATAATTGAGATTTGATATATATATATATATATATAATATCTCTTTTCCTACACAAGGAAAAATTCTAATTTTATTAGGAAACTTAATTCTACCTAAATTGTGGAATTAAAGTCCATATCAAATATGGATTCCAATTAATCAAGATACTAGACCAATTTCCAACATTTTAATTATTGGACAATGTTAAAAATTTGAAGAATTGTCATTTAGCACCAAATTTTATGCTTCAATTTCTGGAGAGAATGTCAACATTTTTTTTTCTTTCAAAAGTTCATTAATGGTAGTTGACTTTCTCGTAATTAATTGCTTCATAGGATTATCAAAAAACTTGCATCATCATTAATCCCATTGTGAATGGCATAGTAATAGAAATTCCAATTTTTATACTAAATAAAATAAAATGTAGAATTTATGAACATTTTTACCGAAGGTTTACTCAATTAGTTTTCTAAATTTGAAATCAAAACCGTCGGTAATTATAACTCAAGTTGGATACCTTTTAAATAGTTCAAAGAAAAATCTTTAGTCAATTTCTTTCATTGGACAGTTCTACCCTTTTTGTTTGCGTTTTCATTTAATTTATCAACTTCTTTTTATTATACAATAAAAATTTAATTATTAATTAAATTTATAATAAATTATTAAATTAGTTCATGTTGTGAAAAATATGAAGAAGGGTTGGATTGTGACAAGAATTGGAGGAGGTCCTACGAGTCTGCTCTGTGTTGTGACTTAGTGGGCCTCTCACTTGTGTGAATGAATACGATGATGATAATACCACCGCTAGAGAGTGCGAAGCATGCTTGGATAGAAAATTTGGAACAAGATTGTGGGCCATGTTGCCAAATCTATTTTTTCATTTTGCATTATTTTTAATTAGTCAAATACTCAATTAAATAATCATCATAAGATCACGCTACAAATTACTTGAAATCTCAATTTTAAATACCAACCTAATTACAACCACCAACCTGTTCATAGTCAATCAAGTCGGGTCAAAACCCATAAAAAATCCAAGTACCCACCCTTCAAAGATGGGTTTACGGGCCTAGTTGGGCCTCCTCCCAGACTCCAAGAATTTTAATTTTACATACACATATTTATAAGTGTAGTTTTATATATAATACATAATTAAGGCCCCCAAATATATATCTAAATAAACAGCATCCTACAGAACCAAAAATATAGTGTCTAAATACTATAATTTGTAAGACGTAGATTACAAGGAAAAACTATATTTAACATACCTTGATAATTTTCGCATTAAGTTTACATGACATCAAAAGGCACTGACTTCTTTTTTTATATGTGTTATTGTTTATCAAATACTCATTTAAATTGTTATTTTAAATTATGTGTCTGTATAGTTAAGTTCATGTACAGTTAAGTAGTGATTTTCGACCATTTCTTTGGAAAATAATTGAATTTGTTCAATAAAACATATATACTATCATTACTACGATACAATCCATCAAAACTGTATTTAAGTACTTTAGGGGCAAACCATCACACACTTTCGCCGTAGATTTTGCAATTTCTTGTACTTGGGGAGCTAGTGTCGTCTCTTGCCCAAGTGTTTCATTGAATAAGTCCCATGCTTCATGTGTATGTAGTTTTTTTCACTGCAATCACTTGTCGGCAACCAATTTGACGACACACTTCCAATGAGCGAGTTGTTATCATCAATCTACAGCCCTCTACAGAAAGTGGATCTCCCATCTTTTCCAAGTTGATATTTTTCCAGACATCATCTAGTATGAGCATGATGTTCTTTCTTAGGGATAGTGCTCGGTTCAATCTCACTGCTCTTTTGTCTTCATCATACTACGACTTGGGCTTTTTTATCTTTTAATCTCGTTATACTGAACTCTTGAGAAATTGCCACCCAAAAAACACATTCTTGAGTTTGTTGTTGGAGTTGGTTGTTGATGTGCTTTGCCATAGTAGTTTTGTCCACACCGGCCACACCGTGAATCCCAATGCTTGACACTTTCTTTATCAGTCACCAAGAATTTCCAATTTCTTTCCAAATTTATGTCAAAGGCCTCACTTGTTAGTAATGGCTCCCCTGGTTTCATAAACTTCCAAGTAGAAGAAGTTGACTCTGCTCAAGAAGTTCATATACTCTTGATTCAGTTTTGGTGCTCGATCTCCTCCAAAAAATTGTCCAATAAATCCTTCAATTTGTACTGTATTTTCCAATGCATAGAATTCACTTTCAATTATTTGTATCTCTTTCAACCAGTCCTCTAACTTGTCTTTTTCTTTTCTTTTTTACTTGATAGCTCTGCATTCTTGATTTCCTCCTCAACATCATATGCTTTAGTACTCAATGACTTTTATAAGTTTCTTTCCAGACTTTCCAAAGTGGACTTGAAGTTTCTTTTGTCCCTCATAGTGTCCACAGTCCAGTCCATAATATACTAACTTTCTCCCCTACCTTAGAGAGAAAGGATTCCGTAATCCGCTCTAGCATTTTAACCACTCTGTTCCCTGCACATAAAAGAAGAAATATAACACAATATAGTTATGATTGGAGACAAAGAAAAGAAGTTACCAAGCATTATAAAAGATTTGAATTGCACACATACTACTGAGAATTTGCTGGTGAATTTCCAAGCATCATGTCATCTCAAACCTATTGCACCAAATTTGATTAACTTTTACATCAAATTTGATGTTTTGGTGTAATTTGATCAAAATCATCTCTAATCCATACACCAAATGAATATTTTATTTTATTTTTTTTATTTTTCAATTATTACTTATTTATTTTTTTATAAAATTATTTAATTATTTATATTTTATTACTACTAATTCTACTAAATAAAAAAATAAATATAATTAATATTACATTTATTGATTATATTACAAAAATAAGCATTACAATTAATATCAAGTAACGAAATTTGGTGTAATTATTTGTTAATTATGATAATTAATTACTACAAATGTTATTGCAAAATAATAAGAAAACTAAAATTGAATAAATAAAACTAAATTATAAATTAATTAAATATATAATATATGATATAAATAAAATTAAAATTGAGATTAGAATAATTTTGGGAGTAAAGTGAAAATATATATATTACACCAATTTTGGTATAAATGAACAATAGTGTAATACTATTCATTACACCAAATTTGATATAACATTTGGTATTTTATTAAAAATAGAATTATACTAAATTTGATATTTTGATGTAGAATTTGAAGTATGATTGAAGATGGCCACTCTTCTATTTCCAAATTCAATTGCACAACATCTCACAATTCCCCATCTTTTCTATTTCATTAAAAAAATGTAGATATTTTGTTTCCCCTAGGCCTTCCTTGCAGTGCCTAGGAGCTGCCCGGGGAGCCTAGGCGCTGCAACACGGAGACGTATTTCTAGGGCTTTTTTCTTGGTTGAACCTATATACAAGTAGCAGAATGGGCAGGATTCATTAGGATTGATATTACTGTCCTCCTGTTGAATATTTACGAGAGAGAACTTATATTTGAGACTAAAAAGTGATGGAGAATGGTCTTGTAATTTATAATTTTCTTTCATTATAATGAAATCTACAGCAATAAAATTTGATGTAGTCATACTTTGTGGCGAATATGTATAAATTTATCATCTTTTGCATTTATTTTCTTTCACAATTTTATTCATTCTCGTTGAAATCTCAAAATTAGAACACGACTAATTCCTAATAGCCTTTCATTCACTATTTCTAAAAGTTCATTAAGCGCAACACGATGTAATCTTGATCTTAAAGCCTTCAATAATTAAATAACGATAATTGTTTTCCTCACAAAAATCCTACTCATCTCGATTCAATGATATCTCAAAAAATAAAATGAAACAATTTTGTTTTTTCAACTTTGGTCCTCCAACACACTGGGATAGAACCAATAGGCTGAAATCCCCTTAACCAAAGTTCAGTTGTTCTATATATCTTCCTATTTTTTTTTTCTTTATTTCATGTTATTTTATTTATTTTTGTAACAATAAAATATCGGCACAATCTTATTGCATATGTAAGATCTAAGTAAAATATCTTAATTTTAATTTTAATTTTAATTTTTAATTTATTTTAGTAAATGGTACAAATATTGGATTCTACATGCGGAAAATTCTTATTGAATCAAACTTTCACATTACAAATGATCATTTGTTGCGAGCAAAAAAAATACACATAGAGAAAATGTGGTGTGCTAACTGTTAAACATGGTAAGAGTGTCATCCAATATCACAATGTAAGATTTTGATTTTAAACATATAAATACCGCGACAATTAATATGGTATAAAATTCTATCAAAAACTGTAAAAAGCGGACTACGTAAAACAAAGCATTTACAATAATCTTAAGCATCTTTGAAATGATAAAATTTGGTTAAATTTAAATCTCTTATTTAATATATGCAGTACTTTATAATTTTGCACTAATCTTATATAAAATTACCCCAAATGAAGCTGTAGTTTTTTTATTTTTTATTTCTCTATTGTGGTGATTTATTGATCAATTCAAATTAATCATTAATGTCATAAATTATTTTCGTTTGACTTCGACTTCTATAAAACTAGTCTTGTATTTCTCACGAATAACATGGTGCACCTGGAACCAAATATTGCACCTCTATAACCCAAGTCTTTAGGTAGTACCTGTCACTAATAGGAAAAAGAAAAAGACTGATTTCATATTCGAAAATACTACGAAATTTTTTAACATTTACAAAATGATAATATACTTTGCAAATAACTTGTAAATTGTTTAATTAAGATAACTTCTCAATGTTTATCAAGAATTTGTTTTGATCGACTTTGAAAAAGAAAAAAAAGGCAAATTTGGCATTTACTAAATAAGTCAATTGTATAATAAATTGATTTTTCTTCACTTATATCTATTTTTTTAAAGTTCAAAATCGAACGATTTTCTCACTTAATTTCTAAAGTTTTTTTTTTTTTTACTATTGATAAACACTTTGAGAACACTCATAATCTGTGAAAAAAGTAAAGTAAAAAGAAAGAAGTGAATTGAAAATTGTTAGGATGGGAAGAAGGAATTGATTCACCTGAAAGCCTTTGTAGCAAAGAGGATGATGATATGTTGTATATGCCAACAACTTTATGAACTTAAAGAAGGCGAATGATTATTGAATACTGAATACAAGAGGCTTATATGATGAAGAAAAAAAGCATAGAATCATATAAATTAAGTCTAATAATTTTTTATGTTAATATACATATATCAATTCTATGTTGACTACATTAACAGTGCCTATTTCGTAGGAGGAGGTAGGAAATTTCTTTGAAACGCGCCAATGAATAATATAATAAAAGTGGTCAACAAATTAAATATATAGAGCAATTGGACTGAAAATGATCGACATCGATTTTAATATATGCATTACTATTCAACAACAGTGACAATTCAAAATATTATATATATATATATATATTAATTTAAACACTATCTATTTTTCGTTATTAAACTTATAAATTAATATGCAAGCCAAAAGAGGATGAATGAATACAAGGGTCCAGGATTATGAAGAGAAAAATATACAATCTTATGGATTAAGTTTAGTTCTTATGCCTAATAATTGATTTACAATTGAACTACATTGACTTACATTAGTAGAGTGTTTTATTTCAATGGAGGAGGCAGGAAATTTTTTCCAAACCCACCAATAAATAATTTAGTGAAAGTGGTCAATGTCATGCAAATAAATCAAGGAATTAAGTCGTCAATGATTTTCACAGGCATTTTAATACATATATGTTTTCTCTTCTTCTAGTAAATGAAGATGTTCAAACTCAACCATCCTACACCAATTACACTATATGTAAAATAATTATTAGGGATAAGATTGTGATAATATGAAAATTGTTCATAAATTATATATTTTTTATTTTATCATAATAATAATATTCACAAATTTAATAATATTAAAATTTGTATCTAAATTGTCACTGTTAACAATTAATAATACATATGTAGTGACAACATATTTTTTATCACAAGTTGTAGTGACAATTTATTGTTACTAGATTATTATCATACATATATTACTAGTTATCAATAATAACAATTCAAAATACTATATATATATATGTTACATAATTGTTAATAATGAAAATTTAAACACTAATTCTTTACCCTATTAAACATATAAAGTCATCAAGATAAAACATTATACACTATCACTTTAACTATACCTTTCATATCGCTATTATTGTTTGTTCAACTTTTGGCTATGTAGAATTCAAAAAGATGCCACTACATAAAAGAAAAATTAGAGTGATGGTTGCATTTATTTATTACTGAATGAATACAATTTCTGCCATTTACCAATATATGGAATTATATAATTGAATGGTTTGAACAAGTCATATATGGTTGGCTACACTGTTCCATGCCAACATGAATACATGACCCCACAGGGATTATACTAACTCATTTGACAAGTGAATGACAAGGATAATAAAATCTAGTCTCTATATCTGTGTACATATACTAAATATAAATTTATTATTTAATTATTTAATTTTTTATAAAATGAAATATTTTTCATTCATTTACAT
Organism: Paulownia fortunei; assembly: GCA_019321725.1. Taxonomy (NCBI): domain Eukaryota; kingdom Viridiplantae; phylum Streptophyta; class Magnoliopsida; order Lamiales; family Paulowniaceae; genus Paulownia; species Paulownia fortunei. The sequence continues at coordinate 15,809,395 of CM033118.1, forward strand.
ACTAAGTATATTATATATTTGGTGTAGTATGGATATTGTTCTAAAATCTCTATCATATGGTTCCTTCCTTGAAATCGTGTGTGACTAGAAGCACTAAAAAAAATTCCCTTTTTCAAACTAGTATTGTAAATTGTTGCATTTCTGTCAATCTCACTTTCCCCTTATGTAATATGATGGACATTATAATGATTCAGCTCAATTAATTATTAAAAGTTTAATTTTTGAAAAGACCTAATTTAATAGGTTCAAATTCAATGAGGCAACAAATCCAACTACATACAAATATAATTATACAAAAATAACTATAAATACTCCCCCTCCAATTTTTTTTAAGGTATGTTACATTTACTTTTACTATTAACTACTTTCTGAATTTCTTATAATATTTCTGGTCCATATATTGAGTTGAGCATCAAAGGTTATCCCCCGATATAAACTCAAGACCCCTAACTATCTGTTTGTGTTGTAGGTACAAATTCAACATTCAAACTAGCATTTATAATTGATTTTCGAGGAATTGACTTCAACCAACCCACATTCCGCATTATACTATTATTTTTAAGTTTTTTATATAGAATACAACCAAATTCATCTAAAATAAACTCATTGAAACCCATCTATTAAATGTGTTTTTTATATACAATCCAACCAAATTCCTCTAAAATAAACTCATTGAAACCTATCTATAAAATCTTAAGACCCAACCCGAACTAAAACTAGTTGGATTGGATTGGACCATGGGTTCAAAACCACTTAGTTCCTCTAATTGAAATGAATATTTGTTGTTCACCTCTCATATATGGCAATTGATTGGCGACTTGGTCTATCTATGTGTATATTGGATGACTCTAACTTTCTAATAGTAAAATGATGCGTTTTTCTTAGTAATGTGTGCTAGTAATATGATTTTACTGCTTATTCAATATTACCAAATATGCCACTTCTTTGCCATTATGCTAATCTCCATTAGTACTTTGCTTTTGATGGGGTGCTTGAAGAGAATCCTTGACTATGAGATTTTGCCTCTCTCTTTTGGATTAACTCTTACTTCTTTTACTGAGTTTGTTTCATAGATATTAGTCCAATCCATGCGAATGACACTCAAAAATCATGAATGATCCTTAAGTACTTACAAACAACTAATGATGTTTTTTTTTTTTCTTGATCTATGGTTACGGAAAATTGAAATTAGAATAATTCACTGATTCTAGTTTTTAGTTCGATGTAAATGACTCAAAATTCAAATTCAAATTTGTATTCATCCAAAAAGGTGGTGCGATCAGTTGAAAAAGTCTAAGCAAGAGACGATAGTAGGTTCCACCACAGGGTATGAATATATTGTGGTATGTGATGTTGCAAAGGAGACTATTTGGATGCAAAACTTCATCCAAGAAGTTGGGTATAGTTCTATCCATTGTTGATATAATTCATGTGTTATGTGATGATAATAGAGCAATTGCACAAACAAAGAAGCCAATGTCTTATAAAAGATTCAAGCACAAAATGAGGTGATATGATATGATTCAAGAAATCATTAGTAGAGGAGAAGTCAAAGTGGAGAAGGTTGGGTGGAAAATATAACAGACCCATTGATTAAATCCTTATCGCAAAAAGTATTTAAAGGGCATGCCGAGAAGATGAACCTTAGATACATGCGTTATTAACTTTAGGGCAAGTAAAAAATTATTAGAGTAGCGTCCAACAAGATAATTAGGTGGGTCGCTTAATACTCTTTGTACAAACTATCTTTTTAAATTAATATAATTAATAAAGATAATTTTTCATCTTCATTTACATTTGCATTAATTTACATAAAGTTCTTAGACTATACATAGTTACATAGTATGATCATGCAAATGATGACAATTTTGGAATATACTTCTATGGCTTTGATTTTACAATATTCCAAGTCAATGATAATTGAGACAAAATACCAATGATTTAGTAGGACTTGCACAAATAATGCAGGCCCGAAAGTATGATGTATTTCCTAGGCATCAGTGTAGTGACACTAGTTCATATGATGCTTGTTAGAAAATAAGTACATTGAACAACATCTCTTAAAAACTCATGACTAAAAATGAAATATTGTTGAAAGAATTTCCTCGTTATGATAGTTCAAGAATTAATCCTTCAATTTAAAGAACTAATATAACCTTGTTCATGATATATTGTACTCCAACTTATTCTCTAATTACTCGATAATTAGAAGGGGAATACATTGGGTGCAATATAATCATGTATAGAAGTTAAGATCAGCTAATCCATCACCTAGTTATGAATAGGTGAATTTTCTATATTTTTCATTAATACTTAACTTTAGAAATTCTTGACTAATGTTGGATAAAAGTTAGAAAATGAGTTTTTTTTTTTAATTTCATCGTGTAGTCAACTGATTAGGAATAAATATATAGTGATTGAACAAATATGATTTTAACTAATAATTCATATTCTAAACTCAATTTGGAGATTAGTTGACAAAAGGACCATAATTACATGGTACTGATAATTGAAAAGGTTTACCACTTTACCAATATTTTAATTTTCATAACATGTTGCTAGATATTAACTATGATTTGTGATAGAACTTGGATGGTAATTAAAGCCTCATAAGGGACGGTCAGATAGGCGGATTTTCAACTTTCTCACAGGCCATTTTTAGCACAAAAAGAAAAAGAAAACTCATATTTCTTCCACTCCAAAACCGTGCACCCTTACTCCACATAAACCATCCACTTGTGTGTATCTTCCATCTTGATTTTAACTCGTCCTTCACAAGGTGATTTAAAAATTAAAATCGTACATCTTAGTACATAATTCTTGTGCGTTAATAGTTTCAAATCTACACACATGGATAAACATCGAAAGTGTGGATATGTTTAGAAAGAAAACACATAGGCCTCTACTCGAATTAATTCCATTACTTAAGTTTGAAATTACAATCATGGACTTGATAGACATGGAGAAATAATGATTTGAATCGTTTAAAATCATTGCCATCAATAGAAAGCCCAGTGCCCATGTGCGTTAGTGGGGTGGTGGGCGCAATTGTTTGGATAGGGAGAGCGTTCGCACAGCCGATGCATATGGTGAGCAGTATCTCAAGACCCGCTCAACACTACGTGCATGCGGGGTCGCGTAGGACAGCCCCAAGTGCCCGCTCTCTCGAATGAGGGCGTCCCACTTAATGCCCTAGCGTGAGCGAGCGGCGGCATCCTGCTCGGCGAGTCGTGTGAACTATGATGTATGTGTTTCATATATAAAAGTGATTAAAGATATAATTACTAATAACGATTAAAGCGATTAAAGGTATAATTACTGTCTAGTCGTGGAGAGATATAGGAAGTGAATAAAGGTATAACACTACAAAAAAAATAAAAAAAACAAAAATAGCGACGAAATAAGAAATTCATTGTTGTTAATGGCGAACAACAGACCACTCGTGGCTAAAATTCACAAAGAAGAAAAAGCAGATTAATGTTAGCGGCGACATAGTATCATTTGCCACTAAAAAAATTTAAAATTTTATTTTCTCTTATAACTTAGCAATGAAAATCAAGCCGTCATCGCTAGTATCATTCAATTTTAGATTTTTTTATACACGAAGTGATGAGTTTACCATGTTGTCGCTAATAGTTTAATGTTTACGGCGACAAAGTAGGATTTGCAACTAAAAAAAAATAAAATTTAGTTTCTCTTATAACTCAGCGACGGAACGGAGATGCCTTCGCTAAGTACAATTCAATTTAAGATTTTTTTTTAATACACTTAGCGACCAATTTTCTATATAGTCGTTGAGGTTGACATTTAGGGATGCAATTCAACCTATTTCGTTGCTAAAATTAAATATTTTTTTTTTTTTTTTACATTTTAGCGATGAAATCCTAGTCGTGTTAACTTTAATTTATTTTGATTTTTATTTTTATTTTTACTTTAGCGACGAGATTGTAAAATCCCTCGCTAACCAATTTAATGGTCTGAGCAATGGGATACGTAGATTTTTTCACATCATTATGTGTTTGTATAAAAATTATAAATTTATGTTGTGTCATGTATCGCAGGGCCATGTACAATGTAAAATATATAAGAAAAGCATACGTTAAGAAACAATCAAATTGATGAATGATTTCAAAACTTCATTTATAAATATAAAATTTTATAATCAGAAATGAAAAAGGAACAATGATAAAGTAAGCTACAAATATTTGTATATTAACACAAATCGAAGATGAAAAATATAGCCACAAAAGATTAACCTTCAAAGGCATCTTCACATGAAATAACTCTAAATATTGTCTGAGATAAAAGATAATAAAAAATTATAGCCCAAGTTGAAAGGTGAACATGTAAAAGTTTTACCTAATATCCTAAAGGATTTTCACTTGACATAAATCAACATAAAATATCAAAGAGTAAGGAAAAGAAAGAAAAAAGTGCAACATAAACCACAAAAAATTAACATAATAAACTTACATTATTCATTGAGTAACAAATTTGAAGATTATAAGAGCAGAGATGGCAAAGTGAAACCATAAAGAAATCGAAATGCATGATGCTGAGATATATAGGGGCCAGTGATATAGAAAAATAGTGGTGTAAATCATATTAAGTTGCCTATTTTATTAATTATTTTTGGAGAGATAGCGGAGACTGAAATCACTCAAGAAGGAAAACAGTTTACCTGTATCCAGTTCCCATGGCCTTCACAATCTTTTTCTTCCTCGAGTGTCATCTTTTTTTTTCATGGTAGCTGATCTCTCCTCGCCTTATTCTGCGGATACTGCTGTTAGCTGTGGCTCTGTTGCTGCTTCAACAGCGTTTGATTGGAGATGTGGCATCGAGGTCTGCTTGTTCACCAAGTGTATATACGTTTGGAATATATTGATGGTAATGCAATAAGAGATATAATATCAATTATAATAATAAATTTAGACGGCAATTAAAGAGGGGCGGATTAAGTTCCCTGGAGATTCTTCTTTTCTTTTTTGCTAGGGATTTATGTCTGTTTATGAGAATTGCAGATATAAAATCCTTTTATAGGATGCAAAACTGAAAATTTTGTGGGATAGGAGATAAAACACTATATGGAATAAATGATCCAGTTTGATTGGCTAGGCATATGAGCTATGTCTGACTATGTAGCGTTGCCATTTAGCGTTACCATTTTGAATCATTTTGAAAGAAATATTTTGAGAAATGTGCAAGTTTTAGGGGTTTATATCTGAGAATGTGTGGAGAATGAAAACATGTTTGAATTAAATTTTAAAAAATAATTAATTTGATGTATTTTCGGAGAAAAATGCATTTTGTTTTATTTATCATTTGGTCTTATTTCTAGAGATGACATTTTTTATTGTATATATTTTTCCATTTAAGATTTTTTTTACTTGGTTAATGGTTTCACAATAAAAATTTATATTATCATAGAATATTTATTAATTAAAGTAATTATTGAAAAATATATATTTATATTAAAACAATTAAAATTATAAATATGTATATATATTTATTTTACAATGATTGGGCCATTTTCATAGTATTTTGGAGGAAGGAGAATGCTTTTTGTGGGGAAAATATTATTCTCCCGAAAGGGCTTTACCAATCAAAGAAGAATTCCAATCTAACTAGAAAACTCAATCCCACTCAAATTGTATAAACATCCAACTAAATATAGATGTCAATTGAGTCAAGGGTTCTAAACCCGACCTATTTTCCAATATCTCCCATTCATACATATTTGACTCGATCTCCTCAAATCTCATCATCATATAATTTCTCAATCTAATGTCATTCGCTTCATACAGAAAATGAGGTGTGCGACCAAGCGAGAAATCATAAGTGATGAGAGTTATATTAAGTCATCACCAAACTAACATAACCCTTCAACTCAATAGCTCATTGTTTACCCTAAACAAAGTGGTCACACCCAATCAATCATTTCTAGATCCCTCAATAAATTAAATAGAGCATGATCGGTCTACTCAAATATATATCTATGTTCATGACTAGTCAAATACATTTCGATGTAGTCGCCCAGGCTATGAACCATAGAACATAAGTGCGTTACCAACTTAGTTCTTCCTCGGCCTCTCATGCCAATTCAGCTTGGTTTTGATAACTTTTCTAGACATGCTCCGACAGACCGAATCATGCATGGCCATTGAAAACATGCTAAAGTAGCGCCATCAAGCTTACACCTCATGATAAAGTCTAAAGTCCCGAAGGGTACAATAAACAGTATGGGCTCACACAGTGATGAAGTAGGGACCCATTCAGTCACTTTTCTATAGGAGGTCGTCTCAAAGCACATGTAGTATGAATACATGCTATAATGGAGTTCTCACTCAATTTGGGCATGTTACGCTCTAAACATCATATGAAACTAAGTTCAGTCGCTCTCCAAGCACCCGACTTGCGCACTATTAGAAGTCACTATCCAAAATGCCTTGTTGTAGTTCGCACATTCAACAAATAACAGGCTTATTATGAAGTTTATACATACTTCTTCATAATCGTTCAACTCTGATCTTATCTTAGCCTCCAAGCTAAGACGACTTTTAGTTATACATATTAACCTTCCTCGCTACTCAAAGTCCAAAGATGATCATTCGCAACCTTAATTATGCGACATAATCTTTAAGTCTCATCCTGCTCGCTATCACAATGCCAGAACGATTACCCATGTGAGAGGATCAATCAAAGCCTGGTGACAACTCACAAATCCAGTACCAAACTCATAATGAGAATACAAATATAACTCATTAATCATAATATATTCTCACTGGCCACAAAAATCAACTTCTACGTAATCTCGTACTACTTACATGCCTTTGAAGCATATCTCCATACAAAGGCAAGGGATAAGTGATCAAATCGCTCTAAGAAATATGCCTTAAAATAATTTAAATATGCGCAATACTCTCTTAAGTGAAGGGATGACTGGTATATCAAAGTGGCTTTATTATCACAAAGACAACAATAGCCTCACAAATATGTGCACAATGTGCATCCTTTCAAAATACCAGATTGCCTTCAACAAATCTCAGACCACTCTGTTAAGATATCTAAGTATCCACTTGATAGTATCACATTATTTTTGTCAATGATCACTTTGATATTCACTCACCAATAATCTAATTATCAAGCACAATACCAGTCGAAAACACACCAGTGCACATCAAACCTTCTACAACGCTTGCATAATACTAGCTAGCATTTTTCTTCTTCTTCCATCTTATAGCATTTCAATCTAACTGAGAACATAATCTTTGACTATGAAGTGTCAATAGGATTAGTGAGATGCACACAAAAACTCGGTATCATAATACCAAGTATACATCTACTTTTCCTATGTTCATTCAAATATAAAGGACAACCACTACTAAGTGGAGACACCTTCATGTCCATTCTAGCCATCATATTATTACCCAAATATAATGAGAATTAAATTCTCTTATTTATGTTGACATATATTCAGTGATCTTACTCGACATCGTAAGCCCATCAGAGTGATAGCTTGATGAAATCAATAGCACCACTATTTGGATGATAATTCAAGTTAAAAATGGAGCTTCTCGATCAGTAATCTTTGCACTCTTGCCCCACTTCTTGAATTCATTAGGTGATCCATATAGTTCTCATCGTCCACTCTTCATTTATATATGTCAGCCTCAATCGTCCAGGATAAACCTAGACAAAAGTGGCAATAACTAATAACATATTGGCGTATTGAGACAATCTCACCACTTAGGGAAAACATCTCAAAAATTTACGCTCCACAATTAGGCGTAAACATTTTGCCCTTGGTTAAGCTATACAGATGTTAATCAACACATCTACTTTGCACTCGACCTCTTGAAACCACATGTTTCTATTGGTCTTGCACCTAGACGGAAGATCAACCAACTCTAGACTTTGTTCTCTTATCATTAGGCTCATTTTTTCCTTCATAGTACCTATTCCCTTAAAGCATCAAGAAGTCAAAAGTATAAGTTGACTCATCAACATTCACAAAAGTAGTCATGAAAGATATCTATTTAATCTCATATAGATGATGGGAAACATCTCATGTGCACTCTTTCTTACTTGTGGAATTTGAGAGACATTTTCAAGTGAGACACTCCCACTGATTTAGGATTGCTCCCACTATATCAAGCGATTGCAAGATGAGTTCAAAATACCTTATCCTCGCTAGAAAATTGAGCGCCTTCTCAAGGATCTTACAACTCGTAGAGTGCAAGATTTCATTTGACTTCTTATATGCTCGTAAATTCTTATTGAGAAAATCTATACTGTGCGACTTAATTTTTTTAATTTCTCCATCAAGGTGTTCATCAGTTTTGAGAACATAGCTCCTTGAACTTAGATAGGCATAAACCTACTAATTTGGGCTTGTTGCCACATTACAACTCATTGAAGTTGAAGAATTCACTTAGAGGTACAATTTTTATTATGTAGGCCGCAATCAAAATTGCATTATCCTAATTGAGATATAAATCAATTTGCGCCATCATATCAATCGAGTCATTTTGAAGTGTTTGATTTATCACTCTTCACAAGCTCGTTTAGTTTCAAAATGTTTAGAAACATCATTCAAATTGCAATTTTATTTTCCCCACACATGTGTCCAAACTATTTAGACATATTATTCTCTCGCTTCTCTATTAGTACATTGAACCTCAATGTTCATACTCCCTATGGTTCTCTACATCTATCAAGAATCGCTAAATAATTTAGCGTTTCTGACTAGTAAGAGTTGGAATGTACTAGCTTATAATGCGGATATCAAAAAAAGGAGAATAGAATGCATTATTCAGTGCCTCACACTCATAAGTCTCTACTCATTTTAGGGGACTAGCTCTAGAGAACAAATAACCCTCTCTTTTTTTTCAGCAGGCTTTTTTCACTAGAAAAATGTGCAGAGGGAGGTTGACCTTAGCGAGTTAGCCAATAAAGCCTTCTCCAGCTAATACAGTAATCCTTTTAACCTCGCATGCCATGATATAATAAAAAATCATGGAAAAAATATAAGAAATACTACCTTAAGCTAATCACATCACAAACATGACCTATACTTAAAAGGACTCTTACATGAAAGATGAACAAATCTACTCCCTCAACCAATGTCTTATAAGTGAATCAATTTAATAGACTATTTCGAATCTATTGCCATTTGCACATCTTCAAGAAGTCGCTCACACCAATTGTTGAGCTTGAAAAATAGTTCATGCCCTTTGCTGAGCTTGAGGTACCTCCTCTTGTGCGCCATTTAAACAAACATGGTTGTACAATACTTGATAATAGTTTGTTCAATCTCCAATCTCATGCTATGTTTCATCAACTTCTACTATCCATCGAAGGAGAGAATTGAGAATATCAGCAAATGAGAGAGTTTTAAGTAGTCAAATTTCAACTCAGTACATTTACAAGCGAAGTGACCAATCTCATCATTGCACTTGACATTTGTTGATGCTTAGTTGACTTTATCACTAAGGTGACCCATCTTGTCACTTTATTGGATCAAATTTATGGTTCTAGTTTTAACTTTTGCTCTTGTTAAGCTACTTTTGCCTTTTTCCAACATTAATCCAAGTTGGTTTATATTGATCAACATGAGCGACAAGAATAATTACTTGTATATTTTTCAACTCTCAACAATCAACCTCAAATTAGGCGATTATTATTGAAAACATGTTAGTAATATTTATAAGTCAGCTCAAAAAACGACTTTAGGTCAATCAAAACTTTTTAATTGTGAGCAAGCTCATATAACAAAATAGAGTTCAAACTCTTTTATTAATTTCTTGTGTTTGCAGTTTACACAAATTAAAGTGCAAACGTGATTTTTGATTCATTAATATATTTTCAGTGCCTAAGCACGACAATATTTGACAACTTAGAATCTTATATTTGCGGCTTAAACAAATTAAAATACAAATTTTAATCTAAGTCAACTACCATATTGCCAGCATCTAAGTCGCAACAATATTGGACAACTTGTCCATTTTCATGCTTAATTGGCTTAAAACGTAAAATTGGTGGTTGGTCTAAGATTTCTAAATTAATTGCACAAAAAACATATGTACTTGTCCAATATATTATTCTACATTCAAGTGAATTATTTATTATTTCTTTATACTTAGCGAAATCAAAAATTTCACAACTCAGGCTAGTAATCATCTTCTACTGAGTAAAAGACATAATAAAAATTTACTGATCATGAATAAAATATAAATTTATCCACACATATATTATGAATGCAAATATACAATATGAATAATAAAACATTAACCCCGTATGGGCGACATTGACATTTGGTACATCATGTTGACATAATTTTGGCCATGGTGGTAAAAAAAATATCCATAAAATTGCTCAATAAATATATGCCTTGAAAATAATAAAAAATTACATTAGTTCAAAGCCTACTACATAGACAAAAATAAAAATAGGGATATTGAATTACCATCACCGCCACAAATTATCTCCCACAAAAATATGCAATAATATAAAGTAATAAACATTCAAATTACATGAGTACCCAAATGTTAATGTCCATTCATTCACAACATATAGTTTTCAGATTATTCTAAATGGTTTTATTGTGTATTAAGCTTTCAATATCTTTTATAAAAATTTTAGAAAGTTTTTAGTTAGACTTTAGTTCACAAAGAAAGGGTTCTTGATGACAAACACTTAATAGGAAATACTTGTGGCAGAAACTGTCACCTTGCTGTTTTCTTGTGTTTCAGACCTCAAAGTGTATGGTATGTTGAATAAAACCTATAGGTATCATCATATACATGTTCATATATGAGTTAAGAGTATTGGAATAAATTTTTATTTGTTAGAAATTGAAATAGGGCATGATATTGAAGAGATGCTCAAAACTATCACCATCGAATTTCAGATTCTGTCCTATGTGAAGGGGACTAGTTTTTCAGAAATAAATTCATTAGTTTTGGCAAGAATATAGCCTAGTTGTCTTTGTGTATATGTTATCTAAGTGTGGTAAAAATTTGAAAGTGATTGAATAGACGTAAGGGTGCCAAAACTATTAATATCATGAAGTGCACAAAACTGTCATGGTAGGAAAAATATGTTTCAGTATGCTGCGAAGGGAGCTGAACTTGGGAAGCTATATCCGTGCATTTTAGCCATTCTATGATATGGTTATATTGTTTTTGATGTTACCTAAATGTGATAAAAATTGGGGAGTGAATGAATATGCCTATGGGTATCAAAATCATCATGCAAATTAATATGACAATAAAAAATGTGAAATTGTGAATCTGTCCCATTTGGTTCATTAACATGTTCCAACATAGATGTGGTGCAAATGATCCCTAACGTTTAGAGGGATGTTATAAGAGTTATAATACATCAATTAAATGAGGTTAGTATACATTTAGGATGTGGAACAAAGGTACGTAAAAAGTTGTATTCGGTTATAGTTTCTAAGTAGTAAGGTTGTTTAGTTAAATTGAAATTCAAGATCTTTATACTACATTGGAATAATTAACTTGTTAATTGAGGATGGTGATTGGTATTTTGTATTTTTACAGATTGTTTCACATCTAGGTTGGGGAGTAATACTTAAGAAACCTAAAAGTAATACACAACTTATCAAAGGTAAGTAAAGATTCATTTGCAAAAAATCTCAAAATAGGTACCAACATTCGGAGTCACTTTTTCAATTTTTAGCCATAATTAAAAATAAAAGTAGGAAATATATTACTTCTTTCATTGAAAATAATGTAAGTTTTCATTGAAATTATACATTAAAAAGAAAAAAATAATCCAATTAAACTATAATTTGAATACGTAATAGAGAAATAGGGTATCAAGTTTTTAAATTTTTAATATTATTTAACCTTAACTGTAGGAAAGTATTTTTTCTCATTCTAACTCCAATGTTATAGCTTACGCTTTTAATTTGTTAGAAACAAATAAATTTTCTAAAACGTAAACTTTTAAAAAGAAAAACATCAATTAAAACAAAAATTTAATAAAAAAGCCCAAAATAGGTACGAATATTCGTAGTCGCTTTTTTAATTTTTTGCCATAATTAAAAATAAAAGTAGGAAATATATTGTTTCTCTCAATGAAAATAATGCAAGTTTTCCTTGAAATTATACATTAAAAAGAAAAAAATAATTCTGTTAAAATATAATTTGAATACGTAAGAGAGAAACGGATATCATAATTATAAAAAAATATAATTAATAAAGCATGTAACTCATATAGGACATATTAATCATATAAAAAATATTTTTGCATCCATACTAATGCGCAAAAATATTTTTGTATGCACCATAATGCGCAAAAATATTTTAACATTAAAAAAAAATTGACCCAAAAAATATATTTGCATGCATCGTAATGCGCAAAACAATGCATGCACTTTATTACGCAAAAATATTTTACTCACTTTCTATTGAAATTAATTCAATAAATACTATTTTTTTAAAGTGTCAAAAATAATATTTATTTACATCAAAAAAACTTTAAAAAAATAGCACAAGAATTGTTATATAAATTTCGCAGCCAACCAAATCATAAAAGAGTGCAGTGAATCTAGTGGCAGTTCACTTTACAAATTACAAAGGAGACCCAAGCATTGTGCGCTACGTGGTCATATGCCACGTCAGTCGGAGTACCATATCAGCGCGTCGGCGCCTTCTCCAACACCGACCGTCCGACTCCAATGATCAAAACAATTTTCCCGGCGCCACGTAAGTGCGTCAGCGTCTTCTCCGATTCCGGTGACCAAAATAATTTTCTGGCGAGACAAATTAATTTTCAGTCAAAAACTTTAAAAATCATATCTTACTCATTTTAAGTCCATTTTTTACGAATTTTATATTATTTCGAACCTCTTTTCATGCTCTACAATATAGCATAAAAATTTCATAACAAAAATATCAAAACAGGTTCGATTTTGAATCTAAAATAAATGGGTCTTAAATTTTAAATTAAATTTTCTCTCAAACCGCTCATCTTTTTTTCACCAAATTTTAACCACATGATTTACACATTAAGATCTATGTATGGTAAAAAAATTATACTTTTAAAAAACTAATTTTTTATAAGGCATATACACATCCATAAATTAGATTAAATAAAACAGCAAGAACGAGCCTTATGGGCTCTGATACCACTGTAAGAATATTAACAACAATATATAATAAGAATCAATTATTCATATAATTAATGGGGATCGGGTATACCTATACATAACGGATTGTCGATCCACGTATCTCGAATCAAACTCGTCTACCAGCTTTGTTTTGATCGAACCACAAACATACATTTTTCGTTGGTAGTGAATAATTACTAGAGTTATTTACTAAATTACATATATCAAATATTTGAATACGTTCATTCACATATTTTGTTGGATGGGGATTACAGATATATATTCCTATCTAGTTAAATTAGGAAACTCAATCCCACTCAAATTGTGAAAACATCTAACTAATATGGATATCAATTGGATCAAAGTTTTTAAACTCAATCCAATTTCTAACAAAATCAAATAAATCTTTATCCAATTGTGTGAGAAATGGAGATTGGGTTTATCATGTGTTACTAACCGTATTAAAAAATATATCACAAATACGTAAGATGTAAATTACACTTGGAGTTTTACATGAAAGAATAAATTTTTTAAATATTTTTACATTAATGTTCCTAAAAGTAGTCCACATTAATAGTGGAGTCAAAACATTTTATTCAGGAAATTGAGTGCCAAATTTTTTTAATAAATTTGAGGTTGAAAGAATATATTATATATACATAAATGAATCCGATTTTTTGACATTCCACGAAGGTCAATGATGTTTTTATCAAACAATAAGTAGGGATATTTATTGGATGAAATCAAATTGAACTAAATCAAAATATTGATAAATTAAAAATTCGAGATGTCAAAATGCTAAATTGAATATTGAATCAAAACTTTTTTTTTCTTTTTTTATACATTCGATTTGGTAATTTGGTTAACCAATTTTTTTTTCAAAAATAAAATTAAAAATAAATTTATAATTATATTTTTGTTTATTATTTTATAATTTGGTGAGTAAAAAAATAAAAAATAGTATAAAATATTATGTAAGGATTATACATAAAATATTTGAAAATTATAATTTGATATTCAATACAGTTTCATAAATCGAGATAAAAAATAAAAAATGAATCGAATATCGTTATTTTATAAAAATAAAAATCAAATATCAAACTAAAATTTTTTAACTTAAAATTTTGAGTTTCAATTTGGTTAATTTGATTAATCGAAATATGAACACACCTAATAGTAATATTGAGATACCAAAATTTTACAATTAAGAGATCTTAGATTTCCGTGTACTTAATTTTTTTCTTAAAAAAAAGCATTAAAAATAATATTAATAAAGTTAGAACCGACAAATTATATAATAGTGAGAAAAAAAAAAAGATATAATAAATGCGCCTATTGCAGTTCGTTGGTTAAACCACACCATGAATGGGACTAACTATGGAGGGAAAGGCCGAGGCACACGACGCTCAAAAATGCTGTCGTTTTATTTCCTCGCCCTTATCGCCTCCTCCTCCTTTCTCTCCTCTATAGTTTGTTTCTTGTGCTAATTTCTCTTCATTTTTATCGCCCATTCTTCTCTACAAAAACCTCCAAAATCTTCCCCAAATTCACTTATCCATTTTTTTGATCCAATTTTCATCGGTATTCTTTTGTAGAATTCATTGTCAAATGGCTTCTTTTACCGTTCCCTGTCCGAAGGTTTCGCCTCTGTTGGCTGCTTCATCGCAGTCGAACCAGAAACGGCACTGTATTGCCTCGTTTCCTCGATCCGAATCCAGATTGAATCCACCATCAATGCTCGCTCAGTTCCAGGTTCTTTTTATTATATTATGTGGTATAATTCGATTGGAGGTCGTTTTAATGTATGAATATTGTATTTTTATTCACCATTGTGCTGAATTTATGCATTTTTTTGTTTTGGTAGCATCAATGCAAGTGTATAGACTGGAATGACTCACTAATTTTCAAAGTGATACGTTGCTAGTTTGTTTCTAGGAACACTGATTTTTTCTTGCATGGGCTGAGCATTTCCGCGGCGCGATTGATGTTGATTGTGATTGATTTAGCCTCAAAGTTAAGACATGACTTACGAAGTGAAACATGTTTGTGGTGAAAAAGTTTAGTTATTGGTTATGATGAATTTAAACTGTAGGAGATTATGCATATTCAAAGCTTTGGGTTAACTAGTTCTTTTGTGTGTCAGTGTCTTGTAGCATGTTGTGCTATATTCTTGTTTCACTCTGTTTCATTGTCTATTCTCTCTTAATTCTTATTTTCTGGCTTATAGATGAAGCCAACAATGGTTGATGAATCAATCTACGACGTGTTAATGTTGCAATACAGTAACATTGTCAAAGTAAATGGGAAGACGTTTGACAACTGAGAATCGCTGAGTTAGTTTCGTTATTTGTCTCTCAAATTTGGTGAAAAAAGTATTTCTCGATGGTTGAAGTTTACAAACGATACAAATAAGGATTTTTGATTTGCACATTCTTATTAGTATTGCTGCAATATGATTAAAGCTCTTTTTTTTTTTTCCACTAGGGGTGTAGGCGGAGCCAATCAGATGTCTTTAAGGTGTGTGCTCAGTTAAATGAGGTATGGATGCTGTTATTAGTATCTGGGTTTTAGTTCTTCTCCCTTTTTTCGTCCTCTTTCAGTCATTTAACTTGATGCTGCCTTGAAGTTGAGCTAATATTATATTCTACTTTAATAAGGTTGCTGTTGAGAAAACATCGAATTCTGTTCCAGCTCTCCAGACAGTGCTGGTCAAGGAATCCAAAAGCCACGAAATTCCAGATGCATCGTCCATTTCGGTTTTCATGAACCAAGTGTCTGATATCATCAAGTGCGTAAAACAATTTGCTTAAAACCATAACAGCAGCTTCTAATTCAGTCTTGATGTATGAAGTTTTTAATTTACTTCATGTGGCCAGACTTGTAGATTCAAGAGATATTGTGCAGTTGCAGCTGAAGCAAATGGATTGTGAACTTGTTATAAGGAAAAAGGAAGCATTGCCACAACCGTCATCTGCAGCTCCTGTATTTTTAACTCCACCTCCTACGCACCAGACTGTGCTTCCATCTCAACTGCCTCCTACAAATTCTGTGGGTTCTGTTCCATCTACTCCAACTTCAGCACCAACACCACCACCAGCACCAGCAAAACCGAAATCCTCACATACCCCATTCAAATGTCCAATGGCTGGAAACCTTTATCGTTCTCCTGCTCCTGGTGCACCACCTTTTGTGAAGGTTAGTCGAATAATGTTTTTATTTTCCTTTTTGTGTGGGTGTTGCAACCATTACCTTTAATTTGTTTTATTTCCCTCTAAAAACTCACTGGGCTGCAGATTTTGAAGTTAAATTAATTTTATTTTATTTTTCAAAACCACTTGTTTAGACGGGGTTTTTCGCGAGGATCCCTAATTTCTATATTTTTTTAAATTAAATATTGGGATGCTGCCTTTTTCAGTGTTTTTCTTTTTTCTTTGCTGGTTTGCAACAATTTATCAAATACTTCCGCCAATAAACTTTACTTCATTAACTTCTCAAGTCCAGAATACTTGTCAAAAGGCTAATATAGTCACCCAGTCAGTATAGGTTTCAGTTTCCTTCCATCCATGCTATTGTCTACAAAAGTCGCACGTTTGCAAACTACCAACCTAATTCAAATGAAAAATAAGTTTAGAACTTTGAAGTGGGCCTTGTGTGTGTGTGTGCGCACGTCGAATACACATGCCCTCTAACTGCAGTTTTTTGAAAATTTTGACCCTTTTCTTGTGTCCTGGTTTGATGCATGACATAGCATGCTCCCTATAGTTTTATACTGAACACGATGAGTGAATCTATTAGTTTACTACACTTTAAGCAAGGCGTTGCATAGCAAATTTTCATACATCAGTTTAGCTAGATCTCCTCACTGCACCACCTGATGGTGATCTTTTGTGACCATGTGCTTGCTTGTTTAAGTTTCCTCTTTTTCTTCTTATTATTTTTCATCAATATACCAGTACATAGCTGTAAATCCTAATTCAGCATTGAATTTTCTAGGTCGGGGATAAGGTCCAGAAAGGACAAGTAATATGCATTATTGAAGCTATGAAACTGATGAATGAGATTGAGGTGAGCTGCCAGACCTCTGATTAAGCTGTTATCTTCCTATACATTCTGTCTACTTGATAAAAATTCATGATGACTGTATAGAAGGTTAGATTAGAGAGAAATGCATGGATCAGGTGATTCAGTTGAGGGACTTTTGTGAGTGTTTATACTTTTGTTCTTATACAATGTTGTTTAATTTTTACTATATTGCTGGAAGTGAAATAAGAATGAGAATTTCAGGGAAATGAACAATGTAAGCATTTTTTTATTTTTTATTTTTTTTTATTTGGTGATAAAAAAGAAGAGTCCATTTGCTTGGTTAGAAAATTTATACCTGCATTGCGAACCTGGTGTAGTTTCTAGAAATTGATAACTGTAAAGCTTTAGCATTTTTAGGAAGTGTATCCAGTTCCTGGATTTTATGAATGCTTAAGTTCGCATATCTTGAATGTGTAACTTTCTCTACGAACTATACAATATAGTCTTGCATATATTTTTATTGGTGAATCTTAATATTTTTCAGGCTGATCAGTCTGGCACTGTAGTTGAGATACTTGCAGATGATGGAAAACCAGTCAGCGTGGACATGGTACCTCTTTGGCTCTTCTCCTTCCCTTATCTCGCTTACTTTTCAATTTTGTACTTGACTTTCAGGTGTTTAATTTGGGTGATGAGCTGTAAAATGTCGGTGTCAGTGAAGCCTTTTACTACTGCTTTCATGTTCAAAATAACTCATATGATCTAACTTAAACCTGACCACGGTTTAGGAACCGCCGGTTACGGTTCGGAACCGTTGGTTCCACGGTTCAAGAAAATTCCGACCTTTAACCTTAATTGTTAAGGTCGGTTACGGTCCGGGTTCCGGAACCATCGGGCCGGTTCCGGTATCGGTTCTGATCATTATATTTTTATTATTATTTTTTAAAATTTTTTGAACTTAAATTTTTAAAAAATATTATTAATTTTTGAATTTAATGAAAAAAATTAACTTAAATTTGAAAAAAAAATAGCTAAAATATAAGCTTATGGTAAAAAACAACAGTAACTAAATTAAATTTTGGAATTTCAAAAAATTATTTTTCCCATTTACACTACATTAATAAATCACAATTTACTAGTTTTCGGAGTTAATGTTATCATGTAAAATCAATGCAACATTACAACAATTTAATAATATTAAATGAGAAGTTGGGGAATAAACATTAGTTAATTGTAAAATAGTATCATTAAATATTTTTAAAAAATTACAAATTTACTTATTATTAAGATAATTGTAAAGTAGCATCATTAGATAATTTTCAAAACTTACTTATTATTAAAATGAAATGTAGAATGTTTAAATATAAAACTTGATTTGTAACTTGTCATATCTGAAACTAATTAATTAAATTTAAAGGGGGCACAACACTAATTATATTAATTTTCAAAAACAAGACAAGCAATTTGAAGGGAAAAAAATGAAAAAACAAATCATGAGACTTATTTATACATTTATTCAAAATTATAAATATATGGCTTATTAGTTTAGTTGGTTAGAATGTTTGTTAATAAACTGGAGGTCACAGTTCAAAACTTGTATGATACATTTTCATATTATTATTTTGGTTAAAAAAAAATAAAAAAAAATAAAAACGGGTTGGGCCCGGGTCCACAGGTTGCAAAAGCATAATCCGTAACCGCCCTGTGAAGTCACGGCCGGTTACGGGTTACGACCCGTGAACCGTGGTCAACGGGTTCTGACCCATTGACCACAGGCCTGTCACGGTCCGGGTCTAGTTTGGACCCCACCCGTGGTCGGGTCTAATCTAACCCGAGAATGCATATAATGCGTCTATAAGGCCCTTTGAAGCGTTACACTTTTTAGGAATTTTATATCTCATTTTTATCTGTTTGTTTTGTCCATGATATGTTGTTCCTCCTTCGCAGCCTTTATTTATCATTGAGCCATGAAGAACGAAGTTCATTCGGGCAGGACAATCACTGCTAGATTTTTTGGCCATCTTGGGATATTTAGGATAAAATTAGGATGATGGTGTTTTCACAGTGAGAGTGTATTTGTCTGTGGTTCTTATAAATTTGATAATAATACAATTTTCTGTAGAGATCCTTCATGTTAATCGTTTGATGAATCACCTACCCGTAAACCATATAGTCGTATATAAAGTTATCAACTCTGCAGGCAATTGTAATGTTTTAGTGAGATAGGAGTTTAGAATTTCTTTGCATATACATGATGCTATTCATAAATGGCATATTTTAACAAATCCAATCGAGTCATGACTGCTCGACACATATTATAATCGCATATCATAACCATCCTATTGAGCAATGACTGCTCCCGACTCAATTGCATAAACATGTAGATCTGAAATGGAATGAATTAGTTTGAAGTAGACAATATATCTATTCCTGCAGGATAGTGTGGAAGAAGCTTGGATTGCATTAGTAAATGAAGTACCTAATGAAAGCTTCACTTTCCTGATGATATCTAATCCAAATTTAAGCTATCTTTTAGAGATGCTTGAAGTTGTTTCTGCAACTCAAATCGGAAGTTGGGTTATTATCATGTTTATGCATCAAATTTAAGTATCTGTGGATTAATGTACTCTTGTTCATACTGGATGAGGCCATGTAGAAACCAGCGTTTGCTAAAAGAGAAGTTTAGACTGTTTAGTATTTATGACGGTGAACTATGAACAATATTTTCATAATTGAATCGATGAAAAATTAACTTTGCTGCTGGTTATCTGATCGAACCTGGTTTAATAAGTAACTAAAAAATACATCTAAGAAATTTTAAAATTCAAATAACTAAATATAATTAAATACAAAGCTTAAGTATTCTAAAAAAAAAAAGCACCTTTTTTTGTTTGATTTTTATTCAAAATTGACCATTGGCTTATTATTTATGCTCAATCCGATCGAATCAACTATTAATTCCCGATCGATTGAGATGCGAACCACTTTGCACGAGCTGAGACAATGTAGATAGATCCGGATAAGGCAGAGATCACATTCCTACTATTATAACTAAGGCTAGGGATTACCTAATCCCAGTTTGCACGAGCTGAGACAATGTAGATAGATCCGGATAAGGCATAGATCACATTACTACTATTATAAATAAGGCTAGGGATTACCTAATCCCACTTTGCAGGAGCTGAGACAATGTAGATAGATCCGGATAAGGCAAAGATCACATTCCTACTATTATAACTAAGGCTAGGGATTACCTAATCCGGACAAGGCAAAGATCACATTCCTACTATTATAACCAAGACTAGGGATTACCTGGAAGAGGCGGATAAAGCGCATCTGAGCGTTTAGTATATGTAATTATGGGGTCTATGAGTTGTTGAAAAAAATTTGGCCCACATAATTGTCAAAATGTTCATCCCAGCTTGCGCCTGAGCCTTGAGCAATATTTTGATCATTTCATTTTAATGAATGTATATGAAAGTGGGTTTATAAGTCGTTGAATTTGAATATAATCATCTTATAAAGTTGACTTAACTTTATTATGTGTAGATCATCTAGTACAAAAATATCTGCACCAGCTTGCGAAGCTTGAGCACCATGGATTCAGTACTTGGAGCTTATTCTACAAAAATCGTGACAAAAAAATGATCAAATTCTCAAAAAGAAAAAAAGAACAATGAAATTTCATAAAATTGATTTGATATGCAATTTTAGGTGATTGTTAAAAATTGAAAATTTTCAACATCTTCATATAATTTTAATAATCGAGAATTAGTAGTATCATATTTTTTTGTAAAAAGAATTACCTTCACATATTTTTGAGAAAAGTCTTGACCTTTAATTTTGGGATGTTCTAAAAAGAAATAAGAAAAATATTTTGGGATAAATCAATATCTGGGAAATCAATGAACTACGCATATTTTTTCGTATTGCCACATGATCTTTTTTTGTTACATTTTACCATAAAAAATACATGTTTTCATACTTTATCATCTATAACCCATTTTCAGTGGTATACTTTGTTGGGATTCCATCACATACCTTGCATAAGTTTTTTTAGGGTTAATCGTCAAATCATGTTAAGGCTATTACACTTTGCATTAAAAATTTGCACACTTTTTTATTTTGGCATCCAACTTGAAAAATGATAAAAAAACAACAACATAATATTATAAGTTTATGTCTTGAAAAATCCTTGCCATTTAACTTGTAACAAGTATTGTATCAAATTGATATTATTATCTAATTTTCAATGAATAAATACTGTTTAACTTCATTTTCGTAGGGACGATAACAGGGCGGGTTTGGAATAGATTTAGCCAAATCCGAGACCCGCTCTGCCTTTGTCTTAATTGAGGACCTGCCCCGTAGACCTGACCATAGGCCGAGTTCGAACTGTACCTCGCCCGTCATCGTCCTGTTGACTAACCTGTTAACTACGGGTTAATAGGTCGAACCCGTAACCGGCCCGTAGATTTGCGGGGTGGTTATGGGTCCAGTACCTCTAGACCTATGAATCGCCGATTTCGATCGATGGTTCCAAAAATAAAATAAAAAAATTGAAAAGTTTGTTGCCAACGAATTTAGCCGTTGCCAACAATCAACACCCTTCCACCCTCATTTTTTGTTTTGTTTTTTTTTGCATTTTTCCCCAGTAAACACCCCTCTCCCTCTTCATTTTTTTTTTTCATTTTCAATTCTTAATTTTCTAATTCTCTACTCTCAATTATTCATTTTTTAAATTTATATTCTATATTCTATATTATTTCAATTGTTTTATTAAATCATTTTTCATATTTCATTTCATTTATTTTCAATTATTCCATATTCAATTCTATATTCTAAATTTTCATCATTTATAAAAAAATGATCGGTTCAAGTAACATAGGTTAGAGAAGGATACCCGCTACCAATGAGCAATCTAAACTCAATATCGATTATGAAATTGAATTGAGTGCTGAAAAGCAAGCTCACTTATTTACTATTCAATAAATAATAAGTGATGTACATAGTCGATCTACTCCATCTCTCAAATCCTCCATTTTTACCAAATATTTTGATAAAGTGACACGTCCAAATGGAGAGATATGAGCAAAGCGTAAGTATTGCTCGCAATCTTATAAATCTCAATTTGAATGCGGTTATGGTTCCTTAAGAAGACATGTAGAGAAGAAGCATCCGGTGTAATATGACATCGATCATACTCAAACTCAAATATCATCGTTCACATCTTCCGACACCGATGGAAGTAACGATTTTTCTTTATTTAAATATAATGATGTTAGATGTAGAGAAAATTTAGATAGATTTATTTATGTTGAACATCTTAGTTTTAATTTTGTAAATAAATACTTTTTTAATGAAATAATTTAAACAACATATAATCCACCAGATAAAAGTGTTTCACGAACCATATTAATATGTTATGTAAAAACATTATATAATAAAAAAATAAAAATAAAAAATAAAAAGTTAAGAGAAATATTAAATAGTGTAAATAATAAAATTTCATGCAGTGATATTTTAAGTAACCATTGGCAAATACATTCATATATGGGTATTATATGTCATTAAATTGATGATTCTTGGGCAGTTAAAAAAAATTACTTGCATTTAGAGTTTTTGATGGTCCACACATAGAGGCAAATTTTCACAAATTATATTCTTAATTAAAAATATAATTTAGTTAATAATTTTTTTTTTCAATATCATTTGACAATGCTACAGTTAATAATGCTAGTATTTATGATCTTAAGCTGCATGTGAACCATCAATTTGTGGTAATTTTTTTCATGTCAAGTGTATATATCATATTTTAAATTTATGTATATAAGATGAGTTAAAAGCTTTAGATAATCAATTTAAACCTATTAGGCAAGTATTTTTTTATTTATGGACACATCCACACATTAATAAACAATGGTTTAAATTTTGTAAGACTAACGGTATGAGGTCTAAAAAATTTTAACGGGATGTTCCAGCCCATTGGAATTCAACATATGAATTAATAGAAAAATCTTTCGATTATAAAGATTTATTATGTTATTATATTTTTTACAAACTGTTACTACTCATTTGCATTTATATCCATACCCGTGAAAAAAATTGTGATATTCTAAAAATATTTAATAATGCTACTTTACAATTGTCTAGTGTTTATTCCCTAACTTCTCATTTAGTATTATTAAATTATTGTAATATTGAATCAATTTTACATGATAACATTAACTCCAAAGATGAAAATTTAGTAAATTACGCTTTATCAATGCAATTGAAATGAGAAAATTATTTTTTTGAAATTTCAGATATTAATTTAATTATTGTTGTTTTTGACCCTAAGCTTAAATTAGATGATTCACAAAATATGTTAATAATCTATTATAATACTTTAAGATATTATGAAAATGGTTATACTCTAGATATAGGAAATATTATATTTATAATTAGAACATTTTTAAATAAATTTTATAATTAATATAGTTTTAAATATGACTCACAAATAACTCAATTCGATATACGTAGAACTACTACTAGTAGTAGTTCTATGTTTACGATAACACAACTTTTACTTAGAGAATGGACTAAACGTCCTAAAGGATTCTCAAGTTTCAATCATGGACTTGAGAGTTATTTTAATATTTCATTTGAGTTTAATGAGATAAATATTAATGAAAAGTTCGATATTTTGCGATGGTGGTCGTAAAAGGAGCAAACTTATCCAATTTTGTCCGTGATGACGAAGAAGATATTTGTTTCACCCGCCTCAACCATTGCAGTGGAGCAAATCTTCAATGTGGAAGGCAATATATTGAGTGAGAAACGCTTAACTTTATCTCCCGAGAATTTAAAAATTCAAGTATGCCTTGATGATTGGATCAAAACCTCTATACGAAGACAAGGTCAGCCAAATTTGAAAGAAGATCAAGAAAAGGATACGGATGGAAAAACAACGGGAATGAATAGGAGTGATTGAATCACGCCACTCCTTGAGGTAAAAATGATTAAAAGGTAAGATAACTACGGGGCTTTGATTTCTCTATATCCTAAGAGGATACATAGACAACTTAAATTTAAGTTCAAGTTTTTTTTAAAAAAAAAAAATTATTTTTAATTATATAATTTAAATTTTAGCTAATATTTTTTTAAAAAAGTTAAGTGCAAAGTTTTTATTGAAATTTAAGTTTACACTTTAAGATTTCAAGTTGAGCATTTTTTTTTAAAGTTTATTATAATTAAAATATTTGATAATTTAAATTTTAGGTAATAATTTTTTTTCAAATTTAAGTTAAAGTTTTTTTCTTTAAGTTCAAAAATTAATAATTTTTTTTTTAAATTTAAGTTCAAAAATTTTCATTCAAATTTAAGTTTAAGATTTCAAGCCCTTATTTTTATTTTTTAAAAGTTGAAATTTTACAGAATTAATGATTAATTAAAAAGTTATAATTTTTGAAAACATAGGTAAAAAAAAATCAAAGGTTGAACCTGGAATCGTAACCGATGGTTAATTGGAACCGTAATTGAAACTGGTCCATTGGTTCTGGAACCCAAATCGTAATCAATCTTGCCGGTTATAGTTAAGGGTCAAAAATTTTTTGAACCGTGAAACATGTAGTTTCAACCTGAAACCGTTGATTCCAAAATTGTGGTTAGATCTACTGCCGCAGACCCATAACCCAACAGGTTCAACCCGTATGGACCCGTAAACCCACTAAAAGTTATTTTCTTTTGACCTTTGTTGGTCTTGTATAGTCATTTTTATTTTCGTGTAGCTATTAGATTTTGAAATTCTTAACTAAGTAATAGTAATACAAGATTAGTTGATTTTGATTATGTTTTTTTTTTATTAAATATGATAATAACATTGATTTAAAGGAGACGAATATAGTAAAATTATATGTCTACTATTTCGAAATGCTACATATAGACAGCCTGCGTACGGTTGCTTCAATCTTAATATAACTATTTTATTCATAATGCATATTTATAATGGGCACTATATATAAATCAATTATAATATTTTTGAATTGAAACTGAAGTTTATAAATATTTTTGTAATAATTTTTGAGTTGATCTAATTATATTGTATTGTGAACAATCACTCAATTTAAAAATCAGTTAGGTTAAACTAATTAATAATTATAAAATATATCTCATAATAAAAATAAAAATAATACGGGGCAAGTCCACTAAGACCTATTACACGCTCCGAACTCGACTGAGTTTTAAAAATTAAAATCCGTATCCGTCCAAAACTCGCTTAATTGGATTTAGACCCACTTCGAATAGGTGGGTTCATTACAGGTCCGGATTTAAACCCGTTCCATTTTCATCCCTACATTTTTGTGTATGTTTTCTGTTGTCTATTTTTTTTCACTTCTTTTTTTATTTAAAAAAGAAGATTTCTTTGTTTTATATGCAAAATTAAAATGTACTTGAATTAGTATGTTGTAAAGTTTGATCAATGAAATTAACATATCATGATTTTTTTTATTTGAGAAAAATATTTAATTTATTTATATTTAAACTTTTATGAAGAACATCTTTGATAATAGAACATTTTCCTTTTTGAAAAATGAGATATCTAATTTTTAAAATAGGTGTATATGCTCTGAAAATAGGTGTTTTTTTTTTAAATCTTAATAAATTTTTTGAAAAATAAGAAAAACCACAATTTTAGTTAAAAAAGTGAAAATATTTTTCATGAATCCCATCTTGCGCATTGACTTATGTTAATGTGTTGTTTTGACAATAATAGTAATTTGTCTAACCAAAGTAATTGAACTATCCTATAACATGAAGATTGCAGATATACACTAAGTAAATTTCAACATGCTAAAATGCAATTTCAGGAACAAATTAGTCTAAACTTGAACAAAATTAAATACAAAAAATGTAGCGTTTTTAGTGCAATTCGTTAATTTATATATAAGATTTTCTTATTGCTCTGGTATAATTTTGCTAATTTGTAGATATAGTTTATTTCAATTTAAAATTTAATCAAGTAAATTAAAGAATAAAATTTATGGTTTAACAATGAAGTTGAAAAGGAAAAAAGCATTAATTTCACTAACAATATCTTTTTTTTATTAAAATAAGTATTAATTTTCTTCTTTCTTTTTGATTGAGTAATAGAAATAGAGATGAAATATATATATATATATATATATATATATATATATATATATGTATTTAGGGAATAAACATTAAACCATTCGAACTATTGTATTTTTTATACTTCACCCTTTGAACTTTTTTTTGGTGACACTTTTTCATATGAAAGACATAGGTTTTACACTTCATCATCCAAGACTTCCTGCTGGGAGAATATTCCATCGAAATTCCATCAAGTGGATGACACATGCAATTTTGATGGGCAAAATAGTCAAATCATTTGAAGTTATGACACTTTGTAATCCAAACTTTGCACAATTTCTCACTTTACCACACACTACAAGAAATTTATATTTTAGCGACGAACAAATTCGCAACTAACAACCACATTTTCGTCCTAAAATTTATTAGCGACGAAAAATTTCCGTCGCAAAAATCACCGCAATAAGACCGTCGTAAAAACTTTTGGTGACGAAAATTTGACTATTGTCGCAAAGTTTAGCAATGAACATTTTCGTCGCAAACATTCAAAATTTCGTGGCTAAATATTCACTTAGCGACGTAGTCCGTAAGAAATTTCATCACTAAAATATATAAAAAAAACTTAAATATTTAATATTTAGCGACGAATTGTTCATATTCGTCGCAAAGTAGCGACGAAAAAACACAATTCGTTGCTAAATAAAAAATATTTTCAAAAAAAATATGAAAAGACTTTAGCTATGAAATTTGACATGTCGTCGCTAACATTTGCGACGAATATAAACAATTCGTCGCTAAATTAATAAGATTTTTCAAAAAAATATGAAAAAATCTTAGCGGCGAATGTAAAAATCGTCGCAAAACGCTACGAACACAAAAAAAAATTATTTTTTTTAACTTTAGCGATGAAATTTGTTATCATCGTCGCTAAAATAGGAAAATAAATATAAATTTATATATTTTTTAAATATAGCGACGATACTTCCATAAAATCGCCGCTAACATACAATTTTAGCGACGATATCGCAAATATTTCGTCCCTAACATTTATGAAAAATAGAATAAATATAAATTTAAAGTTAGCGATAATGAACTTCACATCGTCGCTAATATTTTGACCATACTTAGTGATGATTTTTGATCGCTAATAGTTATTTTAGCGACGAAAATAAATTGTCGTCACTATTTCTCCTTTTTCTGTAGTGACATCAGAGTAAAAAAATAAAAAAAGTTATATATATGTACTTTAGCTCTTTTTTTATTACTCATCCACAAATTTAATAAACACTTACTGTAAAATTAATTTATTCCTTTTTAACTTTATTATTGAATTATAATTCTATTGTTTAATTTACTTTATTAAATAAATTAAAATATATTATAATTGTAAATTATGAAAAATTACAAAAAAAAACATAAATAATTATTTACCAATTTTAAGTTGAATAAAATTATAAATATACACCAATATAAATTTTAACATATTAGAATGCATTTTAAAAAATAATTTAGTTTAAAGTCAATTAAATTTTTTTAAAAAAAAGATAAGAGTATTATGATTTTAATGCAATTGATTATTTTTATGTTTAAAATTTTATCATTACTCTATACTTGCATAGAAGTTTGCTAATGTATAATTATATATAATTTATAATTCAACAAGAAAATTAAAAAGGAATAAAATCAAAAAATTAATTTTACTGACAATATATTTTTATTATAATAATTGTTAATTAAATTTACTTTTTATGAATGAATAATAAAAAATATATAAAGTATATGCATATACATAATCTTTTTTAATTTTTTTAATTTAAAACTATATTAAGCTCTATATATTGTCAAGCTAAATTTGCAAGCTTCAAGAGACTTGGGCTCATTGACAATCATAAATACCAACGGTTAGAATACTTAACTAAAAATAAGTAGTATCGTTTATATCAAAAATAAAAATATAAAATATTTGATATAATGTGTAATAGAAAATCATATTAATGCTGTTGCAGTGTGGAGGAGAAAATGACTTATGGTTTATATCATTACAGGTATCTCATTAAAATGCAATTACTATAATAGAATAAAATCATGCTTTTAACTAATTATAAATCACGTTAAAATTGTTTGATAAGCAAATTCTTATTAACTTCACCAATTTATAATTTATTAGAATCAGGCACATTTAGTAACGCGTATAAAATTATAGACTTCATTAAAAATAAATCACTTTGGTCCCACGAAGAGATTTACTATATTTTCATCATTTTGTGTTTTATCAAAATTGGACACGTCTACTAAAAATGCCAACAGAGTCCTCCTTTAAATGATTCTCTCAGGAGATCCGGACCCATTTTTCTCTAATCCTTCGAATTCAAAGAATTAATTTTGATCCAATAGTAGGAATTATTAGAAAATACTTGTTTTTCTTTTAAATATATGTGTGTCAGATACGTATGTAAGAAAATATACGTACGTAAGAAGAGATTATCGCTACACCACCGGCCAGAATCTCACACTCTCCACCAACCTATTATGCCTTAAAAGAAAATTCCTATGGACTCCTATACAACATAAATTCCTCAAGAATCATTTTCATTTCCTTTCATCCCAAGACTCGGCCAACTCTTAACCACAAAAACAACACTTGAATAGGTCATTTTTTCTCTTTCAACTTCCATATTCCTAATTCTATTAGGATTCCAAAATGACCTTTCAAATGCATGATAATCATTGTGTATATATATGGGGTTATCTCATTTCACTTTTTACAACCTTAAAATATATTCACTACATATATTAACATACCGCAAAAATGGTGATTGGAGATGGGATCCTCACACAGTTGCCGGCCGGATACCGGTTCCTTCCAACTGATGAAGAGCTGATGAAATTTTACTTGACAAATAAAGTGTTTGATAGACCTGTACCAGGTCAAGTTGTAAAGGATATCGATGCAAATGAGCTTTATAGCAACCCTCCTCATGCTATTGGTAAGTAAATTATTTTTTGTGTCTTTACATGGAGAAAAATGGATTTTATGTATCTCTTGCATGCACTGGTTAACAATGAATTTTGATGTTTCCCTTGCATGCAATGATATTTTTATGTGAACAATAATGATCTTGTGATTTTTATATAACGAATGTGCTTTTTTCTTGTACTCATTGATCTTTAGTTGGAAACGTTTTTTCCATTTGAAGAATAGTTTCACAGAAACATAATATTTGAGATATTTGGTTGGAGATGTTTAAAGACCTTATTTCTCAAGAAATCGATGGCTTGGAACAACAATTTTTAGGTAATATTCCGTCAGGTACTCAGCAGTGCCCATGAGATGGTCTCGGGCCATCTGTTACTAATCAAATCAAGGAGGAGAACAATCATGGCTTTATGACCCTATCATTCTTGCACAAGAATTTTGCATACAATGTTCCGATATGCTTTGAATTTTCTGTTGCAAGCTACGATACATGTGATGCAAACTTCTCTGTCAAAAATATATGTGATTCACATCAATTTGATGCAAACTTTTGGTTTCCTTTTGGTTAATTGTTGTTTTATTTCATGTAGTGAAATCCACAGCAGGGGACACGCTTCGTGAGAGAGAATGGTACTTCTTCATTCATCACAACAAAAACCACAAAAAAGAACAAGAACAAGAAAAAGAAAATATTCAAATGGGTGGAAATAGGATTGACTTTTTTGCATCTCTTGGAAAAGAAGACTTACAAAAAGAACAAGAAAAAGGCAATGGAATGGGTGGAAGTGGGATGGGCTTTTGGACATCTCTTGGAAAAGAAGACTTCCAAAAAGGATTTGGCTTTTGGACATCTTCTGGCAAAAAAGAAGGCTCACAAGAAAAAGGAAAAACTCGAATGGTTGGAAATGGAATTGGGGAAGAAGACTTCCAAAAAGAAGAAGAAAAAGAAAAAATTCGAATGGTTGGAAATGGGATTGGTTTTTGGAGAACAATTGGAAAAGAAGATCCAATTTATGATACCAATGGAAAGGTTTTTGCTTTCAAGATTCATTTTATTTATTTTAAAGGTAGCCGAGATGGAGGCAAGAGAACGCATTGGAGGATGGAAGAATACCATCTAGTAACTCCTGATAGGAGAGGGGATCAAAAGGTACATTTACTTTCTAATTCTTTTTTTTTTCCATTATTCATCATAATCTATTAGAATTTATGCAATAATCAAGGATAAAATGCATAAAATCCCTTCAGTATATTGAAATGCAAAAAAAAAATAAAAATCATATGTTAAAAAATAATCTAAAATTCACTGTAAAATTAAAATATCGGCATAAAACTCTCGCTTCACCAATAACTATCGGTGTTATTCATTTACAAAATTAAAAGAAAATTAAATAGATTATTACATAGTCCGTTATTTAATTGACAATTACCATATAATTTTCATCCATTTACAAAAATTAGAAAAACTATTACATTGTCTATCATTTAATTTACTTCACTAAATTATATTTTAACTATTAAATTTTTTTGCTCATTTATAAAAACTGGGAGTATTCATACCTTCATTTTATTTTTTTCATTTATTTGAAAAGTAATATATTTTAAGTAATTAAAAATTTATTGCTCATTAAAAATTAATTATATATTGTAATGATCCTTTTTAATTTATTTGAATAAACAACATTTCAAATTTTAAATTTTTTAATTATTTTAATAATTAACATTATTTAAGTACTAATCTATTTTCTTTTCTTTTCTTTTTTTACTTTTTTTTTTAATTTTTTTATTTTCGTTCTTTCTTAGTCATTTTCTTCGTCCTTATTTTCTTTTTGAGTTTTAGTTTGAGTTTTAGGGCAGGAGTTTTGATGGTTGCAGGCGCACTGACCACCAACACTCCCACCCAACCAACTGGACCATTACACAGGGAGCCCATACTACCCTTCCATCATCATCCCCACCACCAAGCCTGATCTCATCCACGTACCACCTAGCTCCCTACCCATCCCAACCCCGTCCAGTGGCCATCCTCCTACTCCTAACCCCCAACCTTAGGCCCACCCAAGATAGCTTCGCCCTCAGCCTGGCCCTACCCAACCCCTCGCCAGGCACCAACCCATTAATCCCAAGGCACTTAGCCCATCCCCAATTGAACCACCAAACCCCCAAGCCTTGACTCTAGCCCCACACCATCCCCACCTCTAGTTGCACCTGCCACCACCAAAACCCATACCCTAAAACCCATCATTCGCCTGCAACCACCAAAATCGAGCCCCAAAACCCCAACCCAAGCCTAGAACCGTTCCCTTGCAACCACCACAATCCTTGCCCTAAAACCTATTGTGCACCTGCAACCACTAAAACCCCTGCCCTAAAACCCATCATGTGCCTGCAACCACCAAAACCCTGCTCCAAAACTCAAACACCAATTCTTTCAAAATTTGTTCCTATATTATGACAAATAAAATATTTTCAACAAATATTGGGCAACTATTGGTATTACATTTTGAATAGTTGGATATATATATATATATATAAGTATATTTAAAAATTAAAAATTTATATATGTATAGTAATAATCTTTTAGGTTGTGAAAAGGATTTGGTTTATTTAAGGGGAACAAGAAATATGTTGGGAAAAGACATGAAGATGTTAAGGATTCCATAATATCATTCATAATAAGATTATTGTCAATGAGTTCTTATCAAATTGGTAAGAGTGAGGTTACTAAGACTTTATAATTAAAAGTTAATGAGAGATTTAGTATTTAATTTATGTGGATATTTATTTACTTTTAGTCTCTTTCCATGTATGGTTTAGTTTAGAATTATTGAGTTTATTGATTTGTGTTTGACGAGTGTTTCCAATTTATTCTTGATTTCGAATAATATAATTGATCTTTTCTTTCAAAAAAAAAATTTAAAATATTTTTATCTACTTATTTCGTGTGCATTAAATTTTGGTCCATCGAATTTAAAAAAAAATCTCTTTGTAATCATTAGCAAAATACAATATAATCAAAGATTTTTTATAATAGTAAAAAAGTTACTTTCTTGAATTTTTATATAAACAATTTGTTTTTATTGACGTTTTCACTTAGTTTATAATAAGACCAATGTGAATTTTATTTTAATTTGTTGCACTAACAAAGTAATTTTTGTCTATGTGATAAATGATTAAACATTTCTTTGCTTATCATTCTGTGTATAGCACCAGTTTACTTAATATCCCCATATCTAGTTTTAATTCTTCATTTTTTCGTTCTACAAGATTCAATTATTTAATAAATATTTTTCGGTGAATATATATTTAAAATGTATTTTTTTCGAATTTGCAGATAGAGGACTGTGTGTTGGGAAGAATCACGAGAGGGAGAGATTACAATTGCTGTTTCTAAAAATATTTATTATTGTTTTTTTATTCATTTTGAGTAGCCAATAAGGGATAGTGACATCAGAGTGTCATTAAATTTTCATTTTCCACCCCATATTTTAATATTTAAAACCTAAAATATTTGAGCAATGTTCGTTATTTTTTTGAACATTTTTTTTATTTTCTTCCTTCTTGTAATAATTTGCTAAGATACATTTATTTTTATTTTCTTGGCTTTCAATAAATTATGGAATTCGTGCTTCACTTCTTTACATATTTTTTTCTCTTTTTCTTTTTTGTAGGTGTAGATGATAAATTTGAGGGGGAAGATGTTGAATTGATCCAAGACTCAGAGGGAATAAAAGGTATTAATTAGGTGGTGACACAAAATTAAGGGGAAAAAAATAGGAATTTGGTTTTGAAACATTAATTGCTCATTACCATTTTAAATTCTTGGGAGAAATTTTCTGTGACAATAGATATGTGAGCCATTTTATTCATAAATTTAATGAAAGAAATAATTCTATTTAGAGAACAAGAATTACTTGATCCTGAAAGCCACATTTTATGGTAAATAGGTATAGCTCTGCAAACTTGTTTGACCCATACGCTCAAACCATCCATAATTCATCATATGGGAGGTGTGATTATATTTGGAAAAATTTGGTGTAATTGTAATGTTGGAAACTTGAGAAGTAATACTAGGTATTTACGTCGATATAAGAGTTTGACTCTTTATTTTCAAAATAAAATTACCCTGCAGTATTGCTTATGAAATCACGTCAATGTCTCCGAAAATACAATAAACACTCTTAGATAGTAGCATCACAAATTTTAAGTTCAACGGACCAAATAATTATTTTTGAACTCTCTATGTTAAGGATGAAAAAGAATGAAATATGCACTTTGATGGGGTCAATTTATAATTGTTAAAAAATTATTGCCCATAACTGGACAAATGCGTTTGTCCATTTAGTGTTGACTGAATAAATATATTTGTCAAGACTGAATAAATGTATTTGTTAATTCTTTAATCAATCTACTCGATTGTCACATCTTTTCATATAGTGATCAACAATCATGCATCATTCTCCATATCACTAGTATCATTCTGATTGGTAGAAATAAATTAAAAATTTATAAAATTCTTAATTTATCTATATCTATATCTATAACTATACTACTCTTAAAAGTGTGAATATGTTTCAAAATTTTGATTCGCCGAAATTAACCATATGATACAATTAATTTTAAGGGCTACTAAGTCATTATAATTATTTCATTTTTATTTTATTACATGATTAATATATCTTAATGATATGAATATAAATGCCACTAATTAAGAAGAAGGTAGTTTCAGATTTTGCACCTTCTCTTTTTTTCTTGTTCTTTTACTGCACAATTGAGAGGCATTGGCAATGCATTTTCATGCTTTACATCTTCCTTTTCTTTATTCTCTCACTACACGAATGAGAGGCATTAGTAATATCCTGCACAAAGTTGTTCCTTCCTTGATGTTTCTTCTTGAAAATAAATTGTAGAGACAAAAGGATTTTATTTCTCAAGTAATTCTTCTCATATTTTGATTTGTTATACAAACATGAAGTTATTTATAATAATTTTATTCATGAATTTATACATCTTCCTCTTTGTTTCTCCATAATATATTCAAGTAATTGATATTTTTTATAATTTCAACCTTGAAACCTAATATTGAATAGATTGATATCCTGGCCAAATTAAATAATGCTTTCAAAAAATCATTTTGATTACACTTTTTGTATTGCCTTGTATTTCTTGATCTTTTTACTTTTTATTGAATAAATTCATAGAATTAATAAATAATTATATGCATGTTGTATATATTTTGTATTAGGAACTGTCTCTGATTTCTCTTTTCAAGGTCAATTCTACTAATCAATTCAAAGACATAAATCCTGAACTTCACAAAAATGAAGGAGTTGGTACAAATTTTTTTCCTTTACTTATTGGTTAATTATAATTATATTTTTTATAACATGAGTTTAAATTTAGATCATATTGTAAAAATATTTATGGAATTACTATAAAAGTGAAAGAATGTAGAATGGTTGTAAATCCAAAGACCACACAAACCTGTAAAGGAAATAATCATAAATAAAGAGTAAGTAAAATATCGCTATTTTTATCATATAACGGTTTTCATCATTAATTTTAAGAACCGGCTTGAATTAAAATAATTTTTTTATTGACTTAGCTTTATTTGATCATTTTTTTGTCAACTACTATGTCATTAGATACTTAATTATCTAATTTATTTTCTATTATACAGATATCATGCCATAGTATAATCTGTATTTGGGAAGATATGGCAAAAAATGAAGGAAAAAAACATGGCAGGAAATTATTGATCAAAATCCCATTGTTGTTGTCACTAAGGTCAGTGCCAAAAAGTACCTAGCTAATGCTTTTCAAAGTTTAATTGATTCATAAAAAGTTGCTTTTCTGTTTTTGGCTACGCTAATGCTGATGCTTGTGTGCTGCATTTACTTGTGTATATTCTTTTTTTATCTTTTTTTGTTTTTTAGTTACTAGAAATAATAAATAATTATCTACATGTTTGATTTAGGTGAATTATAATTGCAAACTACAGCAGCAACAGTTCTACAAATAGACTCAATTTGTAAAGAAATTGAGCATATGAGATGGCATCCAATAAATTTAAATGTACGAACTATATTGATTGAAATTTAAGAATAACATAGTTATTTTTTATTTTATCTAGGTTATGTACAATTGATAATCCAATCAAAGTATGTGAATTATCAATAATACAAGAAAGTGACTCAAAGAAATCATACACAATCGAGATGGACTATCTGAGGTACATTCATTATATACTATCATATTTTTTATTATGACTATTCTATAATCATTTGCTTCAATTATAAGTGTTT
The DNA here is from genome assembly GCA_019321725.1 of Paulownia fortunei. NCBI lineage: Eukaryota > Viridiplantae > Streptophyta > Magnoliopsida > Lamiales > Paulowniaceae > Paulownia > Paulownia fortunei. The sequence continues at coordinate 15,844,931 of CM033118.1, forward strand.
TTTTTTTTAATTTTATAAAATTATTTTATTATTTATTAAATTGTTATCACAATCAATTTATTTACTTAATTTACCTTATTTAAGTAATACCTTAATTATTTTCTATTTACATGTACATATTATTGCTTTAAGGGAATTGTTGATAGGGTTGAAAATAATCCTTATGGTATGGCTCATGCAACAAGTGTTGCATCAATTTTCAAAATTAAAGACAATGTAACCTATAATAAATGTAATGAGGAAAAGGTTGAAACAACACCAATGTATTAGTCATATTAAAAATCTTTAAATAATTTATTCGTACATCCAAACACTAAGTATTATTTCATGAATTTTAGATACAAATTGGTATTGAATGTCGTACAAAGCGATCAGTGCATGCATTACTATGTGATATGAACGACATATATGATAAATGCACAATAATTTATTGAATACTAATTTATTATTGATTAAAATTTTAATTTTAATTAATTTAATAAAAACTTATGGATCATATGCAACGCACATGCATCTTACTAGTTAATATAAAATATATGTATATTGCTTGAGTCAACCAATACTAATCCAAGCAGTCTGGGCTTGGGCCAGTAGGCCGTCCACGCGTGTAGGCTTTGATCCTAAACTACTAGGATGTAAGTCGTCCCCGTTCAAAAGACTATTGATACCCTTAGGGCCAATCTTAAGTATCCTATTTGGATTATATAAAGTGGTTTCAATCCTTCCAACTTATATGCGACTTTCAACTTCCCATAATTTTTCAAATCAACATTTTATGTTCTTTAAGCGACTCACTTTAGACTTTAATTTTTTATTCATCCACAAATTTATTTTGAAGGAATTAAATATATTACAATCATCAACTCGCATTACAAATTATCAATAATATTCGGGAGAGTCTAGTAGTCTCAAAAACTAGCTCAAGAGTTAAAGAGTCCTTATCAATGCATCCACTCTATTACCACTCTATTACAAGGGAACGCGACCCCTTTTTGAGCACATATCAATGCATCCACTCTATTACCATTCTATTACAAGGGAACGCGACCCCTTTTTGAGCACATATCAATGCACCATCCCCCTTCAAGTACGTTTTGTTAATTCTTTATGCATTCAGCTTTCTTCTGCTTAATTCTGACTAGACTATTGCAGCTTCGTCATCAGAGGATTATTGTCGGGACTCCAATGGCCCCTAACATTTTATTCATGTTGCAGGCAAAAACCCATCACTCAATCAAATACTTGGTTTAGCCAAATAATTCTCATTTACGCCAAATGAGACTTAATCAAAATTTGGTCAAAACCAACTTTAAAAAACAATTTCCAGCAGATTAGTCGAAAACAATCCCCATTGCTTCTTAGCCATGCAGGCAAATGTTTCTCCTGGAAATTTTTTGATGAACTTAGCCTGTAAGTATTTTGTTTGTACATATAGATTTAGGGTCCAATCATGTTATATCATGTTTGTTATATCCCTTTCTCTCTTCACTCTTTATAATCTCTAATGTAATATATTCCAGATCTACTTCTTTAGCTCAAACAAGATAGTTTAGTTTCATCTAGAACTTATGGAAAGAGTTCCTTCAAAAAAAAAAATCCTTAATACTTCATGATATGGTAATTATAATTTCTGCTTTGATGTCTAAACAGACAATCCTAAGGTTTTCTTTTCTAAAGTTAAATGTATATGCAAACATACACTTCATAAATGCATGTTCTGTTAATTTCTTTATTTTTTTATCAGTTTCACATATCAAAATGAATTCTACTTTTTGTGTTTCTATTTTAGGAAAATTGAGTAAAGGAACAACAGATTATTGTTTTTGAACCCATCGCCTATTCCAATAAGGAATAGAGTAGCCACTGGTGAAGTTGAATATGACGAAATTCTCAATCCCTGAACACCAAAAACAGAAATAAAAAAATGGCCAATTTGTTATTGTTTTCTGCATTCCTTTGCCGTTTATGGGTGAAATCGTTCTCACATAGTAGAAGTTGGTATTCCATTGGTCCTAATTTCCATGTGAGAATCTGAAACTGTGACAATTCTTTACTCAGGTAACCCTGGTTCTATCAAATTCAGTCCGTTATGTGGACATAGCCCATAAAAACTACCATTCAAAGAGATAAACCTAGAATAAGTGTACCCCACTGAGATAATGAAGAACTATGGCTTATTTGGGAGAAAATGATTTTGTAAGGGTTGCAAGTAGGGAAACGATCATGTTTCATAGCTGTGTATGGTATTGAGAAATGCATATTTTACAAATTGATTGAAAAAATATTTTTATAAGAGTAAAAAGCAGTTAATCTAATTGGTATATGAGCGACTACTCTAACACCCAGGACTACCTTAAAGGCAAAAGCCTGACGGATTTTATGCTCGACAATCACAACATGTTGTGGGGCAGGATTGTTTGGACCATCCTGGAGAAGGATGACCAGGAGTTAACAATAAATTTTGACTTTAAAACCTCCAACAGAGGCGGAGTAAGAAACCTTTATCAGGGGAATAAAGATGATATTGGAGGTTGGAACTAAATATATCAGTTAGTACTCGGATTATAGATCGGTATCCCAGCAAGTGGATCAGCATTATGAAGTTAAGGACCAGCAAGTGGATCAGCATTATGAAGTTAAGGATCAGCATTATGAAGTTAAGGAGGAACGGGTGATGAGGTACGTGAATAAGATAACCCAACTAAGAGAACAATTTGAAAGCTTCTACATACAACAGATTCTACGATCTGAAAATCCCAAAGCGTCTACTATTTAGCAAACAGGCTAGCTCTTTGGTGGATTGCAAGAACAAGAAGATAACCATACTCACAACACACCAAAGCTGTACAGCAGAAGAGGTGTAGTCGGTGGATGAGGGAAGAGACAATAACCTACCTAAAGGAAGGAGTCCCACCATAAAAAAAAAAAAAAAAAAAAAAAAAAAAAGATACAACTCGACTTAGAATTCGAGTTGCGTGGTTCTGCATCATCAAAGCTATGCTATATAAGCCGTCCTCCATGATGCCCTACCTACAATGCTTGTTAAGAGCAAAGGGGTCCTACTTCCTAAGGGAAATTCACGAAAGTTGCTTCGAGAACCATCCTGGCCGCACCACAATGGTGGGAAAGACAATCAGAGTAGGGTACTTCTGGCCGATAATTTGCGTAGATGCAGCGAAGCTAGTGTGGAAGTGTGAGCGGTGCTAGAATCATGCCGCTTTAGTTCATTAGTCCACACAGAACATGAAGACTATAACATCTCCTTGGCTGTTTACTAGGTGAGAGTTGTTAGAGTAGGATGCCCAGTGTATCAACTGGATTGAGTGTATTGTACTATTTTTCTTTTGTAAAGATAATTTTATTAGAAATCATATTAATAAAGGTATTTTCTTTATCATATGTCATGCATCTTTTATTTCTGCATATTAGATAAAGTTTTTAGACTAAATTTAACTATGGGGCACAGTCGCGCATATGATGACAATTATGAAACATGCCTCTAAAGTTTTGGTCTAAAATAAGTTTCGAGTCGAGAACTTTTTGATAGAGGACATCAAATAGTTTAGTAAAACTCGCACATATGATGCATGTTCATAAGACGAGGATGTTGCATTCCATTGGCATTAGGGTAGAGAAGCAAGTGCGTGTATGTGGGTGCTTTCTAGGGAACAAGTACACCGAACATGGCCCGTAAGAAATTCTTAGTTGAAAGTTTTTCCTGTCGAAATAAGAATTTTTGTGTTGCGATGATACATAGCTAGTTCGCGGACTTGAGGTACAATGGTAGTCTTATGTACATTATGCACCACTTTGATATATCTTCTGATTTCTTAACAATCACAAAGGGGGTATGTTGGGTGTTGCATTGGTGTGCATGGAGGTTTGTCAATAGCCAACATAGAATTCGACACTTGTCTTCTTATTTAACAAAACAATCTCATGTATTTTCATAATTCATGATTCAAAGACCTTGGTCAAGCTAAGATTAATCATAATTCATCAAGGGTCATTCGAACTTGAAATGGATCACAGATATTGAATCATTTAGGGTTTCAACTTATAATTCATGTCCTACATTCAATCAGAAAATTAGCTATCAAAAAGATCGTACGTGTATGGTACTCGCAACTCAAATAGGTTTACTCGTTATTTTACCTAAAACTAATTTGCCATAATTACTTATTAGGTGTTTTCATGGATAGTGAGGTTCTTGTAATTAAGGAGTGAATTCCAAAGTGGATTAATTAATTGGAATAATTATTATTCATAAGTTGAAAATATTGCAAGCTCACTACTAGCTTAGTTGTGAACCTAAGAGGGCCACATATCTTTATGGAAAGTAACATTTCTAATTTTGAAATTTATCCAATGGTTAGAAATTAATTAATTAATTAAAGTTTCTATTTAATTTAATGATTAAATAAGATTATTCAATTAAGTAATTGGATTATTTAACTGAACCGAATTTGATTAGGAAGTCTAAATGGGGTACAATAAATTAAGCAATTGGATTGATTAATTTGGGATTAAAACAATTGGATTGATTGTGGATTTTTAAGTCCAAACCCAAAATTAATGTGAATCACTTAAGAAGCACACTAAAATATGAAGAGAATAAATTAAGTAAATATGATTTATATAAATAAATAAATATAGTGACCGATTTTTATGGGATAAAAATCAGTCACTAAGATTTATTTAATATATATATATAAATATATATATATATAGTATATATCTATCTTGATAATTATTTGAAGAGTTCAAATTAATATCAAGAATGTATGTAGACAATTTTGATGACTAATGTAGTCTCAAATAAGTCCACATACATAGGGGAGAGAATAATAGAAGAGTTGTTGGAAGATTTGGAATCTTTCCAAGATAAAACTTTGAATTACTTCAAAATTGACAATTTTTCCAATAGTTGGAGAATGAGCAAAATTTCAACCCCTATAAATAGGGATGGCCAAAAATTAGCATAATAATCAATCAAAAACTATTTTGTTAACTCTTCTACTTTTCTCTCCAAGAAAAGAAAAGAAAAATAGTTTCTTGAAATCTTATTTTCTTAAGAAGAAAACTTGTTTCTTGATACTCCCTTTATATTCAAGTTTCAAGAACTTAAAGAATCAATCTTTATTGTTCTTGTTTGTTCTTACTCCATTAATTGGATCAAAAGATCAAATTTACTCCAGATCTAGATTGATAAATAATTAAAAGGATACTGTCGAATCATTTTAATTGGTATTGTTATTTCATATTATGGACCTGATAGAGAGGAGACACTTGGACCCCTACGATTTCTGAAAGTCTTGGATAAGCAATTGATTGCTTCATTCCCTACAACAATCGGAGTGCAAGAAATGTATAATCCGAATTTAATATTTGTTTATATTTTTACTTGAATAAGCACAATCGTTAGAATTGCTTTCGAATCGATGGGATATATATTTATGTTTGATAAAAAAAAAAAAAATTTCTCTACGTATGCCCTTACGATTGTAGCGAACCTAACAGGGGGATCAACATAGTAGACCAATGTTCCCTCCAATAGTTGGTGTTGAGTTGGTTTTATATGAACCATTCACATGCATTTTGCTTAACATTTGATTTTTTTTTTAACTTTTATATTACTTTTTATACATTTAAGTTGCAATCTTGTATATAATGACAAAAGAAGGAAGAAATGGAAAAGAAATAAAAATTTGATTTAAATTTTGTATAATCCGCATTGTGGCGATACTGATAACATTATTTGTATTTTATGCATAAATCTTTACTAAAATTTCTTATTGACCTATTTCTTAACTCATTGGAAAGGCAAGTGATAGAGATAATATAGACCAGTCATCCTAATTTAGTCGAGATCAAAGAAAAAAATTAGGTTAAAGAGTCAGTAGTGGACTTTAACTTCCAAATATGACACATCTAGATATTTCTGACATAATAGATTTGATATCTATCTGATTCAAGCGGCTACAAAAATCCAACAAATAGGAATACAATTCATATAAAGACACCAAAAGCTAATTTGTTAAAGAAAAAGGTCAAGAAAAATGAATGCAAGACTCTAGACAGAGCAAAATTCCTAGTCGTATTGCTGCAATACCGAGCTACAGTGCCGGTTGATGAAAAATTCTAGTAAGTTTGGTGTTGCAGCTCCAACATATCGTGCTACATCACCAGGACATGTTAAAAGGTGCAAATTTGGATTTTAAAGTGTGTTTTTGAAGGCAAAATTTTAATATTTTCATAATCAGGCCGATGATCAAACCGATTTTGCTGTTGGTCAGTGGTGTACCCGGTTGGGCAGGTTCGACCGCCAGTCCAACCGGTCTAATGAAAATTAACTATATTTTTTTATTATATTATATAAAATAATTACATGTAACTGAATACCAATAAAAAATATATCTAATAAAGTTTAAAATATAAATAACAAGATACATATAACTAATTACATAGTTTAAGCTTTCTTAAAATTAAATAAACAAAATCAAGTTTAAACACATACATAATACTAACAAATTTCCAAATTTAAAATTTAAAGTTTAAACTTGAAAATAAACATATCTATTCTTATTGATCTCTTTCATCCACAAGAGCATGCATTTCTTGAACCATTCTTTCACAACCATGATCTTCATCATCGATCACCTTCATCAAAAAGCTCTTCCAGATAATGTAATTCTTACATTTCACTTGAAAGTATATCCAAATCTAGAAAAAAAAAAAAGAAAACAAGTGATTTTAGAGAAAAAAAATAAAAAAAATTAGTGAACAACTAACAAATAGAAAATAAATCACATAATATTTATTTTGTCAAACTTATTAACGAAAGTAAGGAAACAAATTACCTTCGTCTTCATGAACATTTCTTGGAAGGCTTTCCTCACCATAAAGCATATTCAACTCATCTATATCTAGCATAGGTGAAGACTTTTCTTCTTTTTCTTTCATAACCCAAAAGTCAGTTTTGTCAATACTTTCATAATCAATAGGATCATAACAATTCTTTTGAATAGCAAGCCTACAAATAAAAAAATTAAAGCAAAAACATAAATTATAAGTTGCAAGAAAATAAATTATAAGAATAAAGTTTATTGTTTTTTTTTTAAATGTTACTTTCTTTTAAACGCAAATTGTAATGGACGAATACAAGATCATTCAATCTTTGGTGTGCTAATCTATTCCTCTTCTTTGTATGTGTTCTTTCAAACATACTCCAATTCCTTTCACATCCGGAAGAACAAGAAGTTTGACTCAAAATCTTTATGGCCAAATTTTGTATGTTTGGAGCACTACATCCAAACATTCTCCACCATTCATCTATAAGAGAATATAAAATAATAATAATTATAATAATAATAATAATAGTAAGGAGTAAAAAATATGAGCAATTATCAAAGTAATAACTAAAATTTAAAATAATTAGACATACTAGGTTGCATACTCTTTGATGAATCAAAAGCAAGTTTTCGATTAAAGCTTCCTAATCTATCTTGAAATATGCTCACTTCATCAATGCACTTTCATTGAACAGATTTTTCTCTAATTAAAGTAGTCACCATCTCAACAAAACCATCCATTATTTTCTTTTCTGTGCACATCTTTTCCTTATCATATGCAAAAGCAGGGTTCAGAAGATATGTTGTTGTATGAATGTCTCATCGAAGTTGTTTGTCCCACCTTGTCTTAATAATACTTGTGAATAGCTTTTACAATCTTTTTTTATTCTTAAAGATATTCTTTATTGCTTTCTTTGCCCTATACATTCCATCATAGACATAACCAATGGAAGGCCTCCGATCGGTATCCATTATATACAATAAACATATAAGTGGAGCAACAACACCAACTATCACTGCACAATTACTCCAAAATCTTGTATTAAGAACAACTGCAACCACTTTAACTTTCTTTTTTATCTTTAAAGTATCGAGAATCCTTGAATGTCTTACTAGTAAAAAAAGCTTGCAAATCATGTTGATGTTCAAGGATACTCTTCAATGCAATGAAAGTGGTAGCAAAACGAGTTGGCCTAGACGTATAATTTTTGTCCATCCTTCTCTCTTCCTCAACCAAGCTAACAAAAATGCATAATTGTAAACAAACTTTGATACCAAAGAATCTCTTTTTGCAAGGTTACTAACAAGCTTCATTTTACCAATTCTTGGAATATACAAGAATACAAATACAAGTTTATTTTGATAACATTGATAAATATAAATAAGTGACTTAGAACTCATATTGGGCATCCTTGGAATTGAGAAGACCTAGAGAAAGAAGAGGAAAACAAAGGCAAATGCTTGAAAATTCAAGATTAAGGCTTCATCATTCCAGATTTTCCAGAAATTTTTCTACCCTTTTCTTTTTACTTATCCCTTGTCATGAATTCAAGTCTATTCATGGATTTGTTAGACATTATTATAGACTAATTCTCTCTTCTAGGGGTTTTAATGTAACCTAATTAGGATGATTTGAATTTCTATTTCAATTCAATTGAATTTTTATTTTCCTTGGTTGAGTTTTCTACATGAGTTTTTAATGCTTTCAATTAATTTGCCACTAATTGGATGAATTGTTATTCATATTAATTCAGGAGGTGATATATATGTCTAATTCTATGTGTAAAGTTTTGGATTGCATGTGAGAAAGATATATACTTTCATGGTTTATATAGTCTTGATTGAGATCTAAAGAGCATAATTATTTATTGATTGATTAATTCAAACAGGAATATAATGGTTGGCAATTGATAAAAATTTATTGGACCTTAGGAGAGGTTATTGAATAAATGAATCATTCTTGACAATCAACTAAGAAACTAAATTAAGATTGATGCGATTGAGTATTCAAATCGGATTAATTATGAAAATCATATACCCTAGCTCTTACTTCGTAGAAGTTAATCTTTATTTGCTTTTGAATCTTAGCTTAGTGTAAGTTTGCTTTAATTCACAATTATTATTTCAAATCTTTTGTTTGTTCAAATAAAGTTAGAGTTAACCCAATTTCAGTACTCAGTAGTTGATGAGTCATCGTGGGAACGATATTTATTCATCACTATATAACTTATTCATGATAACATGCACTTACGTTCGTAAAATCCACAATAAGTTTTTTTGCGTCGTTGCCAAGGATTGTTTGATTTTATAATTATCGATACCAAGTAGATCTAATTTTAATTTGAATTCTTCTTTCATTTCAATTTTTTTTATTGTTTAAGTGTGTCTTTGTTTTGTCACTACATGTATTTTCTTATGTGTGTGAGACGAGCAGGAAGTGGTAACATGGTTCTAAATCTCACCAATAGTTTGTTGGATGAGATAACATCTTATGCATATTATTGGCCAACTGAAATAGCATGACAAATGAGGCTTCAAATCATGCTTTTGGAATTAATTAAGTGGATGTCATTAATGCATTGACTGCCCAAATGGAAGCCCTTTCAAAACAATTTGAGAAATTAGTAGCAAATAATAGTCATACGTCCTTTAAGGTGCATAAGTCATATGACAGTTTGCATACAAGAACACAATCCTAAGAGAGAAATTTATTTGCACCTTCATATGTTGAGCATGTTGAATATGAGTGGAATTAAAATCAATTGCAAAATTGTCCCTTCACCAACACTTATAATCAGTAAAGGCCAAATCATATGAATGCTTCATGGAGAAATTATTAAAATGTGATATGGCATGAACCTAGTTACGGTCGGAGAAGAAAATAAGCCTTGAATATGAACTAGCTCAAAAGACAAACTATCAAAGCCAATTCATGTTGGAAACTAAACCTAGTTACCCAGCATTGGAGAAAAAGCTAATTCAATAATCTATTTAATTTTTCACGATACAACTAACAAAAATCAAAATACGCCTAGATATAAGAAATATCTTTAGAATTAAGATTTCCAATATGAGATTTTAAATTTAATTTTTGAAAACTGAGGTCTAAAAAAAAGAGAGAAAAAATAAAAAGAAATATTTATTTTACTTTTAGCGGGCTTTTGTTGGAGGCTTTTTTCAACTAGGCCTCACTAATAATATGAAAAATCAAAAAAATAATTTAAAACATTTTGCATCAAAAATATCACACTTAACTTCTGAATAAATTAGTATAACTTTCAAAATTAAAGTTTAAATCTCGCAACACACATTATAGTTTTAAAATTATTTCTCTTCCTTCAATTATTTTGTAATCTTAATCCCTTTTGTTACATTATAATAATTTTTTATTTTACTTATATGGAGGTATATTATTAAAAAAATTCAAATATGTTTTCAATGTATCGTAATTAATTTTACCAAATAAAATAAAATATGCAAACTTAAAAGAAGAATTAGAAGTGAATAGATTCAAATGTGTCATTGAGAGACATTTAAAAAAAATAATGGACATCATTCTATCAATTTTTGTGGCAAAATTGGAATATTATTTAAAATATGTGTGAACATCAACTATGTGTGTGAAATTCTATTTAAAATTACATGTGTGTAAAATAATTCATTTTTCTCTTTATTAACTAAGAAGGTTGCCCTTACCCCCTAAAAAAACAAGAAGATTACATTGATTGATAAAATTAAATATAATTAAAAATAATTAAAAATATATATTTATCAATGCTTAACATGTAAAATTAATCAATTTGATCTAACACATTTCAAGAACTACGTATATAATAGTATATTTTAAAAAAATTGTTTAGACTAATTTATAAATTTTCTAATAATTGTTACTTCGTTTTTATCTCATCTGCTATTCACTTATTTTTCAAGTAGTTAACTTCATGTGCATACTAAATATTAATTCAATGTTGATTAACTCTTTTAAAATCTTTTTTAATTTTGTATATAGTTGAATGGTGTATGTACATAAATACTAAATTATATCATTACTATATATATTGTGTTGAAATTTTGAACTTACAAAGTTTCTTTACATTATTAAAAATCTTTTCATTTTGAACGACAATATAAAAATTATTGACTTGGTGATTTTATTTACTATTATGTATAATACAAGTAATTTTATTTCAGTAATAACCAGTATTATAGACATAAATTTACCGTAGTCTAGTTTAGATTATTACTAATTTATTTAATAAATTAGTTTAGTTATCTCTTTTAAGTAATGAACTATGCCATTAAGTTGAAAAAGTCATAACAAAAAATAATATTGACACTTTACTATATAAAAATTAAAGACTACAAAAAAGAGAAAATACAAATATTTATAGAAGTACAATTGAATAAGTGAAAAATAGAGTGGATATCTATGCTTTCTAATTTATTTTGCATTTACAAATTTTCCATACATAATAAAATAAATGTTTAAACTGATTTTGAAATAATTTTCACAAATATCGATTAATCTAATTTACTTTCTAAATAATCTTTTCAAAAGAAAATAACCCAATTAATTAGATTGTCAGCTAAATTTAACAATTATAAACTATACCATTGATCTTTAAAATTATAAACAAAAATTATTTTATATAATATGATATACGAGCAGTAAACATATGTAGGTGAAAATATGATAGGTCTATTTAGGTAAGCAATGGACCTCTTTTATAATAGATATATTTCTTTTTTAGTTTAAAAATGACCTTTATTAAACGTATATAGATTATCAAAATTCTTAAGGTAATAAATATATATATATATATATAAGAGATCCTTTATTCTTCCAAAATGATGAAAAAATACCTAAATAAATATTTTGAAAACAGATGTCCTCAATTCATATAGAAATCAATTTTGAAAAAATTATTATTAAGTATAGACAAAATTAATTTTTAGTCCTCTAACTTGACCTATTTTCACTCTTACTCCTTTAAAAAGCGGGTCTGTAAATTTACATATAGCATTTCTAGAATACTAGCAATTTAGTTCAATTTTCATCAAATTAAAATAAAGAATTTGGCATGAAAGTATCACAAGCTGAGAACATGACAACTAAAATTGGGGATTTAAAAAAAAAAAAAAGGAATAATTATCTATCAATTATTTTTTGAGGGAGAAATCTAACTCTCCAAATGAATTTTCACTTATTCTCTCACAAAAAAAATTAAAAATCAGAAGAAATTGAGCTAAAAAATTATTTTATATATATATATTTATGATTTTTAATATGGTGTTAACGTGTGTATTAAATCTTTATCCCTATTAGATTAAATAAAAATTCTTTAAATCAAGTTAGTTATTGAATATGTCGACAACGTAAAATATTATGAGATAGAAATATATACATGTATCATTTTTTTCAATATTTAATCCTCAATAAGGATTTAAAATTATTTTCCCATTAATTTTATCATAAATTAAATAAATAATTTTATTTTATCAAAGTCCAATATTATTGCTTATCATATTACTTAAATGACATGTATAAAATGATTCATCCAAAAAATACATTTAGTTTATAAATGTAAATAAAAAATTTTTGTTATTCATATTGATAATTGTATTTTGAAAAATAGAGAAAAAGAAAAAAAAATGATTGAAGCGACATGATCCAACTTAGATCTCAACTAGGAGATTTCTTTCAATGAATGATATTTTTTTCCACTTTGTTCCTTTTTCATTTTCAATGTTTAGAAGGATAAATACATGAAAGTTTATTCAGAGAGAAATTATAGCATTTTTCTTATAAAAACATCCACTAGAAAAATATGAATCAAGAATTGTTCATCTATTTCTAAAATGTCCCCAAATTCATATGTTAGTTACCAGGCATATGATGAAATTTGGACTACATGTGCTAAATTTTGAAAGATGATATATGTAAATTGTCAACCCACATTTCAAATGACCAAAATAAACCAAAATAAAAGCAAGCCAAGAGTTATAGGACCCAAAATACATATTTGCTTTTACATCCATATAACAATATCATATTCAAAAATATGGATGAAAACTTTTTGAGTTATGAAAATCAACTGAAAATTTTATAACAATTTATTCCTTGTGGCTTACATTAGTTTAAGATATCTGAGAATATATCGAATTCAATTATCAAGAGCTTCATTTACTGTGTCAACTTTACCTTTATTTTCTCAAAATTATTAATTAATATTGATTTATATTAAACTTATAAAATTAACTTATTATATTTTATTCATGATTTTATCATGTTGTTATCACTTTATCAGTTAAAAAAGAAGAAGAAATGTCTAATCAACAACTAATTTTGAATAAGGAGAAGAAATAATAGAAAATTTAAAAAAAAATGGCAGAAGTTTTAGAGAATAACTCGAATGATCAAAGTCAAACAAAAGAACCAATCCAACCAAAAAATTAAATATTTATAGTTTGCAGAGTAAAAATTTACTTTGTTTATAGATAAAAAAATTACTTAATTAAATTATTACTTAAATTTTAAATATTTAATAATTTTGTATCTTCAAATACTTTATTCAATTATTTTTTTAAATGATTTCTCATTCATTGCTGCCTTTGATTGTTTTAAAAATTACTTAAATAAATTCATATATCTTGTAATGATTATAATGAGATTGTACGTCTTATTACTTTCATTTTTGCAAATAAATCATTAATAATAGAAGAATTTTATTTGATATAAGGTTAGAGCTTTGTTCTAACAATAATATTTTATTAAAAAAATTATTATGCTCATAGTGCTGCACATATTTTTTACTCTTAAATATAAAATATTTGATGAGATGTGTAAAAGAAAATCATATTACTGTTGTTGCAGTGAGGAATGATTTGTAGGTATGCTACATCTCATTAAAATACAGTTACTGTAATAAAATTATTGATTTAATTTAATAATAATTAAATTCTATATTACTAGAATCAAGCACGTCGATTTAATTAAATATAAATCACGTTAAATTTTATGATTTCATAAATTTGTGTTTTATTAAAATCGTGCAGATCTAATATACATGTGAAAAGAGTCCAACATGTTTCTTAATTTTTTTTCATCCCAAGACTCGGCGAACTCTTAACCACAGAACCACCACTTGAATAGGTCTTTTTTTCTTTTTTTTTTCTTTTTTTTTTTTTTTTTTTTTTCTTTTTTTTTTTTTTTTTTTTTTTTCTTTTCCTTCTCTTTCAACTTCTTTCAAATGCATGATAATCTTTATTCAAACTTGTGTGTGTGTGTGTGTGTGTGTGTGTGTGTGTGTGTGTGTGGGGTTATCTCATTTCATTTTTTACAACAGAAAAAATATTTACATACTGCAAAAATGGTGATTATAGATGGGATCCTCACACAGTTGCCGGCCGGATATCGGTTCGATCCTACTGATGAAGAGCTGATGAAATTTTACTTGACAAATAAAGTGTTTGATAGACCTGTACCAGGTGAAGTTGTAAAGGATATCGATGCAAATGAGCTTTATAGCAATTCTCCAAATGCCATTGGTACGTACAAGTTTTTATGTAACACCTAGAACAATGTTTTTTTTTTTTTTTTTTTTTTTGTGTCTTTCTTGTGATTTTTGTGTCATGTATCTCTCGCATGCACTGATTTTTATATGGAGAATACGTGATTTTTTGTGTATTTATATGGAGAAACAATGAATTTTAGGTATCCCTTGCATGCAATGGTTTTTATATGGAAAATAATGATTTTGTGATTATTTTGTTTTTTACACACAGAATAATGGGTTTTTGTGCTTTTGGTTAATTAATGTTGTTTTGTTTCTTCTTAATAGTGAATTTCACAGCGGCGGAGGATGAGAAAAGAGAATGGTACTTCTTCATTCATCACCGCAAGCACTACAAAAAAGAACAAGAAAAAGAAAAAAATGGAATGGCTGGAAATGGACTTGATTTTTGGACATCTCTTGGAGACTTGAAGAAAGAACAAGAAGAAAAAGAAAAACATCAAATGGGTGGAAATGGATTTGGCTTTTGGAGCTTCCAAGAAGAACAAGAAAAGGAAAAATTCGAATGATTGGAAATAGAAAAACTGGGGAAGAACTCTTCCAAGAAGAACAAGAAAAGGAAAAAGTTCGAAAGGTTGGAAATGGGATTGGGTTTTGGAGATCAATTGGAAAAGAAGATCCAATTTATGATACCAGTGGAAAGGTTTTTGCTTTCAAGATTCATTTTATTTAGATGAAAAAGGTACATTTGTTTTTATTTTTTTATTTTTTTTTTCATTTTTCAAAATAATCCATTAGAACTCGTAGAATAATCAATTAAGAAATAGTAATATGAATAATAAAAAAAAAACTATTTTTTTTCAAATCTATCTGATAAATACGATCAGAAGAATAAAAGATAAAACTGATTAGAGTTTATAGGATAATCAATTCATAATTTGAAATTTGACTAATAAAAGAACTAATGTGATTATGTACATAAATATGTATTATTTTTTCTCTCTGACTTTTTGACAATATTAATTGGTTCTAGATCCTATAGAAATACTGAAAGAAATATTGGATTTTCTTAAATCATAGCATTTATATAAAAAAGGTTCAATCCAACATTAAAAATAATGTTTGTAAAGCAAAACATCTTTCTATTTATATTATTTTATTTTTTTTGGATTCAAAAAGCTTAATAAAAATGGCATCTAAATTATCTTATAGAACACTAATTTTAGCAGTTGTATTTTAAATTTATTTTTCTCAACATAGAATAACAAGTTCTTAATGCAAAGTCATAATGGATTTGTGTTTGACGATTGTTTTAATTATTTCTTTCCAAAAAACATAAAAGATAAATATTATCTCCTCATTTCATGAGGCATTAAATTGATTTTTTCCAATCCTATTTGAAAACTTTGATTTGGTATAATCAAATATTTTTATAAGAATAAAAACAAAAAGTTTTACTCTTTTGAACTTTGATATAAATAATTCAATTTTATCTTATTTCAATTTATTTTTTTATTTTCTGATCTATGTGTCTATCATCCCTAAAGACCTTACCATGTTTATCCCAAAAATATTTTCTGACCACTTTTATCCAAAAATCTTCTACAATCTTGATCGATACAACCATGTTGCCTTGATTCCTATCATTTGAAAAGTTTACTAGCTAGGCCGGCTTACTTAATTACTAAGTTTCTTTAGGGCCTCCTAATTTTGAGACATTATGGCTTTATGGTCGATCCGATAAGACCAAGACCTTCTAGGAGGGCAATAAGAATAAGAGCGGATACAACGACAAAGAGCTAGGCTAGACTGAAAGCAATCAAGCCAAAGCAACATTCTTTTGAGCCCTTGATGTACAAAAAAAACAAAAAAAAACGGAAAAAGAAAAAGGAGAGTGAAGAAAAGAGTAGAGAATGTAGAGAATAGATAGAACAAGAGGAGAGAGATTTTCACTCTTGGAGAGATGCTTTGACGACAACCTTTTACTCTTGAATTCTTATATAAACAATTGTTTCTATTGTTTACAATAAGAATAATGCGAGTATTATTTCAAATTTGTTCTACTAACAAAGTAATGTGTGCCTATTATTGATCTCTGTGGATATGATGAATGAAAAATATATATTTTTACTGTTCATTCTGTGTTTATAGCTCTATGTTAGTTAATATCCCCATTTCTAGTTTTAATTCTTCATGTTTTATTCAATATGAATTTCTTTTGCTAAATTCAATATGCATATTTAAAATGTATATTTTTCCGGATTTGCAGGAGGACTGGGTGTTAGGAAGAATCACAAGAGGGACAGGTTACTCCTGCTGTTACTAGATATTTATTATTGTTTATCAATTATTCATTTTGAGAAACAAATAAGGAATTGTGACATCTTTTAGTGTCATTAAAGTTTTCATTTTCCACCCCAAATTCTACATTTAAAAACATGAAATTTGAGCATTGAATGGGACAAGAGATTGTCCAATTTTTTGTTTTGAAAATTGTTCATTTTCCTTTCTTTTCTTCCTAGTTGTAATAATTTGCCAAGAGACATATATCATTTTTCTTGGCTTTGAATAAATGATGAAATTCACACTTCAAATTTTTTACATATTTTTTCGCTCTTTTCTTGTTTTATAGTTGTTAGAAATTGGGTCGGATTTTGGATCCTAGCATTTAATATTAATCTATAATTTGGTAGGGATTAGAATTCCTAATTGGACTCAGTTTTTTTTGGATAGAATTAGAATTCCTATTTGGATTGAAATTTTTTTGGGTATAGGAAGATATATATATATATATATATATATCAAGTCCTTATCCTAACAGATTAAGATATATACATGTATATCAAGTTATTATCCTAACCAAATAAGGCAATTAATATAGTCTCTCTTTGAGACTCTCTCCTAAATTTTCTTGTTACACAACTCTGACTCTCTTAACTTTTCTCTTTACACATCTGTTAGAATAATGCCCGATGCACCAATTAGGTTAGGTGTCTTTTTACTCTTATACTTTATAAAAGACAATATTATTTGAAACACATTATTAAAAGGTCCATTATTTATCTTATGCTTTGGAATTTATTTTTGTACATTTGATAAAGTCCCTAAACCAAAATAGCTACGGGGTATCGTTGCACATATAATGGCAATCATAAAATATATCTCTATAGTTTTGATCTTAAACTAGTTCCGGATCGAAGACTTTTTGAGATGAACATCGAATAGACCACTAAGACCTGCGTATACGATGCATGCTCGCATCAAGAGAATGTCTCATTCCATAGGCATCGGCATAGCGATGCTATTGCATATATACAAGTACTTATTAGAGAACAAGTACATTAAACTGGCCCGCAGGAGATTCTTGATTGGAAAAGTTGTTTGCCGAAACAAAAATCTTCTAGATATGATAGTACACGATTAGTCTTCGAATTTGAGATACCATAGTGGTCTTATATACACCCTGTACCATTTTGATATATCTTCTGATTATTTGCAATCACAAAGAGGATATGTTGGATGTTGTACTAGCGTGAATGAAGGTCAATGAACGGCCAACATAAAATCTGTCACTTGTTAAGTATAAGTGAATTTTTTATGTTTTCATATTTAATAACTCTAAAACTTTAGCCAAGGCAGGATAAATTTGGATTCATCATGAGTAATTGGAACTTAAAAATACGTGTATGGCACTGGTATTCTAAATAGGTTTGCATATTATTTCACTAAGACTAGGAGTCATGATACACGTGTTAAGCATTTTCTATGACTTGTGATATTTTTGAGATTAAAGAGTTTATCTCAAGTGGATTAATTAATACAATTAGTTAATTAGAATAAATTATTATTCTTAAGTGGCAATAGTTGAAAGTCCACGACTAGTTTAATTATGAATCTAAAGGGTTACACACTATAATGGAGGCAACCATTTCTTTAAACTGTGAAATGATTCAATTAGTTGAATCTAATTAATTAATAAATATTATTAATTATGGTTTTAATTTAATTCAAGTGTTAAATTAAATATTCAATTAAATAATTTTGATTATTGAATTAAACCTAATTTAATTAGAAAGCTCAATGGAGTAAAATAATTAGATGATAGGATCAATTAATTAATTTAAAGACTAAATTAATCTTGTCAATTAAATAATTAAATTATTTAATTGGAATTTATTGAATTAATTGATTTGATCAATTATTTGAATTTGGGCTTAGTCAATTAATTAAAATCAATTGATGAAAATTTAATTTAATTAGAATAAAGGTCCAAGCCCATAATTCATGTAGCCCATTAATAGAGGCTCATCAAGCTAATTGGAATATAATAAAAGATGGAGAATTATTTTACAAAAATGGGATAATAGTTATCCAAATATGACAAGTTGTTGGAGGATTTTTAATTGATTGAGCATCAATCAAAATCCTCATCACAACTAAGATAGTGGCCGATTTTTGCACATGCTTATTGTGTAAAAATCGACCAATGGTTATTCAAGGAAAGGCCATAATTCTAGATAATGTATCTAAACACCTTTTTGGCCACTTCTTGGATACAAAAAAGTTTTGCAAAAATCCTATTCGGCCAAGAAAAAAGAATATAAGGAGAAGAAAAATTATTTTCAAAAAAGTCTCTCTATCTCTCTTCCAAAAACTTTATTCTCCATCTTTTATTCTTTCAAGAATAATCAAGAATCGTTCTTTTGGTTATTTTATAACACGATCTTTGTTTCTACCGATTGAATTAGGGATTGTTGTTTTGATTAGCACTCCATAAACAGTTAAAGAAAAATAAATTATCATTACTAGAGAAATAGTAATTCAGTGGCTCTTGTCCATTTGTGTGGACTTTCTTTAGATGATGCTACCACAACTAATCATCGATCATGAGTCGTAGAATGATTTTTTGGAAAAAGCTGTGATCTTTACTAAGCATGGCGATGCCCATGGGATAGGCTCGTTGGCCACAAGTCGTGGGACATTTCAGTGTTCCATCTATATGGAGGTTTGATGAGTCTTGCTTGACGCCAAATACCATATGGACTCGTAATATTTAGGCCTATAGGAAGAGGTGAGGCAAAACATTTTAAGAGTTGTATAGAGATACAATAGTTAAGGAGTTTACAACCTTTTGATATAATAGTCCATTGGAGTCGTTATAGACAACGAACTCTATGTAGATCTTATCTTACTATCTTTGTCTCTATCTTTTAACACCTTACTTCAACATGTATAAGATGAAAACTAGCCTTGTTGACCTAGTTATTATGTTGAAAACGGCTGAGTCATATTGATTCTAAGTCATATTGAGTAAAGGTCATGATAATTCAGAATCTTTGTTGTCTTAACGGGTGGGAAAAACTTAACTAGAAAGCTTTGAGCCAAGCGTGCCCAAATCCTGATTGTCCCGGCATGTAGAGAATTCAACCAAATTTTAGCCTTGTCCCGAATCAAAAATGGAAACAATCTCAATCTAATGGCGTCATCAGTAATGCCATTGTACTTGAACGTATCACAAATTTCCAGAAAACTAGCTATGTGTGCATTTGGATCCTCATTAGCTAATCCACGGAACTGATGAGCCTGAATCATTTGAATAATAATCGGTTTGATCTCAAAATTATTTGCTTGAATGACAGGGGGGCTGATTCCCAAAAATGTATTAACGACTATATGAATAGCATAATCACGTAGAGACTTATTTAGGAACTTTACTGTTCACATTCGATCAACGCCTAAAAATTTAAAATGGAAAAACGAAAGTAAAAGAGAAAATAAAAAAAAATCAAACTAAAACTAGATATACTTGGTATCGATATTAACAAAATAAAATAGTCCCTGACAACGGCGCCAAAAACTTATTGCGGATTTTGTAAATGTAAGTGTACGTTATCGTTAACAAGTAATAAAGTGATGAATAAAGTATCGTTCCCACGAGAACTATTGAATTATTAACTGTCGAAATTATATTAACTCTAATTTTGTTTGAATAAACGCAAGAATGTGTTGATGATTACAAACTAAATTTCACTAAACTAAACTAATAATAAAAAGCAATTAAACATAAAATTCAATAACTAAAAAGCCTAGGGTTATGATTTCACCATAATTAATTCAAATTAAATAATTTATCTCTTTAATCTCAATTTAATTCCCAAGTGATATTCGAGAATCCCTAAATTATCCACTAGCCTCTCTCAATGTCTAATAAAAATATCATCAATTGTTAACCCACTGTATTCCTATGTAAATTACAACAATCAATAATTTATTAGATTCTATGGATCTCACACAAGACTACACAAACCATGTAAGTATATTCCTATCTCACATGCAATTTATAGGCTTGTTTGTTTTTCATTTCAGTGGAAATTTTTTCACTTTTTATTATTTTAAATGTATAAATCATTTTTGTTTTACTCAATCTCATTAGAAATAATATATTTTATCTTCTAATTTTTCACTCAAAACACTTCTCAACCCTATCCCCTCATTTTCAAACATATTCTTACACAATATCAATCAATCTTTTCTTTTCAATCAACTTATTTATCCCCACAACTACACATTCTCTCATTAATATATTTTTATTACTATCTACATGAATAATATGGGACCCACAACTATCCACTAACTATAAACTTAGCTTCGAATAATGGTTTTGTTTTGGTATTAAATAATTATCTTTATACACCGGATATTATTAAGAGCATCATTTCCATTCCTGTTTTTGATGGAGAAGGCTATGGATTTTTATTTGAGAATGGAAAGTATTCCATTTTTAGATGTTCTACTTTTATCTTTACTTTCATATTATGAAATGGTTTATATACTTTAACTCCCAATAACTCCATTTTTCAAATTCAAAAATAAAAGAAAAAATAGATAATCATAGTTTCCTAACTCTATGGCATAGAAGATTGGGTCACATTTCTAAGAAGATGATCCACAAGTTGGCATAATTGCTAGACCGTAGAGGGAAGCAAGGCCTGCCAACATGTGAATCTTGTCTCAAATGAAAGATGACAAAATCTCTATTTGTTGGACAAGTGGAATGAGCCAAAGATCTATTGGATTTGATTCATATAGATGTATGCAGGTCATTAAGTATTAGTGCTTGAGGAAACTATCATTACTTTATAACATTTATCAATAATTATTCTAGGTATGGTTATGTGTACCTGATTAGGTACAAATATGAAGCCTTTGAAAAGTTCAAGGAATTCAAATGTGACGTGGATAAACAAATTAGGTTAAGTATCAAAGCTCTTCGATTAGATCGAAGATATGAATACTTGAGCATAGAGTTTCTTGATTATCTAAAAGAGAATGGGATTCTCTCTTAGTGGACTCTTGCTACTCCTCAACTTAACAGAGTTGTGGAGTGTTGGGATCGAACTCTGTTAGACATAGTTTGATTGATGATGAGTTTCATTGGACTTTATCTTTCATTTTGGGGCTATGCCCTAAAAATGGCGGTATATCTATTGAATAGAGTGCCAACAAAGCCGGTGCTCAAAATACCATATAAGATATGGTGTGGAAAACCACCCTCCTACAAATACCTTAGAGGATGGGGGTATGCTACTTACATGAAGCGGCAAGTGGGAGATAAATTGGATATAAGATCTAATTTATACAAGTGTATGGGGTATCTAAAGGAACCCATTGAATACTATTTCTATGACTTATCAGAACAAATGTTGTTTGTTTCAAGGAATGCCACCTTCTTAGATGAGGAATTCCTATTTGATAGAAATTATAAAGTCGTGAAACTTGAAAAAGTTTAAGAACCACAAGATGTCCCAACAGATATAGTGATGGACCAACCAACTATGATTAGGCCTTCTAACACTCAACCTCCTAGAAAATCCAAAACGATTTCAAAGCTACCTGAGAAGTATGGTTATTTTGTTAGAGAACAAGGAGAGTCTCATTTTGGATATTGTTCCAAGGACTATGGGGAAGCGATGTCTGACATCGACTCAAGAAGTTGGCACGATGATATGCATTCCGATATGGACTTCATATACTCCAATAAGTTATGCACTTTGGTGGACCCATCACAAGAATAGTTCCTAATGGCTGCAAATGGGTCTACAAGCGAAAGTTTGAAGTAAATGGAGATGTGGTGATCTACAAAGTACGATTGGTTGCAAAACATTATACTCATAAGCAAGGAATTGATTATGAGAAAATCTTGTTGACAGTAGTGATACTTAAATTTATCTAGATATTGTTTGCTATATCGGAATATTATGACTATGAGATATGGCAAATGGATGTGAAAATTATCTTCCATAATGAAACATTAAGGAAGAGATTTATATGAGGCAACCTAAGGGCTTCATATCTAAATGGAGCGAATAAAAGGTTTGCAAACTCCAAAAATCCATTTATGGACTCAAAATATTTGATTTCCACAATTGGAACATCCAATTTGATGAGGCAATCAAAATGTTTGATTTCCATATAAATCGAGATGAACCTTGTGTCTACAAGAAGGTTAGTGGGAGTGCAATTATATTTGTTGTGTTGTATATTAACAATATCCTACTTATTAGGAATGATGTAAGGATGCTGCAGTCAATAAAGATTTGGTTGTCTAACCAATTCTCCATGAAGGTATAAAGATCTATAGAGATAGATCTAGCCCAATTCACATATATAGATAAGATGCTAAAGAGGTTTAACATAAAGGAATCAAAGAGGGGATACATGTCTATGAGTAATGGCATCTCTCTCACGAAGTCTATGTTATATAAGACTCTCGATGAAAGAGAAAGGATAACTCGCATACATTATGCATTGGCTATTGGAAGTATAATGTATGGAGTACTATGTACGAACCCCGATGTCACACATGCTTTGAGTATCACGAGTAGATATCAGTTCAATCCAAGCGTTGAGCATTGGAAAATTATAAGGATGATAGTGATTACCATTACTAGCGAAATAGTAATTCAGTGGTTCTTGTACATTCGTGTGGACTTTCTTTAGAAAAGATACATTTGGAACTCTCTTAATCAATTTTTCATTTCATAGCCAGCAATTGATTGCCACCATCTCTACGTCAGCCGAAATACTATTAAGGTAAAAATCCAAAACTCTGTTAATTGATTATTATTTTTATTACTTATATGAACGTGCGACTGTTAAAATCACAACGAACTAGGGGTGCATGCTTAAATGTGTTTGAGCATGCTTAATTAAATTTTTATTTCCACTGCACGCAACCCGCAGTATAGCGAACCCAACAACATCTTTCCTAAATCTCTCTCTACATTTTTTTTCTTTAAGCATCACCAAAAAACTCCATGAATTTAAAAGTGTATAAATGAGTGAGTAACTCTAGTAATTATAAACACCACGAGTAAAGGTGTGATTTACTCCCTATGATGGATACTTATATCTGATATCCATATTGATCATATGATGATATGAGATATCAACGTGATATTAATTTTCCAACAGTGATATCAAAGCTAATATGGGTCATTCTCGCTATTCTATTTAATCAAATTTACAGATATAAGTTTATGCTTTAAAAATTCATTTTCTAAGAATAAAATTTTGCCTTGGATTTTTAACCATATACAGATTAGAGATTACAATGTGGCGGATTTGGGATAGTTTTGGCCAAACTCGAGGCCTACCACTAAAGTTAGAGTGGACCCGAGACTTGTCCTACCTTGCCCCACCTCAATTTAGCCCTAAACCCACCCTACCTCAAACCCAACTCCAGATAGGTCCAACTCGTTAGACCCCACAGATCCCCACCGTATTACTTTGCCCTTGTATTGGGAAGGTCTAACCTAGAAAAATAGCTAAAAAAAAACCGCCAGCATGTGATGGTATAGGCGGTTAAGGCATCGATGGAGAGTGAATCTTTGCAACCACCCTTGGTTGTGCAATGGTGATGATAAGATTTGGGAGAGATAGAGAGGAATATAGGAAATTGATGCCTAAATCACAATCAATGAAAGAATCATCGAGTGGGTATTGAAGCCAATACGCCTTCTCATCTTTCTACATAAACAAATGTTGATGTTCTTCGTCACTCAATTGGATCTCTGTTGGTTTTTTGCTTATTTCCATCCCACATTGATTGTATACCAAAGGGATTTGATTACTTAGCCTATAAATAGGCATTGAACCTTGTTTTGAAAATATACCAAAATATTCTCTTCTCTCTATATTTGTGAAATTCCTTTGATTAGGAAATCCTAAGTTGTGGGTAATTTACCCAAGTTGTAATTTGTTCGGAAGATTAGTGAAGCAGTTGCGGTGTCCGGAGACGTAGGCAAAAGTTGGCCGAACTCCGTTATCAAATCTGGTGTGCTTTTTCCATTTTGTCTTTTAATTTCGCATCTAGTATTCTGGTATTTTTTTGTTAATTTTTAGTATTCAATATTTACTTGTTTTGGGGTATTTGTCCGCTGTGCATAGTACTTTTAATAGTAGGTTCTGTCTAAGGAGACTGGGTTTTAAGTGGGACCGTTGTGACCCCTCCAGTCTTTCCTGGGAGCTTGCTATAATTAGTACTATTGTTGTGTATTTTATACTATCAATACCCCAACAAGTGGTATCAGAGCCGAAGGTTCGGCCTAGGCTCGTTTGTTTTGATTGTAATATTGAATACTATTATTTGAGTTCGAAATGACTACTGAATCTTCCACAACCGGAGCATCAACCTCCTCGTCCATACCAGGAAGGATGGTAATGCCAAATGTTAGATTTTCGATGGAGATATTTGATGGTACGGGTCATTTCGGCATGTGGCAAGGTGAGGTGCTGGATTGTCTATTTCAGCAAGGTTTAGACATCGCCATTGAAGAAAAAAAAACAGATGATGTTGAAGAAAAAGAGTGGAAAACCATTAACCGCTTGGCATATGGAACAATTCGATCATGCTTGTCCAGAGAGCAGAAATATGCATTTAAAAATGAAAATTTTGCTTACACATTATGGAAAGATTTGGAGGACAAATTTCTGAAAAAGAGTGGTCAGAATAAACTTCTCATGAAGAAACAATTGTTCCGGTTTGAGTACCGCCCAGGTACATCTATGAATGATCATATTACTACCTTTAATCAATTGGTTGCAGATTTATTTAATTTGGATGTAACCTTTAGTGATGAGGATTTGGCTTTGATGTTGTTATCATCCCTTCCTAATGAATTTAAACATTTAGAAACAACTTTACTTCATGGGAAGGATGATGTATCTCTTGCTGTAGTTTGTACTACTTTGTATAGTTATGAATTAAGAAAAAAGAATAAAAAAGAAAACAGGCACATAGCAGCAGAAGATGAAGCATTGGTAGCAAGAGGACGACAAACGCAAAGCCAAAAGAAGGGAAGAAGTTGGAGATCTCGTTCAAAATCCAGACCTGCCAAAGATGAGTATGCTTTCTGCCATGAGAAAGTAACACATGAAAAGACCGACAGTACTCCGCAACAGGTGGAGCATACACCAAAGCAGGTAGAGGTAGAAGGAATGGCAAAATTTCCAGCTAAGTGTGACAATCCAGTAACAGAGGATTTGTCAGGTGAAGAAGAAGAAGTTCAGACCCAAGAATCATTGGAGCAACCTGAACCAATTGCAATGAGAAGACCTAGACGTGAAATTCACAAACCTGCTCGATTTGCAAATATGGTGGCTTATGCACTTCCAATTGTAGATGATGATGTTCCATCCACTTTTCAATATGCAATTCGAAGTTCAGAAAGTGAGAAGTGGAAAGGTGCTATGGAGGAAGAGATGCAGTCTCTTCAGAAGAACAAAACTTGGAAGGTGACGCAACTACCAAAAGGTAAGAAGGCAATTGGATGCAAATGGGTATTTGCAAAGAAAGAAGGATTTCCTGACAAGAATGATATGCGCTACAAGGCAAGATTGGTAGCCAAAGGCTACGCTCAGAAGGAAGGAATTGATTATAATGAGGTATTTTCTCCAGTTGTTAAATATTCTTCCATTAGAATTTTGTTGGCCTTGGCAGCGCAGTTGAATTTGGAGCTAGCTCAACTTGATGTAAAGACGGCGTTCTTGCATGGTGATTTGGAAGAGGAAATCTACATGACTCAGCCAGAAGGATTCAAAGTTGTTGGGAAAGAAAATTGGATTTGCAAGTTAAACAAATCGTTGTACGGATTGAAACAATCTCCGAGGCAATGGTACAAGCGATTTGATAAGTTTATGATGAAGCAGAAGTACACTCGAAGCAAATATGATCATTGTGTGTATTTACACAAGTTACAAGATGGATCTTTCATTTACTTTCTTTTATATGTTGATGATATGTTAATTGCATCACAGAGCCAAATGGAGATTGACAAATTGAAGGCTCAATTGAATCAAGAGTTTGAAATGAAAGATCTAGGGAAAGCCAAGAAGATTCTCGGAATAGAGATAAGCAGGGACAGAACGAGAGGCAAGCTTTGTTTGACTCAAAAACAATATTTGAAAAAGGTACTACAGCGTTTTGGTATGATAGAAAACTCAAAACCTGTAGGTAAACTACTTGCTCTTCATTTGAAGATTAGTGCCCAGTTATCACCAAAGAATGATGAAGAACGAGAGTACATGGCCAAAGTCCCGTATGCTAATGCAGTTGGTAGCTTGATGTATGCAATGGTGTGTACGAGGCCTGACATTTCACAAGCAGTTGGAGTTGTGAGCAGGTATATGCATGATCCGGGTAAAGGTTATTGGCAAGCTGTGAAATGGATTCTACGGTATATTCTTAATACTGTAGATGTTGGTTTAGTTTTTGAGTAGGATGGTAAAATTGGTCAAAGTGTAGTTGGATATTGTGATTCTGACTATGTAGGTGATTTGGATAAGCGAAGGTCAACGACTGGATATTTGTTCACTTTTGTCAAAGCACCAGTCAGTTGGAAGTCTACTTTACAATCTACGGTTGCTTTGTCTACAACAGAGGCAGAGTATATGGCAGTCACTGAAGCTGTAAAGGAAGCAATTTGGCTTCAAAGTTTGCTTGAAGACTTAGGAGTTGGTCAGAAGCACATTACAGTGCATTGTGACAGTCAGAGCGCTATTCACTTAGCGAAAAATCAAGTCTTTCATGCAAGAATGAAGCACATTGTGTTCGCTATCACTTTGTACGGGAGATTCTTGAAGAAGGTAATATACATCTTCAGAAGATTCATACTACAGAGAATCCTGCAGATATGATGACTAAAGTTGTCACAACAGTTAAGTTTAAACATTGTTTAGACTTGACCAATATTCTGCACATTTGAGATAGCGCCAAAAGGCACGTTTGGAGGCACTGCAGAAGACTACTTCATTTGCTCAGAAGACAAGAAATTTGAATTTCGAGTGGGATTGAGAATACGCAAAGGTGGAGATTTGTTGGTTTTTTGCTTATTTCCATCCCACATTGGTTGTATACCAAAAGGATTTGATTACTTAGCCTATAAATAGGCATTGAACCTTGTTTTAAAAATATACCAAAATATTCTCTTCTCTCTATATTTGTGGAATTCCTTTGATTAGGAAATCCTAAGTTGTGGGTAATTTACCCAAGTTGTAATTTGTTCGGAAGATTAGTGAAGCAGTTGCGGTGTCCGGAGACGTAGGCAAAAGTTGGCCGAACTCCGTTATCAAATCTGGTGTGCTTTTTCCATTTTGTCTTTTAATTTCGCATCTAGTATTCTGGTATTTTTTGTTAATTGTTAGTATTCAATATTTACTTGCTTTGGGGTATTTGTCCGCTGTGCATAGTACTTTTAATAGTAGGTTCTGTCTAAGGAGACTGGGTTTTAAGTGGGACCGTTGTGACCCCTCCAGCCTTTCCTGGGAGCTTGCTATAATTAGTACTATTGTTGTGTATTTTATACTATCGATACCCCAACAATCTCCCTATCCGCCAAAATCACCACCTCACTGTTGCGGCCAAAGGCACTCCTTTTTATGGTCTTGGGTTCTCGCTCTTCACTACTACTTGGCCATTGTACCATAGTAACTCATTGATCTCATCTTTACCCTATAATTCAAATGACACAAAATCCTATCTTACATAATTTGCATTAACAAATAGGTACAGGGAAAAACACTTTACTAGTAGCAAAAGCTTATGTTGCATGCTTTTTGGTCTGGAAAACCCCAAAGGCTTAGGATTTTAGTTGCCGTCCTCCATATCATGAAAATCCGAAACACAGTAGGTCATGTCTATATGTAGAGCTTCAAATCAATGTTTTACTCACTCCAAAATGAAAAAGGAATTAATAATCCCTAGAGGCACAGATTCAACCAAGCAAAACATGCATATAGTTTTAAAATTCAAGAACCTGTTGGCGTGCGGTGATGATGCGGTGGGAGGTTGTGCTCAAGGCCAGTATGGAATGAAGGCTATTGTGGGAGCAATACAAAATAGAGATAGGAAAATCACTCAAGGAAATGAATACACAATAAAACCTTGAATAATTTATATTATCTATATATGGGGCGGGTCTAGTAAGACTCATTACCTACTCCGAATCTCTATCGGGTCTAAAAAATAAAACTCATGTCCCGCTCCAAGCCCGGTTCATCCACCCTAAACCCACTTTGAACAGAGCAAGTTTGTGGTGGGTCCATATTTTATCCTGACCTATTGCCATCTCTAATGTAGATCTTGATGTGTAAATCAAATAGTTAAAGTTTGGTAAAAAAATGGATAACTACTTTAAGAGAAAATTTAAATTTTAGTTTGAGACCTATTTTCTTTGGGTTCAAAGTCGAACATAATTTTATTATTTTTGCTTGTTAGTTCTTATTTCAAGTTTTAAAGCATGAAAAGATGTTCAAAATTATATATAAGTAGTCTAAAATGGACTTAAACTAAGTGATATATGATTTTTTTAATTTTTTACTGAAAATTGGTGTTTCTCCCTAGAAAATTGCATTGGCTAGAATTTCAGGGCCGATGATTTAGAATTTGAAATTATATACTCTTTGGCCCATGATTTAGAATTTCTGCGTTAATTCATAGAAATTAATTAAAATATTTTTAGGTCAAAATTTTTTTGCGTATATAGAATAATATGCTCTATATTCCTATGTAATTGATTCTTTTATTAAAGTGGTCCACATGTATTTAGAAATTACATAGTTTTTATTAATTGCATGTGTTTAGAAATTGCATGGTTTTTATTAATTGCACTTTTATGTGATTATTTTCTCATGCATTTTATATTGAGTTGATGCGATATAAATTAATATGTTGTGAATGGATGAGCATTGACGTTTAGGTGCTCATGTAAATAGAGTATTTATTTTATTATTATTTTATGGTAGATAATTTGCTGTTATGGTGGTAATACGATATTCTCAATTTTTATTTTTAATTGGATTAATGTAGTAAGTCTTGAATTAATAAAAAAGTTAATTAATTATTTTTAAGGCTTTCTAATGGCGCAATTGATTTGTATTTCATTTTGAAATATGCAATCTTGACTGCGGTTGACATCATGAAAAATATACCTCTACGTGAATTCTCCCATCGTGTATGAACATTAATATGCCAACAAGCCCAATTATAAGTATGTGCCCTTGAAAGTTCGAAAAGGTATGTTCTCAAAAGTGATTAACACTTTGATGGAGAAATGACAAAAATATTGTCACCCAATGTGGATTTCCTCAAGGAGGATTTTATGGGCATATGTGTAGTCAAAGTGAATCTTACACTATATGAGTTGTAAGATCCTTGAAGAAATGCTCATTTTCTAGCGAAAGTGATATGTCTTAATCTCATACAATAATCATTACTAAGTAAGAGTGACCCTAAAGTCAGTTTGGAGTGTCATAAAGGACTCTCAAATTTTACAAGTGAAAAGGAGTGAAAGTGAATAGTTTCCCACCATTTATATGAAATTGAGTAGGCATCCTTTACGACTACTTTCGTAGATATTGATGAGTCAACTTAAACTTGTGACCTACTTGATGCTTTAAATGGATAGCTATTATGAAGGAAAAGATGGACCTAATAACTAAGAACAAAGTCTAAATATTAGCTAATCTTCAATCTAAATACAAGATCATTACAAATATATAGTTTCTAGAGGTCAAATGCAAAATAGATAGATTAGTTTACAGGTGTAAAACTCAACTAAGGTCAAATTTTTTTGTGACCAAAAGAAGGGCGTAATGTTTTTAGATTTGTTTTCCTTAAGGTAAGATTTGTCTCTATTTGCTGAATTACAGCCGTGTCACCAATTTCATCTTAGTTTGTCTTGGATGGTTGAGTTGGTAGATTTCAATAGAGAATGGAGGAGGAGATCTGTATAGATCATTCATTGAATTCAGAAATTAGAGAAATAGCATAAAGTATGCTACTTGAAAAGCTCCACTTGTAACTTGAATTGTTGTCTAAGTTGTAGTGCAATTGATTGCATTAAGGTACCGCTGTGATAGGCCTAAAGATGGTCGAGTAAGATTACTAAGTATATATTGTGATAAGTAGAGAAATTAGTTCTCATTATATATGGGTAATAATGTGATGGCTATAATGGATATAGAGATGTCGCCACTAAGAACTTACTATCCTTTACATTTAGATTGGACATATGAGAAGTGGGGTGCATACTTGGTGTTTAGATACCAAGATTTTGTATGTGTCGTACTAATCCTATTGACACTCCATGGCCAAACAAATGTTGTTAGTTAAAAAAATGTTTTAAAATGGAAGAATAAAAGAAATGTTAGATAATATTACGCAAGGTTGTAGTTTGATATGCATTGTATGTATACTCGACTAGCCCTATGTTTAGAAATTAAAATTGGTTAGTGGATATCAAAGTAGCCCTTGACTCAAATGTTGCAATGCAGTCAAGAGGATACTTAGACATCTTAATAGAGTGGTCTGAAATTGGGCCTCTGCTTGAGCCTCCAAAGATAAAGGTACATGAACAGCCATTTGATCCCCATTGGAGACTATCTAATTAAATAAAAGGACGTGCATAGTGGCGCACATTTATGAGGTTGTTATCTTTGTGATAATAAAACCACTTTGATGTATGCATTGGGGCTCTAAGTATTGTTGGAGGACCAAGAATACTTATGTTGTTTCATCTATGAGAATTTTGCACATACTAAATTATTCTCAAACATATTTCTATGAGCGACATGATTGCCTATCCTTTTTACCAAGCATTTATATGGGATATGCTCAAAATGCATGTAAGTAGTATGAAAATTTGTAGAATTTGATTCTTGTGGCCGGTGAGAACATTTTGTAATTTATTAGATATAGTCATTCTCATTATATGATTAGTACTAGATGTGTAAGATGTCACCATGCTTTGATTGTCCCTCTCAAACGAACAATCACCTTGCCACTTGGTAGCAAGCAAGATGAGACTCATAAATCATATTAAGTAAATGAGATTTACAAATGATAGTCTTCGTGCTTGGAGTAGCAAGAAGGTTAATGTGCATGACTTATGGTTGTCTTAGCTTGGAGGCTAAGATGAGATCATACTTGATTGATTATAAAGTATGTCTTAACTTCATAACAAACCTGTTTATAGCTAAATATGAGAACTACTAAAAGACATTTTGGAGAATAATTGTCAAGTGTTGTGCAAGTAAAGTACTTGAATAGCGACTAGACTTAAGTTCATATGATCTTTAAATTGTGAAATATATTTATATTGCATTTGCTTTAAGACGACCTCCAGACCTTCAGTGGGAAGTGATTGAATATGTTCCTACTTCATCATTTTATGAGTTCATATTATTTTTTATATCTTTTGGGACTTTGGGTCATATCATGAAGTGTAAGTTTGATGAGACTACATTTGTATGTTATCCAATGGCCATAGATGATTTAGTCTATTGGAGCATATCTAGGACAATTGTCAAGATCAAGTTAATCAATATGAGAGCCGAGAAAGAATCAAGTTGTTAATGCACTTATGTTTTGTAGTTCATAGCCTAAGTGTCTATGTCAAATTGTGTTCGACTAGTTATGAATGAAAATATGAATTTGAGAGAGTCAAGTATGCTTTACTTATTTTCATTTAGGGATCTAAATATATTTGATTTGATATGGCAGCATGCTTTGGGGTACACAACAGTATTGAATTGTGCGGTTATATTAGTTTGGTGATAATCTAATATAACTCTCTTTATCTAACCTTTCTCACTTGGCATAGCTCATTTCTTACATGAAGGGAAAGACATTGAGAAATTGTACGAAGATGAGATTCAAGAAATCTGAGTCAAATATGTATAAGTGAAAAATGTTGGAAATTGGGTCGTCTTTTGACCCATGACCCAATTAGCAATTCGTATTTGAATTGGATGTTAATTTCACAATTTTGGTGGAATGAGAATTTCTAATAGAACTGGGATTTTTCCTTGTAGAGGAAGAGATATATATACCTATACATAATAGAATAACACAATTAACATAGTCTCTCAAAAGACTCTCTCATATTTTTCTCTTTCTACACATTTCTCCTAAATTTCTCTTTACATTTTTTCTTGGAGTATCACTAAACAACTTTATAGATTCGAGGTGTGCAAATGATTTGGTGGCTCTAGTAGCCCAATCTTCACATTAATATAAAAATAACATATAACATTATAAAATAATAATTTGACACTATTAATTATACATAAAAATATGATATTTACAATAAAAAATGTGAAATAAAACAAACACAACTAACATTTGGAAATGACTCACAGAGGCAGAGTTTCTTTTCCGTACTTCTGTTCTTTCTCATCTGAGTAAAACCAGATTTTCCAACCGATTGGTAATGAAAATTGGTAGTTTTGGAGGAAGACCGTAAATGGCAGCAGAGCAAAAGGCTCAATGAAAGCAAGCCACGTCAATGCTCCAAACGATTTTGACACAAAAACTTCCAAAAAAGGCTCAATGCTGGCTCCTTCATATTCTGTATACTTCAATTCTTACTCAAATACTTTAGCAAAGTGATTTAGATTTTAGAACGGTAGCCTTATTGTTTCAGATTCATTACATTCTGCAGTCTTAAACGAACATCTATAATCTATATTCTATACTCTATAATCTATAATATTACAAAAGTGTAAATGTTTCTTCTAATTTATAATCCGACTAAAACACTCTTTTTAATATTATTAATTTTAATGGTAGTTATGTAATTTAATAATTATATAAATTTAAAACAAATAATGTTTATTTGTTTAATTGGTTAATGAAGTTATAGGTTAATTACAAGAAAAGAATACTAAGAATCCAAGTAAACTCTATTTTCATTTATTATATTCAATACTATTTTACTTTTGTTTTCTTTTTTGCCTATTTATGTATTCATATATCGATTCAATGATTTTGTTAAATGAATTTAAAAAAAAATAGTTCAAATTAATCGTTTCTCTGAAAAAAAAAAGATCCAACTATAATTAAATTAACCGAATTCTGATAAGGTTAGTAGGTGGGCGGTGCTGTATACGTCTAGAATTTTGGGTTTCAATCAATGTTTAGTGTTTCTTTTTTATTTTTTAAATTTGACAAATCAAGAAAAGCAGTGCATTGTCTGAAATTTAAGTTCTCTTATTTAAATTGATACAGAATTTCAAGTACAAGAAATAAATTAGTTTGATAGTGAAAATTTAGAGGTTGCGCATCTGCTAATTCAGATATTATGAAATTAAAGATAAAATTATATGGTCTTTTCACCATAACACAACAACACAAACTACTATTATTTACCAATTAATTATACATTGCAATTGATTAAATTAGAATAGAAAAAAATACAGGACACTAGATTTAAAAGAAAATTAGTTTAATATGAAATATGTGTATTTGAATAAATTAAATATAGCTCACAATATCTAATCCAATTAAATTTATTAAAATTAATTCAAAAATAACATTGACTTTTTATATTAATTCAAATGCACATTCACTACCAAATTTATAATTTTGGTTATTCCAGATTTATGAAAAATTAGAATAGAGCAAAACCTATATATTAAATTACATTCATAATTAAAATTAGATCTTTTCGGATTACGAGACAAAATTTGCAAAACTTTTTTGAACTATGAGACTAAAAGTGTATTTTCATATATTTGAAAAATACGAAAATAATTATATCAATTGGTGGAATATTTGATTCTTTTAACATTTATTTTTTCAAGCCACCCACGTCTGAATTTTATATCATCTACCAATTTGCTAATTTCTTCCGAAAATATATGTAAAAATTATTATTATATATGTTCATAGTACAATTCAATGATTTTGTTAAATGAATTTAAAAAAAATTAATAACAAAATTTAACTGTATTTCGAATTTATTATTTTTAGTTAGGTAAGTTAAAAATTAAAAAATATAAAATTAATTAATAAATTTAAAAAATTAGTTATAAATTTTTTAAAAATTAAAATTCGATATTGGTACAGTTTGATAAACCAAAATAAAACACCAAAATCAGATTAATCGAATATCGAATTTTTATGAAAACAAAAATTAAATACCAAATTGAATTATTTTGTTCGCCTTTGGTAAATATTGAATTTTTTGTTTTGGTTTGATTTTATCGATTTATCTTATTGTGGTCACCCCTATAAAAAAAAGTCATATTGAATTTGCATAGGAAAACAAACGACACACTAGATTTAATATGAAAATTATTTTATAGTGAAATATGTCTATTTGAACAAAGTAAATATACTTCACAATATCCAATTTAAATAGATTCATTAAAACTAATGTGTAAATAATATCTATTTTTTATATCAATTCAAAGGCACATTTCATTATCGTATTTAGAATTTTGGTTATTTCACTTTATGAAAAAATAGAATAAAACAAAATTTATATATTAAAGTGCATTCATAACAAGACCTCCTTAAACTATGAGACTAAAGTATATTTTCGTATGTTTAGGAGATAAGGACATAATTACATTAATTGATGGAATATTTGATTTATTTAACATTTGTTTTCTCAAACTACCCACATATGAATTTTATATTATCTTTACCAATTATAAGTTTATATTCCAAAAGTTATGTTGCCCTTTATATTTTCACATATTTTATGCACAAAATTCAAAATATGTTATAATTATTTGACTTATTTTTTAGTGTTGCAATCATAGTAGTCTGATTGCAATTGCATATGATATTTGATATAGTGAATTTTTTACACTTTTGGAATTTATGTTAACTCAATTTTGGAGTCATTTCATGGAGAGAAAAAAATAGACCTTTTAGCTTTAATCATTTGATCTAATGAATTTTGTTTTACTATTTTATTGTAGTTTGAATTATAGTTTTGATTGGCTTCTTTTGTTTCTTTTTTTCCAAATATTATTTTTCTTCTTCGGATATAAAAATGTAATGGTCATTTGCATTTTTCAGGAATGGTATTTTCATTTCACTAAAATACCGATCATTCATTATAATATTTGAATAATCTTGTAACCTGCTATACAATCACTAAATACAGCAAAATAACAATAATAAAATATTTACAGTTGAAAATATCTCTCATTAACCATAACAAAAAAATATTGACAAGAATATATTTTAAATGTCTCCAAAATACATCATATCATTTATTCCAACAAAACAAATAGATTTTTATTATGTACACGTCCTCAAAACTCACTTCCCAAAACACTCTACTCAAAATGATTGGAAATAAAACCAAATAAAGTCTAAAAAAATTTAACAGAATCAAGTATGACAAAAATAAATTGTATGAACCTACATGTTGTATCACCTAACTCAATCTTTGAGTCATTTCTTGAAAACAAAAATAGACCTTTTAGATTTGATCATTTGATCTAATGAATTTTGTTTGTACTATTTTATTGTGGTTTGAATTATAGTTTTGTTTGGCTTCTCTTGTTTCTTTTTTTTCAAATATTATTTTTCTTCTTCGAATATGAAAATGTATTGATCATTTGCAATTTTCAGAAATGATATTTTCATTCCACCAAAATATAACAAATGCAACAAAATATTGTTGTATTTCAGAAATGATATAATCATTTCAGAAATGATTATAACCTGTTATATTGTCACTAAATACAACAAAATAACAATAATAAAATATTTACAGTTGAAATGTATTATCCATATAATATTGACAAGAATATATTCTAAATGTCTCCAAAATACTGATCATTCATTATAATATTTCAATAATCTTATAACCTGTTATATTATCACTAAATACAACAAAATAACAATAATAAAATATTTACAGTTGAAATGTATTATCCATATAATATTGACAAAAATATATTTTAAATATCTCCAAAATACATCATA
This sequence comes from Paulownia fortunei, assembly GCA_019321725.1. NCBI lineage: Eukaryota > Viridiplantae > Streptophyta > Magnoliopsida > Lamiales > Paulowniaceae > Paulownia > Paulownia fortunei. The sequence continues at coordinate 15,881,584 of CM033118.1, forward strand.
TCATTTGTCCCAACAAAACAAATAGATTTTTATTATGTACTCATCCTCCAAACTCACTTCTCAAAACACTGTACTCAAAACGATTGGAAACAAAACCAAATAAAGCTTAAATTTTTTTAACAAAATCAAGTATAACAAAAATAAATTATATGAACCTGCATATTGTATCACCACATTTAAACATAAATATTTTAAGAAATAAAATATATTACATTAAGTAGAAAATAATTTTATATTATATTTTCTTACGTATTTTTGATTCTTTTACATAATTTTCTATTAAGTAATTCTAGAATTAAAAAATTATTGAAACATTTTTAAGAGTACAGGGGGTAATATGAAATTATCCCTAAAAAATTCAATGTAATCGAATATATAGAATATTATATATGTATTTATATTATTACAAAGCTATATATAGCATATTGTTAGCTCAATTTCTTCTTTTTTTTATTTCTTAACAAAATTTAATTGTATTTTGAATTTATTTTTTTTAGTTTGGTAAGTTAAAAATAAGAAAAAAAGTACAAAATAAACTTAATAAATAAAAAATCATGTACAAAAATTATTTATAAAATTTGTAAAAATTAAATTCGATATCCAGTACAACTTAATAAATCATAATAAAAAACTAAAATCAAACCGAATACCAAAGTTTTATGAAAATAATAATCAAAAATCAAATCGATTTTTTGTTCACTTTGGTACATATCAAATTTTCAGTTTCGATTTATCAATTTTCTTCAATGTCTAAGGAATAAGTGTGGCTTATAAAATGTGAGTTAAAAGAGAATTCATTGCTTTGTTGCAATGCCAACTGCAAAAAATCATTTTGTATATTCCTTTGGAAATACTTAATTTTTTTCATGTTAATTTCAATTCATCTTCTTTTCTTGAATTTATATATATTCTTAATTAATATAATTACAAAAAAATTAAAATTATAAAAATTGTAAGTATCATCATTTGTATATCCTAACTATATAATTTCGAAATTACTGATATACATCAATATACCAAACTTAAAAAATAAAACATAATCAACGATCAAATAAGATTTTTAGGCTTACTTGTTGGATATGATACTGCTAGCTCTACATGCAATTTTATTGTCAAAACATACAATTTTACCACGCAGTCTACATTGGTGTATATTGTGCACAACAAATGTGAAAATACTTTGGGATACATACTTTAAGGTTAGTCTGTATATTTCAAAAAGAATCAGAAATTTCAATTAAACTACAAGTTGCCAAAACTTCGAAAAGTCTATTTTTTGTCTTAGAGAGCATGAGAAAAAATATTAGTTCATGTGATTTTCCAGACATTTATATTGATATAGATAACACGGACAATAAATTTTCAAGATGGATAAAAGATAAAATTTTAATAAAAATACATCTGGAAGAGTATGAAGCACAACTAAAGTTGAATTCTGAATAATATAAAACTTTTTTTATAATCTTAAATTGCATACAAAATGGCAATGGTTTCTTTATTTATGGGTCATTAGGTGTAACATGAAAAAAAATTGTACCATATATTGTTAATTCATCTTAGATTCAAAAATCTAATAGCATTTGTAACTGCAATATTTGGAGTTGTTGCCGCAAATAATGCGAGGGGTAGAACAATACATTTTCACTTTAGAATACCAATTGATGCAAATAAATCAAGTGAGCGCACTATGCCTAAATAAAGTGGGATTGTAGAGGTATTGCGTAAAACATAACTATTTTTATGGATAAAATACCAATTGCAAAATGATGGACTGTCAAGAATGTTGACAAATTATTGAAAAACACAATGAAAAATGATGAGGATTTTAGTGAAAAAGTAATAGTTTTCAGCGGAAATTATAGACAAGAATTATCAGTTGTTCTTATAGTAACAATTTATCAAACTATTTATACAAGTTTAGCAAAATCATATTTGTGGCCCAAAATAAATAAAAAATACTTTATCAATGAACATGAGTTGATGAATAATCCAAACTTAAGTGAGTTACTTACTTAGATTTAGAAACAGTGAAAAATCAAGTGATATTAAATGAAACATTAAAATTTCAGAAAAGATAATTATTAAATATGATAATGAAAAAAACTCAATATTACAACTTATTAGGGTTATTATTTGTATTTTCTCAACTTTAAATAAAAATGTTCATTCAACTCATTATATGACAAGAAGAACAATATTAGCCGCTAAAAATAAGCACGTTAATAGATTAAATAATAAGTTGATCTTTATGTTTGCTGGAGAACCAAGAAGTTTTAATAGTTTTGATGAAGTTATTAATGATACAAATAACTATTATGAAAATGATATTTTAAACTCTGTTGGTGCTAAAAAAAAATTGTCAAATAATTCTTTTGAGGAATATGGACCAATCAAATGGATTGTAAGATGGTACAAGAATGGTATGTATGACTATAAGGATTACGTATATGATGGAGGGATTATATTTGGGCAATATATTGGAAATCACTTCTTTATATCTAGAGTACCTCTTTCGCCAGCTGAAATAAAGGTTATCCATTTGAATTTAAAGGTAAACAATTTTATATTAAACTTTAATTTGTCATGACAATAAAAAAAGTTCAAGAACAAATAATTCTAAATTTTGATGTTTATTTGCCTTATTCAATGTCTTCTTATGACCAATTATATATTGTTCTCTCTAAAGAAACTTTAATATCTATAATCAAAGTATTGATTAAACCAAACACATCAAATGTAAGAAGAAAGATGTGAACTAAAAATATTGCATACAGATAAATTTTGAGTGTAGATATAAATATTTTTTTAAATAATATATTATATATTATTAATAGTAACTAATAATTTATTTTTATTAGGATGCACAACATTAAAATAGGATTCATTATAGCACAAAGTTATGATACCTAACAATCATGTAATATAAAAAAAATTCCAACATTCAATTTTCAATCTCTAAGAAACAAGTATTGCCTAAAAAGTTGAACTGAAAGAGTATTTTTTTTCGTTGCAATATCATATTGATCACTAATTAGTTTATGAAATACTTAAAAATAATTTATTTTTTTATTTGTTATGATTTTACATAATATTTTTATTTATGAAATATCTTATAATATCTTAATTTTACTCAAATAAATTATTAAGTAATACAATTATTTTAATAGAATCATATGAATCACGTGTAACACACGTGTTATTTACTAGTATCATCAAAAAAGCCAAAACCATGACTAGATCAGATCTTGGGCCTTAGCCATTTATATATTCAGAAAAGTTCTACTATCAATTAGTTTTAGTAACTCCATACACTATCCTGCTTGCAGGCCGAGGGTTACTAAATTTTCGGATCGTCTTCTATGCAGACTCTCTGCATATAATTACAGTTTTACTATCTTCACCTGCATATTAATTTCTCTGAATAATTTGTGAGTGAATATGGAAGAAAGAAAAGAAAGAGAAGGAAATTGAGAAGGGAAAAAAAACGGGGGAAAGAAAAGCAAGCATTTTCAATGAGTTTTGCATGAAAAAAAAAAATTAGACGTCTTAAAAGACAAAATCATGTATTATAATCAGAGTCACAAAAAGATTCTTGATCAGAGCCTAAGATTATAATTGAATGTTGAACTGATAATTACCTGAAACGATACATTGGGATTTGATTTGTAGGTTATCATTATAAATCTTGTCTTCACCAATAGTCACCACATGAACACAAACCATCAGCAAACTGGTGGAAACGATTAATGTCTCTAAGAATAATCTCTCTCTTAAAAATTGCCGATGCAAACTTCATAACAACGTGGCAATCACCACAAGTTCGAAGATTCTTCTTTATTCGAATGGGAGCCCCAACCGGAAGGGTCAGTAGTCCATATGCAAGGGCTAATTTTTCACTGTGGTACCATAGGCTCCGCTCCTTGTACTCGCCTACATCGTTGATTGCATATTGGATTTCAGGAACATATCCTTTCTGCTTCACCAGTTCCTCCAACTTTCCCAGCATCTCATATATTCATTTGACCTGGAATGGGATCTATCGTGAGCTTTAAAAACATGGGTCTTGTTTTTCACATCAAGCCAGCTGCAGCCTGGCTCTTTTCTGACCCTATTGAACCCCATCAATCTCCTCACCTCATTTGCTTCTTCTAGTCTTCCTCTAAGAGCATACATGTTGTAAAGCAACACGTAATTTCCTGGATTATCTGGTTCTATTTGGAAAAGCCTCTCTGCAACTTCTTTACCCAAATCAAGATTACCATATTTTCTGCAAGCTCCAAGCAATGCTCCCCAAACAGATACATCAGGTTCAATTGGCATTGTTTCCACAAATCTCTTAGCATCATGCAAACGGCCAGCACGACCAAGCAAGTCAACCATGCAAGCATAGTGTTCAAGCCCCGGATTCATGTTGTACCTCTGACTCATCAAATGAAAGTACGAAAACCCATCATCAACACGGCCGGTATGCCCACAAGCTGATAAAACAGAAACGAAAGTTATATAATCAGGCTCTACACCTGCTCGTAGCATATTGTCAAATAATTTTATAACCTGGTATGCACAGCCATGCTGTTGGAAGGCAGAAAGCATGGCCGTCCATGATATCACATTATGTGCTTCATTCTCAGCAAAGGCCCATCTAGCATCAACCAAGCTCCCACATTTTGCATACATTGTAATCAATGAACTAGCAACACATGTATTTCCCCCAAATCCAGTTTTTATTATCTGATTATGGATCAAAGAGCCCTGATCCAGTGCAGCAATGCCCGCAGCAGCACTAAGCACAGTTGAAAATGACGCCTCATCAGGCATTATGCCTTCACGTCTCATAACCCAAAAGTAATTGCAAGCATCCTCAAAATTACCATTTTGAACAGAACCCATTACCATAACATTCCAAGTAACCACATCTCTATCTTCTGTAGTCCTAAACAATTTTTCGGCATCATCAAAGACCCCACGCTTACAATACATGTCCATTAAAGAATTCTTCACATAAGCCAAATATTCCAAGCCGTGCTTAACAACAACTCCATGAACTTGCCTCCCAATTGCCACCCCACACGCATTAGCACAAGCACTCAAAACACTCGAAAAACTCACTTGATCAGGTCTTATCACTTCATCCGCAATCAGACTCGTGAAGAAACCAATAGCCTCATCATAACACCCGTTTTGCAAAAACCCCACGATCACAGAATTCCAAGAAACAAGGTTCCTCTCAGGCATTTCATCAAACACTCTCCTCGCACACAACATTTCTCCTGACTTCGCATACATATCCACCAAAGCACTACCCACGAACACATCTGATTCAAACCCATGTTTACATATCAAAGAATGCATCTGTTTCCCCACCGCTGCATCACTACAAGCCGGCAAAACAGCAGAAAAGGTAAAATGGTTGGGACAGATATTCCTTTCCCTCATTTCATTAAAAAATGTAAGAGCTTTGAAGGGTAAATTGCAGTGAGAAAGCTGGGTAATAAGGGATGTGTAAGTGAAGACATTCTTGGTGTCATCAAAATGAGTTCTTGAATTTGAAGCCGAAAAGAGTGCGAGTGATTGAAAAATGTGGCCGCATTTGGAGTACAGGTTGAGAAGACTGTGGAACAGTAAAGGGGAAGAGAGGTAATTTCGGGTAATGAGCTGAGCATGGATTTGGACAGCATGCTTCAGAGTTTTGGCGCTGTTGAGGAGTTCACTGAGTTGGGTTGGAGAAATATATGGTGATGATTGTATAGTGCGGAGTTTTGGAGTGAGAGATTTTAATTGACATGGAGCTTTCATAAAGAAATGAAACAAGAGTTTAGAAGTTATCGTGCAGAGAGTAACGTATGGGAATTTGATTGTTTTTGGTGCAGAGATTGGAGGGAAAATTGTAGCTTTCTCACTTGATGCAAGTATGCAACACCGTACAAATATAATTCTCCATGGGGGCACCAATCCAATAATGGGACACTAAACAACTTTTTGAGTTGGATTGCCATACAACTTGTTGATATGGATTTGTTCAAATTCTAACACTTGACTTATTAAGTTTTGGAAGGATTTCATTTTATAATTTTAAAGATATATATTAAAAATAATTTTAGTAAAACTTTTTTTAAAAAATAAATATTTTTAAGAATAATATTACATAAATAAATTCAATAAATGTAAAAATATAAAAAAAAAAATAAACGGGCTTGTCTAAGTCGGAGCAAGTTTGAAAACAAAAAATCAAAATTCGTCTCAAACCCATTTAAAACTTTAAATTTGTTTCAAATAAAATAAATTTGAGACAAATTCGAGTTTGAACTCACCCTATTATCATCTCTAATCTTTACTCTAGCAATTCACATTTCTTTTTAACACTTAAACATGATAACTTTAGATTGCTATGAGTTTCAAATCTTTAAACAACCATTTTAAACTATCTTTTTTTAACTGTGATAATTGATTTTACATCTACCAAATATTAGCATTATTCGAATATTTTTAGCTCTAAATTCATTAATTCAAAAACAGAAAAGATGTTAATTTTCGAATAGTTTCAGTTCACAAGGAAAGCCTGCTTAAACCCAAGAAGAATTTTAGGAAGTTTGGTTTGGAATGGTATGGAGTCTGGAGTCCAGGTGTCGTCAAATTTAGGCCCAAATATGATTCATTCAAGGCTGTGGACTGTAGCCATTTTAGCTTGGGTTTTCAGTTTTTTTTTATTTTTGGATGGGCTTCATCAACTAGGAAATGTCCATAGATCAGGATTGGATCGGATTTATCTATACTTAAAATTGAATCCGCTAAGATTTTTGGCCATTTAGGTCCAATGGATAGAATCACTACACCCGTTTTATAATTTAAAATATTAAAAATTATTTTTTAAGATTAATATTATTAAAATTTTATAAAAATCTATTTTTTAAAAAAAATTATATAAATATATATAATATTTTTTTAGAAAAAAAAAATTAAATAAGTTGGACCTATCAAATCCTAAATTTTAATTTCAAACTCAATTCATTTACACTATTAAAATCCATCCCATTTAAGTGGATAACCAACTCATTTAGTAACTACAATTTTGGGTGTATTATTCAACACAGTGGAAATACTTGATAGTGGAAATAAATTATTCAAGATTATTTCATGTATTACTATACTATTCTCTCTATTCCAAGACTGCAGGTTCATTGTTTCAATTTAACATGACAATAAAGTATTGTATAAGAGTTCAAAAAGTAAAAAAAAATGATAAATTAAAATATTGTATTTGAAAATAGTGGTTAAAACTTGATGAGAGTATTTGGTGAAACTTATTTGAAACATTTTGTAAGATGTTTTTTAATATTATAGATGTTATACCTTATTTTAAAAATAAATTATTAAAATATTTGAATAAATAATATTAAGAAACTTAAAAATATTAATAATGATAATTTTGTAATTTACAGATTCAAAATAAAAGAAGTTTGTTAGAAAGTTAAAAATTAAATTAGCGCTTCCTTATTTGTTTAAAAAATGTTTTTAATATTTTAATATCTTCTTTTTTATTTTATAAATTCTCTTTTATCACACACTTTAAAATATTTTATAAGATGTTTTAAGGAACTTATATTGTTCAGGCAAATATTTCTTAATGATGTCTCGTCTTTATTTAAGTAAGATTGACAATTTTGGGGGAAAAAAAACCTTCATATGTTTGGGTTCGTTTTTGCCGTAATATTTTTCCTTTCTCCAAAACAAAAATATGCTTGGTTTGATACATTTTCGAAAAAAAAAACATTCTGGAAACAACCCTAATTTCAATACCTACACCTAATTTTTTTTGTTAAAAAAAAAAACTCTTTACTAGATATCCAAAAATAAATAAATTAAAAATATTTTTTTAAAAGTAAAATATCAAATCAACCTATCACCTCAACAGAACAAACTTAATAATTCAGTCATTCATATTTCATGTGCAAATCTTTCAGAAACTATTTTTCCAAAATGTAACAAAAAAGTTATTCCTAAAATTTTCACGATTTTAAGAAACATAATCTTTTTAATATATATATATATATATAATATAAATAATAAATTTGAAATAATGAAAATACTAAATATCAAACCTCGAACGAGTTTTTCATTGGTCGGTGCTAAACCTCAACTTACACGTGGAGACATTCCACCACTCCGTCAAAAGTGAAAGAGGGTCGTGTGCATGCATTCTGCTACCTGGTCTGGGGGCACTTCACTTGTTGATAACATGCAATAAAACTACGTGCATGCACAGTAGTAAATTTTGAATTTGAGAATAATTTTAAAATTTGTAATTCAAATATTATTGAATTAATTTGAAAAAAAAAATAAAAAATCTTGTTTGCATAATAAATTTTATCTTTAAAATTCGTGATTAATTTTAAAATATATATTGATACAGAATATTTAATTATTTCATAAAAATAATACATTTATGTGTAAAGATTGTCAATAATAAATATAATATCTAGTAAAATTATATACTTGTATTGAAAATATAAAAAAAAGCTATCATAGTGTAATCTTACTAAAATAGGAATAAAATTTGACAATAAATCGCTTTATTAAAAATATTAGAATTTTTTGTCATATTAGTATTTATATATAATATATATATATGTAATTCCAACATTCTATAAAAATATTATATTTTATTCGAGTTATTTTTAAAAAAAATAAAAAAATTTGTTACTACGGTGCATGTACATGAATATAATTATTATTTGAGTAATATCATCATTAGATAAACAACCTAAATTGAAGAAAAGCTGCAAAAATGGTTTTTTGTTGGGATGTGTAATTTTGAAATTTCTTAGAATTATAAATCTCAAATATCCACAAATAGATCACGTATTGACCCAACCATTTATAAATAACTGTAACTATTGTCGTCGAAAAAAGATTTGACAAATATAAAATAATTGAAGTGAAGTGAGGTATATTGAAGCAAATTTCCTTAACATAAATTTTGGCTCATGAACGGTTACTAATAGAAATGTAGACATCTGTTTTACAAAATACATCGCATATTCGAAGAATTAATATAGCTCTACATTAATTTGGCCGAATCAAGATTTGATCATACTCTTCTTCAAGAGGAACAATGAATTCTAAGAAAATTGAAGTTTAATTTAGAAAGAGCTTAGAGAATAAAAAAGTAAAAAATAATTAACTTGAATTGATTTGAAGTAAATTATAAAACGCAATGAGGCCCCTTAATTTATTGGTTTTACATGTTCAATTATGAATAGTCATGTCATTTGATTTGAGTATATTTATATCGTTAGTTCGTACATCCTAATATTTAGACAATCTAGTAATTCAAATTGCATACACTCGTAAAGATCCATAATTCTTGTCATGCACGTTTCACATTCGAATGACGTATCTAGCCACCATATCTGGTCATGTCATGTGAGGACTCGATAGAGTTATACAATTTTGTTCTTATCTCAAGTACAATTATTTATAAATTAGTCAAATTATTTTTTTTTTTTTTATGTAGGTGATATTCCCACACTAAATAACACTTTATTAAATTTGAAAACGTTTCAAATTCACGCACATTATTAATTTCATTTATATTACAATTAATTATATATTAAGATTGATATTATCAATAGTTAAATTTAACATACAATTGAAACCAAAACCTCTTCTTAATCGGATAAGAAGATCTCTTCTTAATCCGATTTGACTAACAAATGTGTATTAGTGTTGATACTCGATGATTTTTTTAGAAAAAAAAAAAGAAGCAAGAATAATCTATAATTCTGAATGATAATTGAGTGCTAATATTATGTAACTAATCTTCCACCTCTTAATTTAAAATTTTATTCTAAATATTATTTTATTTTTTATTTTAATATTATCAATACATATTCAGTATATAAAATAATATTATCAATATATACTTAATATATTAATAATATTAAAATATAAAATAAAATTCGATTTAAACTAGAAGAAACAAGCAAACAACTTATATGGCACACGTGGGGTGGATTCTGCCACACGTGGGAAGACAGATAGTTACGTAGTTTCGAAGAAAAAGTTGGTTAATCACCTGCTTCCTTGACTATGTTTTCAACCGTCGATTAAAGTGTACGAGGGAAATGTGTAGCCGTCGACTTTACAGCCAGTTAACGTGGGAGGAAAGAACAACTGAAACAAGGGGCATCATCTCAACATACTACTAGTACTATCCACTCTGTCGGCAGGCTCCTATTTTTCTTTTTTATTTTTTTATTTATTTTTTTACCAATATACAAAAATATGAGTTTCTGAATTTAAATTATATATATATATAGATCTGTCTCATTCATAGACATGAGTATTATTATTTTATTATTTATTATAATTAATTAAATATCAATAATTCATTTAATGAATTAAATGAATTGTTGGTATAATATTTAATTCTTGATTCTCTCTGCAACAAAAAAACAAAAAAGGTTTGTTTTATAATTTTGTCTGGTTTGGATTTCAAAGAAAATTATATAAGGTACTGCCGTTGGACTTCCCAAATCAATTGTTATTATCAAATTTTCGTCCCAAAATTATTTTACTTAGTAACTGCAGGAAAATTTATTTTCTTAGTCCTATATTATCGGGGTGTTTATAAGTTTGACACCAAATTTTCCAGAAAATTCAATTTATCCAAAGTTCCTAAGGAAATTAATTACTCCTTTTTCTTTGAACTCCTTTACATAATAAATCTAACTTTGAGGGGGGGTAATGAACTTGTTATCTTACTATAAATTTTATTTATATTAATGACTACATCACCGACAGTTTGCTTCCCCAACTCTTGAAGGCAAAAGGAAACTTGCAAAATAAGACTTAATCAACTTAAATTATTAGTAATCAATAAATACATAATATATATATATATATATATATATATATATATATATATTTGAGAAGAATGGCAATGGGTACCCGGACTCGTGACAAATTCATCCCGTGCGGGGTGGATTTGGGATGAATAAACGGATAACGAGTTTAATTTTACAAGATTCGATCGAGTCGAGAATAATGAATTTATATCGAACCTTTATTGAATTGAGTATATATATAATTGAATTGACTTTAAAATTTCTTTCAAATTTCTTTTCACTAAGTATGTCGCTGCACCATTTCGAGTCAAAATGCACACAGCCTAATTTTTCTTTTGATTTTCTTAAAGATTGCTTTCTTTTATACATGAGATATAAAGAGAGAAACAAAAAAAATTGGCCATGAAGAAAATGAGAAATAAAACCTTTCTTCCTTTATTTAATTTGACTCAAGTAGGCTAGTGGGGGTGGCACGAAGCTTCTGCCATGTCTGATATTCGCTGGGAAGTGCACCAAAGTGAGTGAAAGTAAAAATTTGTGGGTCACGGAAGGCATGTTAGACCTATCGAATTTGGGGCGGGCCGAGTTCTGAATAAAGATGGGGTGAAATGAATTTCGGGTACAATCTTTTCTAACGAGTCAGATCTCGAATTTAACTAAACTCATTCCAAACTTATTCCCTTGTTATCCTTAAAACTAAAATTCTGTACTTCCACGTTAAGTCAATATAGCCAAACCTAACTAATTGTATGGTAAGATTTATTTGTCGCTTTTGGTATAAATTATACCAAACTCGATTTGAACTAGAATTTTGCATAACTCTACTACCTAAAGTTTTCATATATTTTAATGATTTTGGATTTGACAAATATAGGCAAGTGTTTGGAATTTGGATTTATCAAGAGATAATTTTTAGCCCAAACACATGTTTGTTGGAAGTTCATTAAGTTACAATATAGATTTTGTTGAAATAATTTAAAATTAAATAAAAACAATTAAAGAACTTCTAAGTTTTCAACCTAGTTTTACAAAAAAAAAAAAAAAAACTTCTCGTGGATTCGAGTCTTTTATTCTGTTTAATTTTGTTTTTGAACTAAATTAAAAAATATTGTGATATGGCTAAATCTGGTCTACCTTATATCAGATTCAGCCAATTTAAACTGAGCTAGAATGATTGGATTTTGTCTTTGAATTTTTTATGGGCCCAGACCCACGTGGTTATTATGCCTGTCTTCTTAGCCCTATTGAATAATAATCGAGCTAATTGGTTGAAGTAAGGTGATGATTGGTGCTTCCCCAAAAAGAATTTTATATTAATTAATATAGATAGCTCCAAGCTGATGAGCGAGCTTACCTCATACCTATCATATGCAAAATTCCATTATACTACTGCGAAGACTTCTAGTCTAATTACGCTAAATGTTAGATCAGAAATAAAGATCTTACCTTATTAGTTTCTCAATTCATAATAAATCTGTTTATTCAATTACCTTTGTAACTTCTTACTATATAAGATAGTCTTTAATCTTGAGTTAAGTTTCTTTTTTGCATTACATTACAATACATCGTACGTGTCATATTTGATTATTCTCTATAATCTTTACTGACGTAGAGAATGTTTGGCCAAATTTATTTAAAATATCTTATAAGTTCATACAAATATAAGATATTTTTGAAACTTATAAAATGTTAGATTTTATTTAAAAAAAAAAAAAGTTTAAGTATTTGGATAAAATAAAATCATTACACTTTTAAAATATTAGTAATGTTAATTTTATAAATAAAAAGTTTATTAAAATAATATCTTATTTTGAGAATAAATTGAGATGGATATATATTTTTTAAAAAAATTATAAATTCTTAAATAATTTTTTTTATCTTATAATTTTCTTTAAAAAAAATAAAAAATTACCAACGACGATATTTTAAAATTTTTATAAAATAAGTCAAACATCCTCTTATAGTACTAGAAGGTTACCGCCAGGCAACCCATCACTCCTAAATCCTAATTCTTGTTTTGCACGTATCTTGGACGTGGATTGGGGAGCTGAATTGCTAGTGTGTTGATTCTTGGTTCGTGCAGATTTTACACGCGTCATGATGTGAACATTAAATATCCATTTTTTTTTTTTTTTTTTTTTTTTTGGTTTTTAACAAAAGGACAACATTCATATCAGTTGACGGAAAATTACAGGACAAATTACAAAAGGTGGAAGACAGACACATTTTTCCTACGTACATAGGTACCAAAATGTCTAAACACATTTTTCCTATATACATATGCTGTTTTTGCAAGCATATCAGCAGCTCTATTAGTTTCTCTATAGCAAACAAAATAGAAGCTAACTTAGTCAAGCTAATCTAGACCAGTGGAAAAGTAACTTAAAATTTGTTTTGACAACAATTTTATCTAGATGTAGCTTAGCTCCTAGAATTAAGACACATTGATTATTCTAATTTGATTTGACTCTATAATAAATACTATCAAATGAAATATTTTTTTTAAATATATATTTAATATGAATATATACACTTGACGTATACATATAAATTAAAATACAAAATAAAATACTAAATTAGAATAAAAGATTCAAAATACTCTAACAACCCTTTAAAGTTAGTTCGAATAATATGCTCTAATTTAGTATTTCATCTTGCATTGAATGTTCCAGATACACACAAGTATATAAAAGATACACACAGTTAGAACAAAGGATTCTAACTGCTTTAATACCCCAAATTTTTTGCTAAATTGTTAGTAGTATTTAGAGTCGGACTGTCCTTCCTTTAAGTCTATATAAATTTTTATTATGCACAAATTTAATAAAAATTATTATTATATTTTTCAAAAATAATAAGATTATCTAGACTGAAAATATCTATTAAAGAATAAATTCAATTCATGACTTCATCCCTAATAGTCCTGCCACTATTGATTGGAAAAGTTAAGAACATGCTAGCGTTGAAAATACCACCAACATCGGATTTACCCGAATTATCAAACCAATCCCTTAAGATCCACGTGGCAAAAGGACGCACGTACCATGTGGCCCCATGGAGAGGGTGTGAGCTGTACTCGATCATAGGACCTAATTCCAAGCCCTTTAACAAAGAAGGATTTGTTAATTTATAAGGAACGCAGAAACAGTGCCCCCCTGTCCCGCGTACAAACGCCCACCAATTAGCACTCGCCACGTGTCATGCTACGTTGATTCCTATTTACTTCCTTCTCACCTATAAATGGGTAACCCCCACCTCCCCTTCACTCTGCAGTTCCAAAATCTTCTCTTCTTTCTTTTGATATTTTAATTTGATACCTCAGAACAGAGATTATTTTATCCTGTTTGTTTTGGAAAATCAAGGAGAAGTGAAAAATGGCAGACGGGACAGCAACTTGTATTGATATTATTGTGGCAATTCTTTTGCCTCCCCTTGGGGTGTTCCTCAAGTTTGGCTGCAAGGTACTGCATTTTTTTTTTTTTTCAATTATTTTCCATTTTTTTTAAATATCATTTTTAATTTGTTCTTTAAAAAGGGTATTATTATTATTATATATTTGTTGTCTGTGCATGCATATATTTATATTGACAGAACTGGGGTGGTGGTCATAGTCAATTTGTCTTCTTGATCATCAAGATCAATTTTTTTTGAGATATGAATTTAAATATAATTTGTGTGCTTAATTGGTCTTCGTAGTTTGTAGTTTATTGTGCTTGTTTACATATTATTTTTTTATATTGATCTTTTTGGATTTTTGGAGTTGAGCAGTAGATTTAATTATTTTTTACTTGAGAAAAAGCGAAATTTTTGAAGGGATTAAAAGGGTTTTTCTTATTTGTTGTGTTTTAATTTTTGTACATGTAAATTCAAGTAATGGAATAAGAAGAAATTTCAGTAATTTTAAATTTTTGAGTTAACTCTAACAAAGGTGTCAAAGGAGTTCAGTAAAATTCTTAAGTTTCTGTTTCTGTTTTTTTTTTTTTTTTTTAATGTGGGGTTAAATTTTTTGTTTTTTTATTTAACAATTTGAGTCTGCAAAATTAAGAGTATTTTGTGTTCAAGTCTTATTATTTATATTTTCTATGAAATATTTGATATTTTGGTGAAGTCGATGTTGTAATTTTTTGTTTTTTTCTTTTAGAGAAAGAGCCAAATACATATGGATTTTAACTCATTAAGTATAAATGATTAATCATTTGTAATTTCAAGATATTAAATATGAAATAAAAAAAAATATTATATAAATAGACAATTTGTAGTACTTGAGCAGAGCTTCGTCCATATAATTATTTATATTTAAGTAGCTTAAAATTTAGATATGATGAATAATCTGTTGTTCACTTTAAAATTAACAAATTTGATTGTTGTAAATCTTGTGTACAGGCTGAATTCTGGATTTGCTTGATACTGACCATCTTGGGTTATATCCCTGGAATCATATATGCTATCTATATCATCACCAAGTAGTGATCCTCTTCCATGGTAATTATTTCTTGAACCCCTTCTTTCTATTTTGGAATTATATAAGTTTAATTATCCTTAAATTTTGTGTAATCACTGCATATTATTTTGTAAGTAAGGAAATAAAATGGAGTAATTTAATCAAGTTTTCATGAATACACTCTAAAATTTTAGATTTTTGTTGTCAAAAGTTCACTGTCAAGAGTGCAAAATTAAATTTGAATGTGTATTTTGTTCTGCACCATACTTAAGCAAACCATTACAGCATTGTGCATATGCATAAGTAAATAATTTTTAGGGGAATTAGGATAATTGTAATTATTCATGTAATGAGATTCATATACATTGTGTATAACTCGATAATTTTTTGGAGTTTTAGGGTAATTATTACATTTTGATTATACTCAAAATATCAATTTAAAAAATAGTAAAATTCATGTCCCGCAACTCTTTCTAAAATTCCATTCATTAAAGGGAATGAAAAATGATATTTTTTAGTA
The DNA here is from genome assembly GCA_019321725.1 of Paulownia fortunei. Taxonomy (NCBI): domain Eukaryota; kingdom Viridiplantae; phylum Streptophyta; class Magnoliopsida; order Lamiales; family Paulowniaceae; genus Paulownia; species Paulownia fortunei. The sequence goes on from CM033118.1 coordinate 15,897,392, forward strand.
AATAAATTTGAATTTCATATAATTAATGCATATTCGCAAATTTTTCTAAAATTTTGGAAAATGATATTTTCTATTAAATAAGTTTTGAGTTTCATATCGTCAATAATAGTTCTAGTTGAAATTAATTTATTATTCTCATCATTCGCTACAATAACTCTAATAGATTTTTTTGGTACAATTGCGCACATAGTGCCACATTTGACAAATTTCTCACATTACTAGTATTATATTTTCTCCACCTACCCTATATTATTTTTTCCCTCCGAACTCATCCTTAAGCCATTTATTTCTTCTTCCATCACCCTAATCCCAATTTATTCACTATTCTTCACCAACGAAATTTTTATCTCATTTTTCATTTTTATTCCTTCTTCAACGATCTTCCTCTGTGACACAGACAGTTGGAACATTGGGCATAAGTGGATAATTCCTAGGAAATTTAGGATAATTATAATTATTCATCCGTGTGAGATTCATACAAAGGTCATCATATACGACAATTATAAATTATGATAATCATAATTATTCATATAATTAGATTTAATCTATAGTTTATCATACAGAGTTAATGGTGATTATTTCGAAATTTAAAGTGGTCCAAGATTTTTAATGGAGTGTAAAAAATTATTAAATAATAGAAGTTTCTTGACAATATTGGAAAGTTATTATTTCCCTTTACTTTATTGACGACGAAGGTATCCAATTCTTTGATCTTTGGCAGGTGAAGATGCAAAGGGCCATAACGATTTCTCCTTTCTTGCTGGATTGATTTGGTGGTGGTGTTAGGCTGCTAGTCCCTTTCTTCTTTTCTTTTTATATATTTTTTTCTTTTTTTTTTTCTGTTTTATTTTATTTTATTTTATTTTATTTTGTGCTTTCTCCAATCTCTATAGGATTTGATTTGATAAAAATAAAATATTGTAATGTGTCATCAAATGTTTAATCTTAATGTCTTGGTTTGGCTTATTGTGTAATATATGAGTAATGTAATTATGATTTTCCTAGATTTGATTATTTTATTTTATTTTGTAAAACTTGATTTGATTAGCATATTTACTGTTCTTGTCTGAATGTTTAATTATCTATATCTGTGTCACGAAAATGGGATTTTTTGGTATCTAGCTGATGTGACCATGGTGTGAGATTATCAATAAATTATAAACTACAAACAAAATTTAGTGCTAATAATAATTAATTTTACAAATTATGACGTTGAACCATGTCACATCAATTCTTGCCACTTGTCTCAATATCAATGAATGTTGGTGACTTTGAAATTGAAGGAAAGAAATGTTGGTGATTTTGATCCTTCCATCTTACTATTTATTTATACATGTTTAGGGTCCCATTTTATTTATCCATAATATTCTCTTATTACAAAATTATCTAATATATTACAAGTTCTTGTCGAATATGTGTACTCACAGTGGCAAGTACAAGTTATCTCATGTGTTTGTTGTGGGATGATGTCTTGTGGATGATATTCATTGTGATTTGCTTTATTTTCAATGGATGTCCTCCTCTCTACTTTTACAAAGTGTTTTTAGAATTGAATTGTGGGATCTGATTTGATTAGTTATTAAAAATCGAACAAGTTGAACCGATCAAAAAATTAGTAGAATTAATTTTGTTATTTTTTTATTTTAAATTTTAAATTTAATATTTGATTATATGTACGTAGTTATTTAGATTTTAAATTTTGTTAGATATATTTTTTAATTATATTTTTTAAAAAAAAAATTAATACATAACTATTAATTTAGTATAATAAAAAAATATAATTAATTTTTATTAACACAATTGGTTGATTTTGTTATTTTTTTTAATTTTAAATTTTAAACTTGTATATGGTTATTTAGATTTTAAATTTTTTAAATATATTTTTTAGTTAATTATTTATTTTTTTATTTTTAAAATTTAATATATAACTATTAATCTAGTATAATAATAAATATATAATTAATTTTTATTACCCGCCGATCAAGAATTTTGAGAAGTTTTTAAAATAGTATTTGTAAAAACCCTGTGCAAATACATCAAGAAGATTAAAATAAAAAATAAAAAAAGCCTCCAAATATCGAATATGATGTATGATATTGATTCATATTTTAGGGCAAAGTTGGTCAAATTTTATTACGTTTTACGTTTGTATACTGGGAAATTCCAACATATTCTAATGTGACAATTTTTGAGATGTACTATTCATAATCAAAATTCATATGCTGTCAGGCAAAGAAAGTTAGGTCAGTTGTCAAAGTTCTATACTAATGTTCCCATCTTACTTTTTTTTTGTATTTCAATATACAAATATGATATTGACCAAAGGGTATACCAAAATAATTTTTACACTATTAACAATATAATTTTCCAAAGTAGTTTGGTGACTTCATATCATGGATAAATCAACATCAATTATCAAACTTTGGCTTTTACTTAAAAAGCTTATCCTCTAAGATCGCATTTGGTTTATCAAGTGAAAAGTGGACATGGATTATGATTGTCTACTCAAATAAAAAGACAAATTGGTCTGGGTCATTTGGTGAACTATTTTCTGGATTACTACCATCTGTCGGCAAATCATATATGCCCTGGTAAAGGTTTCATCTTCTTCAAGATTCCATTGTCTGGGAAAAGGAAAGCAAATATTCAGAGGGAAATAAACAACTACTGGGAATCAAGAATGATAATATATTACTGTACTTACAGTTTCCTTCATACTTAACCCATGTAGCTTTATTTCCTCCCAACAAACTGACGTATTTTTTCCTCCATTGATTAAGCATCCAGGCAACGAAATTTAAGGAGCAACTAGAGTGGACTTGTGCTCCAAGTACACTCCCAAATCACTGTATCACTTGGATTTGCAAAAAAAAAAAAAAAAAAAATCAGGATATACATAAAGCAGGTTTTCACAGAGCACAGGTTTTCGAGATATATATGAACATCTTCAAACACAACAATTTTTTTAATTGCAAGGAAGAAAAAGGTAGTTCCTTGATCATTCTTCCAGCATCAGGAAACGGGGAGGCAAGATCAATGAAGGGCGCTAAGGGCAAGAACATCACTTGGATTTTATCCTTTAAACTGCCACTCTCTACGGCACATGGGACAATGCGCTTGAGGAGTTTGTGAATTAACCCACTTCAAGATGCAGTGTAGATGGAAGGCATGGTTGCAAGACCCCCAGACTGCAAAAATGTAAATGCTAAGTGAACAGATGAATTATGATAGAGTATTCAGTGGCTCTTCTAACTACACCCCTTCATAAGGCAATTAAAATTGCCACTATAAAAGACAAACACGTCAAAATTGTGACTATGAAAGTCATAGATACACATTGAGAAAAAAATCCACCTTTGTTTCTGTACATGGAAAACAGTTTTAAGATTTAAAGTTCAGGATGAGCAAAAGTTTCATTGACCGGACCATGGCTCTTTTATCACGTAACCATCAACTATCAGTATCTGTACAGAAATTCTAAATAGGGATCATGGAGAATTATTTTGGGGTTGGGGGGGTGGGGTGTTCTAATTTATGCTGATACGAGCAAGAGATACGAAATACAGTATGCAATTAACAACAACATTTAATTTGAATGAGTTGTCAACTTTTACTACATTTCATATTTAAAAAAAAACAAATCCATAAAAAAAAGATTACGGTTCCCATAACATCAAATTGTGTGAAAGGTGGAGTGATAGAGGGAAGAAATGCACGGCTTCACCTGTTCAGTTACAAGATAGTGTATTTCATCTAAGAGATATATCATGTTCCATGATAAAACCCGGAGTTGTATGGGCACCATCCAATCTAATAATGATCATTGTATGCCATAAAGGATATAAATTCAAGTCCTACTAATTCCTAAAAAATGAATATATTTTCCTTGGATAAATGGACATTTTGACATGAACTCACAGATCAAAAAGATGAACAGGAACATATGCTAAAAGTTACTTGGACCTAGAGTGTTGCTACTGCCTCACTAGTTTGAGAGAGAGAGAGAGAGAGAGAGGGGAGGGATACTCGAACCAGACAGCTCGGGTGTCAGAATATATCGGGTCAGGGTCAGATAACAAAATCTACTACCCTACAATTTGAATACCCAATCCAAAGTACCCGAATCCTAAATAGCCAACCCGACACAGACCCTACCTAGAGTGTTAGTGCATCAAAGAAGGTGAATAGGGTTTCAAGCTTATCAATGAGCAGGAAAAAGCTGCCATTACTAAGCATATAGGGGGAATTGCTTAAGGATTACGAATTAAAAGGAGAAAATTAATCAATTCCAACTTTTTTGCAATAAGAGTTTTTGGACAAATTACAATGCTCTTGAGTCATGGTTGAATATTCTTAAATTCAGGAGGAAATAATACCATCCACATGACTGAATTTTTAATGTCACAAGAATCCTCTCTTAGATAACAATAAAAAGGAAAAACAAAAAACGAACAAAAAACAAAAAGCATAAAAATTCTGGGCTTACTTAAAGGGCAATCATCTCCTGGAAGTTTACAATCAGGGCAACAGCCATCAAAAGCCATCCTACAAATGCCACAAGTTTCATCTTGGGCATCCCATGTCCAAGAAGCAACAGCATGCCACCTGAGAGTTACAAAAGAAAAATTTTCAGCTACTAAAGTAAATTTAAAAATCAGGAACTGGAAATAGTAAGAGGATATTAGATGCATACTCTATCCATCAGGCCCGGTGGAACTTATGAATGATTGGGTCAAGAAAAAATTGTTCTACAAAAGTTAAAAGGAGTTTGCTACAATAAATAAAACCGATCTACGCACATTAAGCCAATAAAGAAAGCTTAGATTCTAAAAAATGACACACGATTGTTCTTTAAAGAACCATTTTCAGTGTTCCACTTAGCAAGAAAATCATTTTAAAGGTTTCAAGAGAACACTAATCCCTCAGTCCTGGTAAATAACAAATCTGACATATGACAATGCTCTATAAAGGTGAAACAGAGAAACAGCCAGAACGCTGGATTTGTCACAGATTTAGGAGACATTTCCCACAGTCTCCAATTACAATCACCGTTATTTAACTAGAAAATAATGGAACTGTAAACACTAACATAAAGAGATTAGACCTCTTTCTTTTCATTATTGGCCAGCATATCAATTATTGCACCAGCTTAGATCAGACACAAATGTCCATTAAAAAAAAATCACTTACAAATAAATTTATTTTAATAAATGAGAAAAATGCAACAATAAAAACAATATAACCCGTATCACTCTATTATTATGTCAAATGAAAGTCTGGTGAATTTCACCATTTAGGAAAAAACAACAATTGTTTCAGTCATACACATTACAAGATTAACAAAAAGTTATTCCAGGCAATATCAAATCATATCACTGAAGATTAGATAACAGTATCTACATGGCTGGAGATATCCGGAAACAAAACGAAACTTATAATTTGGTGCATCGGATATACTAAATTTGCCAAGTAAATAAATGCAGGTACAATTGCATGTACAAATCTAACAATCAAGGATACGTAAAATCTTGACTTTCATTTTCTTGTGGCCTGCAAGATCGCAGCCAAAATGTATACAAATTATGAGTTCAAGTCCTATAAATCTGAGATTGAGCATCGATTTCCAACTATAATAAAACCATAAGAATTTCAACCTTTTAGGGACATTTTGGTTGCCCTATACAGTTTGGTAAAAATAAACTCGAACTAAAACAGAACTTCCCCATATGTCAAGCATTGTCTTTTATGTACACCTAGTAGTATTTTCACAACAAACCTGAATAGAAATGAATTCGCCATTGCATGTGAATCAATGGATTTTATAGTTTTTAAAAAAATCAAAATCAATTAGTTAAAAGTTATGGCTCGAGACGTCCAACTTCAAATTCAATCACTCCCAACAACCCAAAATAAAGAATAAATATAAAAATAATTTAAAATAATAAGTAACCATCGACCCATTCTCCAACAAGTGCAGAAAATCTCACATTCATAAAACAATTCTTCTCAAAGAAATTTCATCAAACACCTGCCCTGAACCCCCCACATCGCTCTCATCTTCACAAAACCATACTCAGTCCACTGCGGCCTCGACCTAGTACCTGATCATCATCGAAAAATCTTAAAGCCCATTAAACGTTCGTGCCTTAAATCATACATTCTCCTTCAGCAACCGCCTCCAAGACAGCCAGTAACAAAGAAACTGATTTATCCTCGCTTTTCCAAGAATTTTTAGTGGGCAATAGAGAAGAGTGGGGAGAGAGGGAGGAGGAGTACCTGAGGCAGTAGAGTTGGAGAGCTGCATAGATTTGGCTGAATCGGCAGAGGTGTCGGGTCCTCTGTCAAGAAATAAAAAAGAAAAAAGAAAAAATTGAAGAAAAAGAAGAATGAGAAAACAGAGAGAGAATATTTGTTCTAAGGTTTTGAATGGTTGTGCGAGCAGAAATATTGTGTTCTGAGACACATTTCTTTAAAAAAAATTATATTTTTACATTACCATCTATATAATATATAATATTCTACACGTGCTTATAATTATTTTTAATTATGTAAAATTTATTTTTTATATATTATTATATTATTTAATTTATAATTATGATACAATGAAACAATTACTTTATAATATAATTTTTTGTAATTTATTAAAAAAACTAACTTGATGATATTCAATTAGTACTTATTAATAATTTTGATATAATTTTTAAGTTTAAAATAAATATTTATAAATATCTAGTATTTGTGAAGTATAATATATAATATGTATAATACATATATTCACCTCAAAAATATTGAATATAAGTTCAGAATATGTAAAAAAAATATGAATATTTTTCAATTATTTGTAATATGTACAAACTTTTTAACTAATTGAGAGACAGACCGGAAGGCCGAAGCAGAGTCTTGTGCTTGATTGGAAAACACTCCACAAGGAATAAACTAGGTGGGGGCGTAGTTTTAAAAAATAAAGGTAAACTTCGTTATGTTTGTATTTTATTTTCATTTTTATGAAAAATATTTTCTAAAAAGGTTTTAAAAAAACTCGGTAATAATGCTTTAATAAGCTTGAAATACTACTTTGAGATCTAAAATATATATGATTGGTGAAGATGATAGAAGTTGATACTATGATGTTGAATATTATTTTAGGTATCTTTTTAAAAAGTATATAAAATTAAATTGTCATCCTTGCTTTTATTTTCTTTTTTTTTTCAAATTAGTGGGGCCGGAACGAGGGCAAGGATGAGTTATTCTTGGAAATTAAGTGCACGTTTGGAATATATTTGGAATTAAAATCCATTCATAGTATGGTCTTTTTAATGAATTTTTTGAAAAAATATTTATAAATATTGTTAAGTGTTCAGTAGAAATACACTTTAATACCAATTCAATAGAAGCAAGAAAAAAAATTCAAAAGTCATAAATTTGTACTTTTCTAAAATAGATTTTTTTAAAAAATATTTATAAGTATTATTAAGTGTTCGTTAGACATGCATTTTAATATCAATTCAATATAAGTGCAAGAAAAAATTATTCAAAAATTGTAAATTTGCATTTTTCTAAAATAAACTTTTACAAAGTGAAAAGTTCATCTAAAAATAACTACCCAACAAATAATATTTTTACAAATATACTTTCATTTCTAAAAGTACATTTAAAATTAATTTTCAAAAATACTTCAGAACTATAGTAAAAATTAATGAAACTTCTTGATTCTATAATTTGAATTGTCACAATCTGTGTCCTGCAAAATCAATTTTGATGATTGTACTTATCATTTGACCTCCTAGTTAAAAAAAAATCAAGAAGAGTTCGTGTTTATTCCTAATGTTTCAAAGTAGTTGCTGAAACTTTTAAAGTTTCTCAAGGTCATTTCTAATTTCTTACTCCGACTTCAAATTTTTTTAAAAGAAAAATAGATTTTGGTATTGTAATATTATTTATGAGTAAATTTATAATCATTCCTTAAGTTTCACTTGGACAACAAAAATAATCCATGAGGAGTTAAAATATGTTGATTCATATTGGGTTTTCATATAAATGCTACATTTGTTGTATATAAATTTGATATATATTTATCATATAAGTGTTTTATTTTTTATAAAATAAAATATTTGATTTTTATCTATATAACAAGTGTATCATACACGTACAATATCATGAATATGACCATTGAAGCTGTGGAATTTTAATTTTTTTCAAAAAAATATATTATAATTTAACTATGCAACCCAATCCATTGTTATGGCTATATTTGACTCATTATCAATTACTTGTTGCTAAATTCGAAAGTTCTCGTTCATAAGAACGAATAACCCATTCATTTTTTATAATTCATATCCTGGGAATTAGTGTATAAAGATAAAGTCTAGGAAGTAATAACACAAATAATTTGTATGTAAGTATAATATTTATGGATTCTTTTATTCAAAGGGAAGTATAAAAAAAAAAAAAAAAAAAATCACACAAAGAGAGAACGATGATGTATGGTTTTTAGAGGCTGACTTTGGCAAAAATTACACGCATTAAAGAGTGTAATTTTGTCCATATAGGTGTCTTTGTCCCATACAAATGAAGCTCTTAGGAAAGTTTCAATGATAGATTATTTATGGGAAAATAATTTTTATTTTAAAAATCAAAATCTATTTAAAACATTTCAAAAATAAAAATAAAAACAAATAAAGTATCTGAGTATAACGTAAAAGTAAGCTCTCTATACATGTGTTGAAAAACCACTACTTTAATAATAATAGTTAAATCTTTTTATCAAATTATGGTACAATAGTTACTCCACAGAATACGTCAATTTGTCTCATATTTTATAGTATAATATTTTATTTTTTTGGCTTAACGGATGAATTAATTAGAGTTATACCTAGTTTTCACTATATATATGATTTTTATTATTGCATAAGTTTCTTTATAATTGCAAGTAAAGTTTCTCAAGGGCACATTTCTATCCAAATATATAATCTAATTCTTTGAAATATTCTTTATAAAATTGAATGGCATGTCGCACAATTTAATATGTTAGTTTTGCACGTTCTTTGTGTGCGTTTGATATATTTAACATATATATAATTTAATTTGTACGTATTCATAGTTGTTCATAAAGTATGAGTTATAACTAATCTTTTATATTTTCATCGAATTCAAAATAATATCAAAAAAATACGTAATTGATAAATTAACCCAATATATAATTTATTTATTTTTTTATACCAATAAGTCAAGAATACTTTTATAAAATTGTAATTACGAAAAAACAGCATTTCAAATGTTAAAAAAGGAAAAAAAATTAAGAATATTGGTTGAAGAGTGAGATTTCGAATAGGATTTGTTTCCACTTTACCCCTTGTATTATCTCCAATCAAGAAAATGTCCGATCATCTTTCTACTGCATCATTTTTGCCTCTCAAATTATTCAAAATAATTCAATCACAATAGTTATATAATAATTTAGAACTCTCTACGAAGACATACCCATAACTCGACAAAAAAATAACATCACCATATATAATCAAAAGAGTTCATAACCTTAGTAGGGTAGTCCCCATGATGTAAGCAATCTCTTTTAGTATCTTCGCAAAGAGAGTTGAAAAACGTGTTCTTAGGGAGGCTTCTTCAAATAATGACAGAGTGCTCGCTCCCGTGGACTTTATTTTAGTGAGAAAAAAACAAAAAATACATTTAAAAAAAATAAATAAATAAATCTTCCTTTGTTTCAAGGAAAGACAATGGTTATGCTCACACAAAGTTAATTATGACAAACTATATTAATTTATATATTCATTTTAATTTTTTAATTCATAACTACATCTACATGACAATTTTTTTGTCAAAGGTGTGGGTTACGAAGATGGAAACAAAGTCATTCAAGCAATTCAGTGCGAGTCTTAATAAAATCTTTAATGGTGCGTTTGGATTGATTGATTTGAGAAATAAGGATTTCAATTATGATTAAACTTATTATTCTTACAAAAAATCAATTTGAGCTAAATTATCAATATTACACAAGATTTTAAAATCCACTCAATATTGGGGTAATTCAAAATATTTAACTCCAACCGTTACCTCAAATACTAATCCTCCAATCCAAACATAACCTGCAATATTTCGTATTTCTTATTCCCAAGCATCAGTATGCTGCCAAATTTTTAGGAGCATAAACTGAGAAGAGAACCTAATTTGCAGGGCTGAAACTAAGTAATTTCCAGAAAACAACAAAGTAATTATGTCCAAGAATAACATAACCAGCTGAGGATCCAGGTCTCCAACTGATGCAATATCTAAAACAATCAATAAACTTATAAATTCTTATGCTGCTATATACAGATCCTTTGTTAAAATTCACCATAAATGGTGGATTTAACTTCAGATTTTTCAATAAATCTGCAGCTGCATAATTCATCCAAAAATCAAAATCCACAGATGCATTTCATTCAATCCATATGCAGATTTACATACCTTTTCAATATCAAAAATCTTGATTTGTTATTGTACACCATAAGTAGGTATGGACAGAAAAAGAAAAGGTCAATTTCCCTTTTCAGAAGGATGCTGCAAGCTTCATACACAATTATAAACAGTTGAATTGAATTTGATCATAATACATGCCGCCAAAAAGTGATGGTACTAATCTACCATGCTCATGGCCACCAAATTAGAGCACGATAGTACAACTTGCATAAAGAAAAACATTATCACAGGGAAATGGGGGCAAGGCAAAGCAGCAAAAGCTGGTGGCGAACTCATTCAAATCAACTGATTTCAATCAAGCACTCCAATAATACACGAGATATTTCGCTGTGATAGTAACAACAAAAAGAAAGTACTATCTTACAGGTTTCAAGTTTCCCTACCAAAGCCACAGCCAATAAAAATAGGAAAAAAAAAAATTCAAGGAAAAGAAAACAATCAATGACTAATGAAAACCAGATACCACACCAGTAATAAAAAATTAACTAAAAAAAAGGAAAAAGAAAAAGTAATTTCATCCTTGAAACCAAGAAACCTGCAACTTGAGGAAACAACTGTAGCCACTGGTCAAGTACATTACAACACCAATTTTTTTAACAAGTTTCATACAGGATTGTTGCTCGAATTTAGCAGAGACTGAATGATGCCATCATCCTTTTTAAATCACTAGAAACGAAAAGAATTCAAGATAGTATTGGTAGATCAGTAGCAAAGCATTTTATCCCCAATTTAAGAAAATCTGAAAGACCAAAAATTAATTGAACTGGATACCTACTTTATAAAGACTGAAGATTCCAAATTATCTAACCTTCAGGTCTAGGCTTGGCATATACCCATGAATTTGCAGATTGCGAAATAATTTTCATATATTCAAACCCAAAAAAAAGTGAATATTGAATCTATATATCAGAATATTTCTCTTCCTACATTTCATTTGAAATACCAAGTCACACTTATATTATCCCCTCTTCTGACAAAAATGACGGGGAACCCCAAATTCCTTTCATTTTCATAGAGATGTACATGAACTGAACCTTATATTTCTCAATAATGACATCAATGGCCTAATCGAAAAGATTAAACAGCCTCCATCACGTTTGAGGAGACAACATCATGTCCATCCTTCTGCAATTCGATCATGTGGTTCTACTGGTCTTGGAGCAAGTGCCAGTTAATAAACTACTGGAGACAGTTGACCACAAGAACACAAAAAATAAATCAAGCAATTTTTATAGTGATAGACATTGTACCCTGTCAGGGAGACTTCTAGGCATGGGCACAGCAGTTACATATCTTTGCGCACAAGGTTTCTGAGTAGTTGCTGCTGCGTCAGTTGATGATGTCTCGGCATTATCAGTTTGCCCCCGAGCATGGAACTTGGCAAATCGATTGATGACAGAAAACTTCTCCAAATCTTGACATTCCACTCTCAAGTCCAATATTGATGCACTCTTGTCCAATCTGCAACATACAAATGCATGTCTACATCAAGGGGAAGATCGAAACATGACCACAACTATAGAGGGTGCAAACAGAGAACGAACCACACATTAACAGCCAACCCCCTCTGCTCCCTTCTCCCACCTCAAAAGGAGGAAAAAGGAAACCGCAAAGGAGTGAGAATACAACTAAATGAAGAAGAAGAGTAACAGCAAAGAGAAGGGACAGAGAAAAAACTAAGCAAACAAGGGTAAAGAAGTGAAGCATCAATACCACAAACAAATCAACACCTAACAACACAGTATGGTGCATTTCAAAATACACTACAAAAATAATGAGAATTGTATTAACAGTAGCAATTTTACTGGATGAACATTGTTCTGCTATCTATCACATGATTCCAAGTGAAAAACATTGCTATGAGATAGTCCAACAAATCAGTAAATTGTATGCCCTTTCTCTCAAGTTCTGTGTAAACTGACCGTGATGGACAGAATCAGTATCCTGATCGTCCTTACTCGAATTTATCACCAAATACAAGGAAAATTAGCATGCGCAAAATAGATAGCATGAAAAATAAATGTAGAGAATCATATTTCATATATGAGGTTACAGTAGTAAAAAGATCAAGCCCAGGCAGACACTATTTTTCTATAGTAGTATCATTGTTATAATTTTATAATTATACTTAATATATTAATTTAGGGTGAATTACAAAAACTACCTCGAGCTTTGGCCTAATTACAAAAAAACCCAACTAACTTCCAAAATTACCTAAACTATCCTTGAGGTTTGCCTCCGTCTTACATTTTGCACCTTCCGTTAGTTGACCTAACAGAAAATGCTTACGTCAGCCAAAAAAAGATACGAAAATCCATTTGTAATCTTGTTTATACTTTTCTTAATTTTAAACAAAATATAAAAGATTTCAAATAAAATTTTCTTTTCTTATATTTGTAAAATCTCAAAAAATTCAATAAAATTGAAAATATAAATATTTTAAAAAATTATTGCACAAGAAATAAAAAATAATGATTTAGCATAAAACTAAATAAATATGTAACTATTAACTTCATAATTAAAAAATATTTCAAATCATTTTTGGAATAAATAACAATATTTAAATAGGAAAACTAACAAAAGTACATATATTATGAAAATATTACACAAAAAATACCAATTTATTTTATTTTAAGAAATAAAATTTAAGTATATTTAATTACTTATCATAAAAATAATAATCTTTAGATATTACTAGAATTCATATTTAAAGATTAACATATACCTTTAAATTCAAAATATATAAACAAAAGTTCAAAAAAATAGATATATATATATATATCAAAAATTATATTTATTATTAGTAAAATATTAAAGCAAATTAGAAATTTTAAAAAGGGTAAATTGCAAAACATAAATTTCGTAATAAAAATATAAAAATAAGTTAGATAAAACTATAAATTATTTTTTATTTGGCATGATGCACAAAAAAAAAAAAAAATAGAAATTTAAGAAAAAAATGTACTGTTCATCATCTTCCTAAACACCCCACCCCCCTTCCCTTCCCTTCCCTTCCCTTCCCTTAACCCGATCCCACCCACCCACCCAATTCCCTCCCCATCCCCTTCCCCTCTCTATATATACACATATATGTGTACATGTGTTATAAGTGTATATATTTGTGTTTATGTGTATATATATATGTGAATATATATGTGTGTATATGTGAATACATGTGTGTATACATGTTTAAATATGTGTGTGCGTGTATTTTTCTTTTTTTTTTTAAAAAATTCAAAAATTAGTAGATGAGATGAAGGATTGAGATTTACTTTGACTCGGGGGCAAAATGGTCTCTTCATTTTTATTTTTTTATTTTTTTAATCAAATTCCATCAGTGCCAAATGTGACATTTTACAACTTCCGTTAAATTTTACACATCCCTGCAAACCTTGAGGATAATTTTTGCAATTTTAAAAGTTAGTTGGGTTTTTTTGTAATTAGGTCAAACCTCAAGAGTAGTTTTTGTAATTCACCCATTAATTTATATTAAATATAAGCTCATGAGCATGCTCATTCTTCACAGCCTTCATAACAATCCAAATATGGAAATAGAAACAGGTAAACCATATCAAATATAGTACACATTTGTTTTTCCACTAAGTAAAGTTGAGGAGACCTAAAAATAGGACTATCAATACAGCATTAGAACCAAGCTTAGAGAGACTCAAAACTCAAACACTTGCCTAACATATATATGTACATACATATATCCAATTGTTGCACATGGGTTCTTTCACCAATTCTCATAAGTTTGGTCACTTTTTCCATTCACATTTCATGTGGGATTGATTATTATGATCACCCCTCCTTCAAAACAGGATGTCATCGTTGCAATCGTTGCAGTGACATATTCCAAGATTAGTTGCCATGTGCATAGCACTTTCTCCTATTCAACACTTAGTTCCTTGTATTTTTGGCTCCTGGTATTCTGGTAGTCGGCTATATTACATCTGTAAGGACCCGATAAGACTCCTAACTATGTAAACACAAGCTTAAGCATTTTTTACCATCTGGATAGGGCTGAAGGATGTGGGTAAAGTTAGGAGTCTATAACCAGCCCAGTTACGTGGACAAAATACGCGACCAAAGTCCTTGCAATCCTACCCAAAACCAACTAGTAACTGCAAATCAATGTATTATCTGTTTGCCTTCCTAATTCTGAGCGCTTCTCTCTAACCTATGCAGGCTTCCTATCATCATCTACAAGTATTACGATATGCCCTAGAGCTACTTGGTTATAAACAAATCACTGCATCACAAACTGCAATCATCAATTGCAATTTCTTGGAGGATCAAATATGATGGATCTTGGGACACAATCATAAAGAATGATGGATCATATCCATATGTCAAGTAGTTATATATTAATAATATCATAGTCTTGGATTTTCATATATTTTGATACAACTATTTTGCTGATGATAAAATAAAGACATGCAAGAAGAAACTCGACTACCCTCCATGAATAATGACAAGAAGAATGATTAATTGCTCAACCCCTTCCAGTTACTTCGCACGATACCTTTGTATGGCACATAAACCAAAAACAGCAGAAGATATAAAATTGCAAAACCTGATTTTGTTGGAACAGTTTAGCACAAGGATATAATTCAGACTTTTAGGCCTTCCAAAAGGAACTATGTATAGAAGCCAGGATGTAGTTCTACAGTACTGGCAATTGCTGCATGCTGTGCCCTTAAATTTTAAGTCATATACTTTAAAAATATACTTGGTATGTTCATCTAGACAATGAGAATTACAATTTTTTATTTTCTTTTAATTTACTATACAAAAAGCTACAAAATATTTTTAAAAAAGTTAGGAGAGAGTAAATTAGAAAAATAAAGCAGAGATGAGATTGAAAAAAAAAAAACTGTGTAATTCATATCAAGTTATAACAGATTGTCACACAAATACACCAAAGAAACGAGGGAATAATTCTAAGGATCTCTTCTATAAAATAATAGTGTAGATTATAATAGACTTCCGAAAAATTCTAAACCAATCTGCTAAAGTTTGAGAGAAAATTCAGTTACTATTTTCACCCAACAAAAAAAATCATTCAAGCATTTAACATAAGACTGACTAGATAAAATCACATAAAGCTGATAAAGTATACATCCAGACAACGAAAACCAGAAGAATCAAGACAAAGGTGCACAGATTTACCTTAAGAAATCATTTTCTAGCTTCCTAGCTTTTCCCAACAACTCTTCAATAACTTTTGCAAAATGTGGATCACCATTTAGTTTGCCCTTAACGGAATTTCTAGAAGATAGTTCATAAATAAAAGATAGTTATTTGGACTGAAGAAAAACAATAAAACAATGAGTACAACTATGAAAATGCAAAAGATCCAAGCATTTAGCAAGATTCAACCAATTCAGGGAATATCCAAGCAAGTTCTTACACGTTCATGCAATCACGGGGCAAACCAAAATCACTTGAGCGAGAAACAGCACTGCATGCATGTCCCAGCGCTGCCCTAGATACAGCATAAGTCACACTCTCATATTTAGAACTAGCATCAGCAGAGAGAATAGTTGCTGGTGGAGGGCGAAACAACTGCTGCATAAGCTGTGTTGTCAAGATGAGCCTTCTCTTTGATCTAAGCAGTGGAGGTCCATCTTCAATTAATTCAGCATCATCTTCAACCTGTCATCAGAAAAAGTGATAATGAATGTAGTTCACCCTGTAAGAATTGGCATCCATCAATGAGGAGAGAATACATAGCAACCTCATCACACCTTTTCAGTTAGGCAATTTGCCACCTTATTCCAGTCTGCTTCTGCCACACTGCATGCAGTAAAATTCATACATATTAACAAATAAAAATTTGCAGCAAGACCCACACATATAGAGCATTAAAAAAACACAAGCATAAAAAAAATGCTTCTAAATTCCATGAATAAGGGTCTGCAAAAGAAAAAAAAAAAAAACACGAGGAAAACATACTGATTCATGAAAAGTACCTGAGAATCGAAATATTTTGTGAAGCATCTGATATTTCTCTGTACCATGGATGAAGTTCAGAAGTAGCACTCTTACGCTTTTGGGGTCTCAAAATCACCTGATGCTGACCAGTGACATTCAGCTGCAATGACTGAGGAGAAGACAAATGCCCATTTGCTACCATTGTGGGGGCAGAATTAAGAAGGGTGCTACCAACTTGGCATGCATCAATGTGAGCAGCAGTACTATTCTCCTCTAAATTAGGAGCATCCAAAACACTAGAAAACTTCCCAAGAGTAACTGGTGGCTCTTCTGGTCTTAAGGAGGTGACATTGGGTGCATTATATATAGGCAACATTTGCCCATTTTTAAAAGATCCATACTGGTTGAACCAGGAAGGGACCATCTGGGGGCTAACCTGATGATGCTCAACTCTAACAGAAGTAGTACAATCACTAGAAAGGTTGCCCCGAGAAGCATCCAGACCAACCGCCACAATTTCCTGTGAGGCAACATTTCCATGCGGAGAACTGTTTCTCTGCAATATATCAGATGGTGTAGAGAAGCTCAGCATCCTAGAATCTTCAGAAGGAACTCCAGTACTTGAACCCAATGAATCTCCAACATTATCTTCATTTTGCTGCCCTGCCATCATATGAACTTGACGAACATCAAGAACGTTATCTGGTCCTTTTATTCTCTTTGAGACCCTAATGCTTGGATCAGTCTCCACATCCTTCAAGTCCCTCATTTGGTTTAGCAAGGCATATTTTTTATTAGGGAAGATATTAGGTTTCAGAGATCGACCAAAGGCTTCAATGTCCTTCTGTGTTGAAGGAGAATTAGCAGGAGAATTAGCAGGAGAATCATCCAAGTGATTCTTAATGGAGGATGCTTTTCCCTGAGATTCTTCCATTTTTGGAGCTGAATCAATGTTTACAAATGATACTAACCGTCCAGAACTTTCCTTCAACCTATGCTCTTCCCTATCAACAACACCTGGAGAGTTCGCATGAGTTGCAGTTAATTTAGATGAAAGATGGCCCACTTTACTAACATCAAGATCACCTTGAGGACTTGATTCCACAATATTTGGCTGGGGTAGCTCTGAAAAATGTGACGGCGCCTTCAGATACTGAGCAGCCAAAGTATGTTGAGATGTAGGAACATTGGTCCACGTGTTCTGCAAACCCTGGCCGGAAGTTCCCTGTTGAGAAATGCCAGGCACGCCAAAATGCTGAGAACTACGCATTTGATCCCAGGTTGATGCAGTTGCAGCTGGACCTCTTTCCAGTACATCATAAGGGCCACTTTGTTGAGCCATGCCCCCAGATGAAGCAAGATTATCTTTTTGAATATTGCGAGAAGCAACAGGTAGGACAGTCTCTGCAAATCCTCTTTGCATAGAGCGTGAAGTATTACAGCTGAAAGAGGAGTCAATGTGCTCATTCGTAGCCATTTTTCCACTTACCCTTGTTATTTGTTTATTTTGAAGTTGACTTTTAGCATATGGAGTATCAGAACTTAATGCAGGATGATAATTTCCAGGCGCCTTATACAGAGAGTTTTCATTCCCAGCAGATCTGTCATTCTCAAATTCAATCTGAGATTCTTCATTAGGAAATGGCAAAGATTGCACTGAAGAAGTTGGGACCATCAGCAGGCCTTTCTCTCCCATTTCTTCACCAGCATGACTAGTATGCATTGAATTGATCGAACCTTGAGCATTTTGAGAAGGTGATGAAAGGTCAGGAATCTGCAACCGTTGAGATGGAGGACCAAGTTGTAATCCAAAACCTTGAGAGACAGAAAAGCGACTATGCTGGACGCGACCAGCAGACCCACCAAATTTGTCTGCCTCAGGTAGCTGAGATGATACATTGCATTCAGAAGAACTTAAGTGCATCGCGGCACCATTGTCCCTTGATTGATCCACCTTGTGAAGAAGCTCCAACATGTTTTGGCTGGGTTAAATAGAAACATTCAAAAACTTGTCACAATATGTAAACACTACAAAATAATAAAAATGAAAACTGTAAGTACCTGGGTGGAGAAGCCTTGTTTGGTGTGTGTGAATCAAAGGGCTGACTAAAGGGAAAAGACATTCTAGGTGCATAACCAGGAAAGCTGCCACGGGAAAGCTCTTCGTCAGAGCCTTTATTGCCTTTTGGAAGCTCACCCTGTAGATAAAACAATATTAATAATTTCTGGCTCGTCAATGGTAAATGTCTAATGTCTACACAGATACTTAGTATAATTCATAAATCACCTTATCTGTTACTGTATAATATCTCGAAATCTGACTTAACTGGCCAAAATGGGTATTCTGCTGGGAAATGGCCTGTACCTGGGTAGGCTGCTTCAGGCCATATGTAAGTTCTACATCTTCATCCAAATTCCCCATGGGATGATACTGAAACTTGCGAGGAACAGAAACTTTACTAGCAAGCTGATTAGTTGACTTTTGTTTCCCAGGGGGCAGAGACCTAGAATCACTCGCATCCGACAATCCACTTTCTCTGAAGCCACCAGAAGCATGCTGAGATAAGTTTGAGCGATGGCTGTCATTAGAATTCTCCTTCATAGCACAATTCTCCAAATCATGTCTTGTAACTTCATCTTTGTCACAGCTATTCAACGGGTACAAACCCTGATTGTGTTCATTAACCTGGTCCAGCATTCTCCCCAAGCCTTCACCCCCTTGGGATTTGGCGAAGGATAGGCATTTTTCCACTGATTGAGTAAATTATTATTCTGAACAAATGGACTGGCACCATCACCAACTCCCATATTGCATGAGTTTGCTACTGAAGCAGTAGCATCATTTAAACTCAAAATCCCTTTATTTGCTTGGTAATTTCCAACTGCAGATTTCATAGGGCCAAATTCGATAGCAGAACTAGTTACAGAATTGGACTTCCATAAAGAACTTCCATGTCCCACTTCTCCTCTCAATTGGTTGTTTTGAGAATTTTGTGACAAATCAGCCTCATGAATATTCAACACTCTATCTCCACCAGGTGGTACAGCTGCCAGAGCATTCCAACCATTTGGTTCTTGTCTCGTTCCACTCTGTCCAGCGGCCCAAGTTGCAGAACCTGTCTTGGCATTTCTCTCTGCATCCAGAGAATTTTGTGAGGCATTTCCATATATTTGACTCCCTTCAGCAACTGATTTTTGTAGTGGACTGCGTTTTGACCACTTGCTAGCTTCCTCCGAAGACTGCCCCAATCTTTGAGCCGTATCAGTCGGCACTCTTTGGCCAAATTCATTCTGAAACTTGTGTCCAAGTTGATTCAATCCCATAACATTAAGAGTATTTATATCCACAGAAGTGGGAATGGATCCAGAACTCAATGCTGAAGGAATTCGCATATTGTCATCGGGTAAAGATGCTTGTTTAACATTGTCATTGTGCATCGAAGGGGGCTGATTTGCTGAAGAATTATCAGTATTGTGAAAAATTAAACCACTCCACTCCTCCTGTGGCCGTATATCATTGCTAGAAGTTTCTGCAACTGCAGACTGCATAAGAGCACTCCAGCTACCACTTTGAATGGATGGAAACCCATTCGATGACCCACCATTTTCGAATAAATTACCAGCTTCTCCACTCATATTAGGGCTCTTGCCAAAGGCAGCCCATATATTATCATCCGAACCATACAAAATCTTTTCTTCAGTCGGATCCAGGGCAACTTCACTTCGAGATGAAGAGACTTGCCTTGTAGACCTTTCATGCGAGGTCTCTGACCGAATAGCTAGATCCTGCCTTCCCAGAAAGTCCTGCTGAGGTGAATTTCTTTGCATGGAATTCACTTGCTGGAGGCCCCCCCTATCCATCATCCCAGTTTTTAGTGATTGACTAGAAGCATGTCCAATATTTTCATCCTGAAATTTCTGTCTAGAAATGGAAGTCCCCTCCTGTCCGCCAATTTGATCAGGCAAAAAATTATGTTGATTACCATGAAGAGAATTGCTAGAGGTTGCCATTTGCGGCATTAAAGATCTATCTGTGACCATCTGAGAATATTGGTTTACAGCCAAACCCCTTGAACTGGAAACAGGAACTCCATAAAGTGATTGATCGACCTGTTGAGGCACCAAATCCATTAAACGCTGTGTCTGGCCTAGGTTTGGTGGAAAAGCAAGTCCACTGGGGGACCCTTGCATGGCTGAAGAACCACGGCTCAGCCAGTTTGTACCAGGCTCAGCTGTCCAAGGATACTGTAAGGCATCAGAATTTGGAGCGCCATTAACCAGAGTGGAGGGCTGGCTACCAGATGCCTGTTTGGTGAAGGGGGGAACCTGATTAATCAGATTTTGAGGCCTTAAATCAAGCTGCCGAAGTTGCTGCTGCCTTTGAAGCTCTTGCATTTTCCTGATCATGAGTTGCTGTTGCAGTTGCTGCATGTCATTGATGCCAGATTGCTGACGCTGTAATGCCTGCAGCATGCTTGCTTGCTGATGGCTCATCTGCGGCTGACCACCAAATAGATCAAAACTTACAGGAGGGACATATGATTCGGATCTATCTGAAGCTTTTGGTTGTTGTTCATGGCCACTCCCCTGCTGCGATTCATGGACAGATAAGCCTCTTGAGGCTAATAGATGACGCTGATCAGAATCTGTATCCACTGCCAGAAAGTTTGCTTCATTCTGCCTAGTCTGGTAAAACTGATTTCCATGCATAAAGCCATTCGAATATTGTTGTTCAATTAGGGACTGATTTTTAGAAAGATCAGGCCTCAGATTTGATTGAGAAAAGTTCGAGCCATGTGTCGCATGGGCAGGATAGCTGGCCTGTCCTCTATCTATTTCTGCGGGTGCAACCACAAAGAATATCAAAAGAGCAATTAGTTATATATCAAAAACAGGGACTTCAGAAGACATGAACAAAAATGTATATAAAACTGACTTAAAGGAAAATAGCCCAAAAAGAAACAGAATCAACTAGAAAATATATTTACACTCAACACTGAAGCAGCAAGGTAATACCTGAGTTTTGTGAACTGTAATTTTTACTACTAGAATTCAGTACATCAATTTGCCTCTGGCTGCCAACCCAAAAATTGTTGTTCAGCACAGGCCAATTTCCTTCCAGAACATGTGATTGATGCTGCCCCTGCGATGAATTGTCTTGCGCAAAGAAATTGTGAACCCTATCTCCAAGTTCGTTTCCAGGCATAGATGGTTGAAACCCAAAATTTCAGCCGTGAACGTTGGTAAGTTTAAATGATAAATAAAGAATTAACTGAACTCTTGAAATTGCTTGTATTGGGATCTATACAACATTACAACCTATATATATTTGAAAAACAAGAACAATTATTTCACATCCAATTCTCGGGAAATTTAATCGTCAATCCTGTGCCAACTTCTCAAGCATGACGCAGCCTCCTGAATAAGAACAGTCCAGTGCAATCACTATCAAGAAAAACAATGAAAGTAAATACGCACCACTAAAGAAAGTTAAATGCAGCTAATATGAACTATGCAATGAGCAATGGGTGAATAACAAAGGAACTCCAACTACATGCTAGCAATCATTTGAAGAAAAGACATAAAAACAACTGATAATGCATCAGCTGCCCACAACATCATTAGAAGAGTAATAAAGGAATCAAAAGTGCATCTTCAATCAATTTGTACAAATGCAGCCTTTAAGGCTAGTACAAGGAAAGAAATAAGTAGTCACTGCACAGGCATTAGATTAAAAAATTCAGAATCAATGAAAGACAAATGATATAAAATGATTTATAAGCACTGCAGGTCCACCCAAGAATCTAGATACATATACAAACATATTTACTTAAAGGTGTGCGTGTGTGCCTGTGCATGCTCATGCATGGCCAGAAGCTCACAGATGTATATTATAGATCCACATATTCTGAAGGAAAGAAAGCTCTATGCTGAAGCTCCAAAGTACTTATCCTTCCTACTACAGGAGAAAAAACAGAAAAATAAAAAAGGATAGCTGATAATGACACCTGAATGGGGAATTAAAACGTAATTGAGCAAAACTGCAAATCATATTGTTCCCCAGTCCGAAAGTAAATCGTTCCAGTCAGAATTAAGTTCTACTTTTCAGTAATCTTTCAAATTAAGTCCCGAACATTTACAAAGCCATGATTCCACTTTTGCTTTTGCTTACTTAAATTTGTTATTCACAGCAAAAAAATAACGGTGTCCAATTCAATTTCAACTAGATCAATATTAACTTCTATGGTAAACATCTAACAATCCAACACCACTAAATCATGAAACTATATATGGAGCCATACGGCGATAACAATTACCGATGATTCTTAAATTTTATTCTCTTTTTTTAAAACATTATAATTCAATTGAAGCCTAACCAAGAAGATAAATTGCATCTGTATGAAAGATATGCAATACTAAAGGAGACAAAAATATCACATACAGAAATTTAATTTGTGGTCATGACAAGGTTTAGAATTAATAAAAAGTTATTTGATGACAACCCCAAAAACGTAGGAAATAGAGGTTAGAAATTGCCAGAAGATCTGTGGCAAAAAGAGAACCAGCATGGAAGCTAATAAAGCCCCAGACATACATCGCATGGTTTTTTCATGCCCTATCTTAAGACTGCAAAAACCATGACAGGAGAGAGCTTGAACAACGAGCATATAACCTCAAAAACCTTACGACATTCTTTTCCAGTATATGCAAGGCAGTAGTTGCGCCCCAATTACATTTAGAACTGAACAAAATATGCCTGCCTAAGTCTCAGATAGACATTTAGACATTAAATTTGTGAAGTATAGCAATAGTTGAAAAGAATTCTCAAATGTAAGTTTGCCCTCAAGTTTTATTCATATGCATAATAAACTTCTTTTCTGCTCACAGAAAATTTAGACGTTTTACGTTCCCAATTGGCATAAGAGCCCAAATTAGAAATACACCAGGAGATTTCACAAAATATGAACATATACAGCTGGAAGTTCCTGGGATTTGCATTGCTGGTCACCCTAACAGTTATTAAGCAACCCTCACAAGCATACTGTGAATTAACATTTATCTTTAAAATGTACAAGCAAAAATCATCCTCTCACAGCCAAAAGAAAAACTAAACCCTTTGCCATCCATATGTACAAAAAATGTTGGGCTGAATCACACCCAATGATCGTAATCTCATCTGCAGTCTGTTCAATGCCCATTAACTAGACTGCCACTCTGTATATCAAAGTCTCATGAATTACCGGTCAATGTTAGTGTTATCTTGCCCTTCACAACCACTGCCACACCCTACTGGAAGACGCATAAATTTGCATCATACTCCACTATGAAATGATCACTCATTACTCAGAAGGGGATCAAATCCCAAAAGTGCTCTGGAATCTCATTCTCTGAGTCCAGAGAGGATAGCAATTCCTTTACCACCCACCCTATTTCATTGATTCCATTTCCTTTTCCAGGAAAGAACCTCAAAGTCCCACATTCACACCTTTAGATTAAAATAATACACGAATATCCACACGTTCCAAACTGAACCACTTTTTACCCAATCTTTTTGAAGAGTATCACCGCACCACCACCATGGAAAGCTCAAACTAGGTACAACAAATAGCTAAAAACATGTGACAATATACAGAAGAGATTTGAGTAAGGCAGGTGAACAAAGGAAAGATAAGTTGGCACGTGTGCGAAAAAGCAAGAGAAGTTGGACGATAGAACCCATGGTGTAAGCTTGAGGTTGTAGATAAAACAGCTGTAAGAAGTTACTGATAGTCATTAGTAAAGGCGAAGTCAATAGACAGCAAGATCAGTAAAAAGAAGGGTTAAATGTATATCATTCATTCTCCATGGTGGTGTTCAGTGCTCTAGAAGCCCTAAAAATGGTGTTCAAACACTAAATGGTGAACGGGAGAGCCGCTCTCCTTAAATACAGTAATAGGAAAGCTACAGTAAAGGCAACGTAAATACTACAGAAAAGCCGCTGACGTATTCATTGGAACCATACTATAGTTGAACAGCAATTTCAGAAGCAACCAATAAGTAAAGTCATATGGGGAGTGCCAGAATGGATTTTGATTAGTCTGAATATTTTCATCTTTACTTGTCACTACATTTGTCAGACAAAGAACATTCATCGTTGGCAAGATAAAGATTAAAGTGTAGAAGCAATAAAGGATTTTATAATACATCTTGGGTCAGCGGTGTTAGGTGATCCTCTCATTCATAATCTTCAAAAGATTTTTGGTTTAGGTAATTCACTTGGCTTCAGGCCAAAATATAAGTATGAGTGTCTGGATTACACAAGATTGACTTTCAGCAATTTCGCCAAGAAAAAGGACAACATACTGCTAAGAATCCAAAATCTTTCTATGCACCAGATGACTCTATTTCCCTCTCGAATCACTACTGTCACTCATTTATCTACATGTTATGCTTATATCAAGCATCGCATAAGATCAATCATCCGACTCTGAAAGTGACTGTGTTCATACATACAAGCTAGACAAAAGGGACCTCCCGCTTTCACTACTAGTTCTACAAGTATTTTTGGGCATTTTCTAGGCTCATAAGAAATCGCTATAATAACCACCACGTGTGTTCCATTCTCTTTGGTCCTCTCTTATATGCCTTTTATGAAGTCGCACCGGGAGCTAGTGCTTGCTATCAAAGAGTTGCAAATACCTCCTAACAGGGATTCAGACAGCTGTTTTTATCTCTTCAGTCATCTAGGACAGCAGTTTCCCTTGCTAGAAAATGATATAACTCTACCTAGATAATATAGCTTCTTAATTAAATCATTGATAGAAGAACCGCAAAAGAAGCACTTGATTTCCCAGTAATGGACAGGCTATTTTGTTTGATACATTAACCTCCACTCTTGTAAATTTCCTTGCGGACAGAAAATGATATAATACGAGACACGAGGTATTTTTCTTACTTCACCAATTGAAAAAGTCACAATTCTCATCTTCCAACCAAAAGTTCTAAACTTCATAAGATCTCCTCATTCATGGGCTAAGCAAAAAGTTGGATAAGCCCCATAACTATATATATATATAGATAGATAGATAGATAGATAGATATATATAGAGAGAGAGAAGGGTTCTAACCATTTTAATGCTAAATAAAACATCATACATTTCAGCAATTGCAGTCCCCAAAGCACAGAGTCACAAGAGAGCACATTCAAATTGCAAACAAGAAAACTGCAGAGACTTGAATCCACACTAAACTAAGGTATGGTGATAAGTCTTAAGAATTTTATATGCAACAATATTGAACAATGGTCAGACATTCCCATCAAAGTTCAGCCCACTAAGAGCACCTTTTCGCATATAAAGATGCATCCCCTCACAATGCCTACTAACAAGCACACCATTCTTATACCTAACAAAACCAAATAAACAACCCCCCCGCCCCAAAAAAAAACAAAAAGATTAAAAGATTATCAACCGTAGTTCATCCCAACCCAAAGCACAATATTTTCCACAATTCACCAACAAGATCGAAAAAATACTATAAAAATAATGACATCTAAATAGAAAAACCAGACTGAGTCAATAATCGAACCAGTACGAAAAACAAGCTGGAAATGGACCTTTCACACACCTCGAATCCCAAAACCCTACCCCAAATTCATGCTATCCGCGTACAGCATCACCGAATACACCCTCTCCACCAACCCCCACCCCATTCGTACGCACATTTACAAACCAAAAAAAAAAAAGAAGAAGAAAAAGAAATAAATAGGGTTTGCTATGAGAGAAAAAAATTGAGAAAAAGAAAAAAGAAAAAAGACTTACGTTAAAAATGGGATTTGTGTGACTGCAGAAAAATGGAGATGAAAATCGATCTTCAAATACGGAGAATTTTTGTTCTAGGGTTTTGAATCGGGCGAGCAGAAATGCGGGGAGCTCTAGAGAGAGAAAGATGAAGTGTTGTGCTGTGAGAAAGATAAAGTGTGCGAAATTTTCAACGACCTGTGTTAGGTTCGGGCCAAGGCTAAGGCTCCAGAGCGCCGAAGCGGAGTCTGTGTGCTTGATTGGAAAGGACCCCAGGAGAAATAAGCGGACCTCCAATTGTAATCCACCATGTGGCGTGAAAAATTAGGTGGGTGGTAGTTTTAAAAAATAATGTAAAACATTCATTATGTTTGTATTTATTTTTTTATTCTTGTTTGTGAAAAATATTTTCTAAACAGATTTTACAAATTTTCAGTGGTTATGTTTTAATTAGCTTGAAATCCAACTTTCGCGATCTAAAATTTATATGATCGATAAGGTTGATCATGAAAATTAAAAAATCATTTGAGATCACTAAATCATTTTTATCGAATTGCTATTTTTAAATTTCAATAAAATTGTATCATATTATATGATTTTGTGGTGATTTAGAATTTGAATAAACTAAACTGTTTATATATGTATATTTGAATTTATTAATATTTAATATTAAATTTAGTTTTAATAGTTAACTATTCATTATAATATCTGTTTAATTTTAATTTTACAGTTAACTTCTATTATGTTTATGTTGATGAACTTAATTCTCATCAAATTTCTTCACTTTTCATTCATTTTAAGCTTGAAAGTAAAGATCATGTATGATCAATTCTATTTGTTTAAAAAGTTTAACATCTTTTTTATTAAAAAAATTAAAAGAAGTTAGTATATATAGTTTTTTTAACCCTTTTTGTATATTTTCCAAATTTTTCACTTTTTTTTTGTAATTTTATGATATATGAATGAGTTAATTTTTCTTATAAAAATTAAAAAATAACAAAATCAACCAAATAAAAATTAATTATATAATGATGCATTAAAGATAGTATTTCATAAAATGGACGAAGGATCATGCAATTCAAGTGTCACTTTATTGTTAAACTCTTCATTTCACTCGAAATATAATCCTTTGGTAAAATCAAAAGTTATAATTATATTCCTTCCAATCATTTTATACAATGTAAAATATTAAGGCTATTTTTGTAGTAATGCACATGTAATAATTTTTTTTGTTTATTTAAGTTTTAAAACAAATCAATTTAAAAACTACAAAATCATCCCAAATAGCACGATACAACATATTATTTTTTAATTTACGAAATGGCAATTTCAGTTTGCTTTTTAACAAAACCGCACATGACAATTTAGTTCGAAATCAGTAAAAAATAAAAAATAAAATCACACCATGATCACCCTTATGATTGGTGAAAATAATAGAAGTTATAATATGCTACCGAGTGAAATACAAGATATCATTTATAAAGTATACAAATAGAAAAAAAATATTATTCTTGTTTTTGTTTTTGTTTTTGTTTTTAACACAATCAATTAAAGTTACTTTAAACTGATGAATTTAAATAAATCCAAAGTCAACATGGCGAAATGAGGGCAAGAATGAGTTATTCTTATAAACTAAAACTCTTGTAAAAATATAATGAGATTTTTAAATTATGTTGGTACAACATTTAAGAATAGATTTACTAATGAATTTCTCTAAAATTATGTCCTGCAAAATCAATTTCAGTGATTTTATATTTCATTTGACCCTCCTAACTAAGAAAAAATTGAAAAAGTTTATTTCATCCCGAGGGTTTCAAAGTAGTTGCAAAATCAACATAAACTTTTAAAGTTTCTTAAGGTCATCCTTATTTCACATCCCAACTTTAGTTTTCAACAAAGAAATGGTATTTAGTATTTTATTATCACTCATGTCATATTGTTAAGTAACTAAGTCTTCGATTGCAAGTTCTAAGAAGCATCCAAGAATGTAAAGCACGCATATAAAACAAAAAAAATACTATTAAGAAGGCTTCAATCAAGAAGACGGAGACACTAAAAAATTGCATCAACATTGCAAATTAAGGAAGATAAATAAAGAAGGCTCCAACTGTCGGAGGCAAAGGCAAATGAATACTAATAGAAGGATCATCAATCAAGCCCCTAGCACCTCACTAGCTATTGGAAGCAGAACTAGCCCCCTATACGAAAGAAGTCAATAACCTATGTTTTCTTAGTTATCAAAGTGGGTATCTCTTTTGGAGGAATGCGACATTAACGAAACTCAAGATCTGGAAGAAAAGTAAGAAAAATGGGTATTTGAAATGAACTAAATACAACTTAGCATATGCCTTGAAATACATGAGCAATCATCAGATGAGTGCTCAAGTGAATGTAAAAGTGGGTCAAGAAAACTAATTAAAAATAGAAAGAAGCAATTTAAAAAGACACGACCTACTAAACCAGACCTATAACAAGCATTATTCAACAAGGCTGGAATTGTACTTGGAACTGGAGAATAAAGAAGTAAGAAGCATTTCATGGAAATGACATATATTAGAGTGTTCTTCACGGATGATTTGAAATGGGAGCGATGACAATTATAACAGCTGAAGAAGTGGCACCATAAACTATATCAATTTTGCCAGCAACTAAATAGGAAGAGGCACAATGAATCGAATAAACTCAATAAATATAAAGCAGGGGAGTTAGCTCAGATTCAACAATAGTCAAGTGAAGGAGAGTCAATGATGGAACCTATAAATGAGACCACTATAGAAACTCCACAACTGCTAAAATAGTAATATAAATAAACAAGAGAGATCACAGGACCTCAACCTCAGAAGGGACCAGAAGAAACACTAAAGGAGCTAGCTCAACCATCAATAGAAAAAGGGAATTGGAGATCAACTCACAAAGTCAACTACAATAGAAACAACTCAGAAAAGGCCCATGAGTCAACCATGGAGATAATTGTAGATCAAACAACTACCACATATGGTAAATACAACCACTTAGAGAAAACTAAATGAGCTAAAGGAGGTCACTGTAGTACATTTCTCATTAAGAATGTTGTCACTAACGCTTTGCATGAAATAGAAACAAAAAATGGAGAAGTTGATGAACCTATGAATGATATTATCCAAACACAATCTATGGAGGAGGGAACAAGAACCTCTACATCAAGAAGAAGCACCAAAATATCCATTAATTTAAGAAGCTGAATAAGAACCAAGCTTCAATGCAGACTATATGGGCAAACCAATAGTATCATTCAAGTCTTGAATAAAGAAGGTCTAGATCATTGTCCGATATAATTTTACTACAACTCACTCAACATTTCAAACAAATGAAGATTTCAAAAAAATGTAAGATTTGACCTAAAGTTATTCATTGACTTAACAACATTGTAGCTAGAGTCAACTTAAAGAAGTCAAGATAAACACTACTAAAGTTGCAGCAAGTCTGAATGAAACACTATCTAAACAAGCGATTGATGAACATAACTCAACAAGATCTCATTGACAAACTAGAACACTAGGATCACATATTCACTAACCTGGAATAAAGTGTATAATAGATAATGACTCATTTGTAGGACATCATAGACTTTCTCAACAAAGCTAAACTAGGATTATCATCTTATTATGCCAAATAGGGGGGAGAAGGAGAACAACAAAGAAATTCTCTTACTTCAATGCATATTCAGACACTTGAAGACAACAAGATGAATGGAGCAAACAATAAATGAAAAGAATAAAAGGAAACTGCAGTAAATGAGAAACTGCAATAGGGGAGTTACAATAAGGAACCAACAAATAGAAATTTTCCTCCAAAACCTCCACCTCCCGACAATATGGCATAAAAGGATAGATGAATATAAGTAATCCAGAGAGGAACTTTTGGAGACAAGAAAACTATATGCGATTATTTCAAGGCACAAGAGAAAGACATCTAGAGAAACGATACTAAAAAAAAGCTCATAGTTTCAATTGTAAGTTTATTCAATGTAACTTTGTGACACTTTGATACTTTATAAAAAGTTCTCTTTATATTTCTAAGAGCTTTGTCATCATAAAAAAATAGTAAATTATAAGGTTTATTGTGTAAATTTTGATGATGATGAGGTTGAATGTATATGACTCAAAACTCTTTCACTTTCCTGTTTGTTAGAAAATAACTATAAAACCTATATTCAAAACAAGAATAGAACAAAAAATCAAATAAGAACAAGAGAAAAGTATAAGATCATATTAGAAAAAAATAGAAAAAAATTAGACAAAGCAAATTACTAGATCACATTAGAGTAGAGCAAAGGAAAAGTTTATGAGTTTTAGTGTACTAAAAAGCAGTTGAGGAATTTGTTTTAAGTGTACATCAGCAAAAGTCCAAAACTAGAGTAAAATGGTCTAGTTGAGCTAAAACTTCAATAAAGTGAGAGCGTGTATTGATTACCATAAAGCAATACTAACAACTGGTAATAGTATTAATGGACATAATAAAAATCCAAGAAAAACGGATATAAATTATCCAAGAATGACAACGAGTTTAGAAGGATGAAGAACTAAAAATGCACACTATTAGATGTACGAAAGTTAGGTTGCAAAATGGACAAATAAGTTAAAGCATTGGCTGTAACTGACAAAAAATTTCAAATCTATAAATAGCAGTTGAAGATGAACTTGTAGACAAAACAAGCTATTATGAAAAGTCTCAAATCATTTGAAGAGTAAAATTCCTAAATCCTAGATAAGTCCTATACACTTAACAAATTAATGTTTTAGTAAATAGTTACTAGATGAGTGTCTATAATTATTTTTATATCATGAGAAGTCTTGTGTAGGCTAACAATTTCATAGTGTACTTTTGTATAAAATGATTCACCATCATTAATCGAGTCTTGCTTAGGCTGACTAAAAAGGAAGGGTAGCTCGAATTTGTGTAACTAATCTTTTATAACTAGAATCAAGAGAAAGTCTGTAGTGAATTATTCCAGGAATTGGAGAATAGTAGACGCCCAAGGATTATGCCCATCTTTGAACTAATATAAGTTTTTTATGCATTTTTATACTTTTGTCATTTATATTGAATCAACTTATTGGACTTTTACATTCTACACTTTACATATTTTTTAACATTTAATAATTTTTCTGTAGCAAATCAATGAGTTGTTCTTAGTTTAAGTTTATTATTTGTTATATTGTGCAATTCTACTGAAACTTGGCACGATTTAAGTCTTTGATAGATTAAGTCTCTAGTCACGAGGCAAGTAACTATTTTTTTAATCAAAACAAACGACTAAATTTTGAAATCAAGTTTGTGCAAGTTATTTTTTTTAGAGGTCTATTTATTATCCTCTCTCTCTCTATACTATACCACTTAAGTATTATTATTATTATTATTATTTTAAAATTCTGGAGTGAATGCTCACCCCCCAATAATACTTATCGAATAAAGTCGGTCGCGTGATGTCCACAGTATACACACACCTGGGTCGGTAATTTAGTATGTGACTCCTGCCTGGAATAACAACATATTTGAGCCCACGACCTTTTTAAACCTTTAGGAGGAATCGAACTCTCGATATTCATGTAGGTACCCCAAGCGTTATCCACTGCGCCACTTACTGTGGGGGTATTATTATTTTTATTATGTATTGTTTATGAGTTTAACATAATTTTTTGTCGAAATATAATCTTCCAAATGAAAACAGTTTAAGTTAATCGACATATTATTTTTAAATTTATAAAAATTTAAAAGTTTTATGATTCAAATAAAGTGAGTAATTCTTTTTTACTTTTCGATAAGTAATTCTTTTAGACAACTCGACAACAAAATAAAATAATAAAAAATGTTGAAACTCCTTAAATAAATTTATATATATGAAAACTTGTGAAATACTTTTCAATTCCAAAAATGAATTTGATCAAATTTTTATTCCAATAAGCTCAATTGTTAAATTTTATATTAACACTATTAAGACTTTTTTTTTAAAAAAAATTTTGGTTTAAATTACGCTTTGATTTTTTAATATTAAGAAAGTAATGGATTGAACTTTTTTGATAGAATTTTTTCTTTGGGTTTCTTCAAATTGATAGATTATGAGGGTGTTTGGAAAGCTATTCCAAATGTACTTTTAGATATGAAAGTTCATTTGTAAAAAAGTTATGTGTTTGGTAATTATTTTTGAATGAACTTTTAAAATAAGTCACTTATCCAAAAGTCTATTTTGGACAAGTGCAAAATTGTGACTTTTGAATTTTCATTTTATAGATGGACTTTCATTTCAATGACGATTTTAATTTTACATATTTTCATTATTAAACCACTTTATTTAGATCATAAAACTTTTGAATTTTTATGAAATTAAACATTACATGTTAATTAGCTCATTTTTTTTAAGAAGATTAAATTCCAGTAAAAGTTATGTTCATATAGTTATAAATATATAATAAATTAATCATATTTAGAGTCACATAAAGAATTTTATTTTTAATTTGTTAATTTTATTACAATATAATACTTAGATTAAATAACTTTAAAATAATTCTAATCTTATTGAATTGAATACTAAAAACACGCTCAAGTGTTTTTTATTTTTCACCCATATATATTAAAAAAACAAATGTTTTAGTTTTTTTTTTAATAAAATAGATAACTTTGTAACTTATCTAAAAAATATACTATAACAGAAAAAAGTCAAAGAGCCAAGTGAAAATTAGGGGTGTGCAACTTTACAATTATGTTTTTACTATTTTATCCTTAAAAAATGACATGCGCCAATATATGACTGTTTTTCGGTCCATTTGAATGAAAATTATGAAAATAAAATCACAATTTCAAAAATTAATTAGTACAAAAACTAAATTGGAAGTTAAACTAAAATATTAGGGATGGATTTGAATTTTTCGTAATGTACTTAATCTGAGGGCGTTTTAATAATCTTGTCAATAATTTACTTTTCTTGGTTGTGAGAAAATTGAAGTTGGAATGTGGTTAGAGTGACGACTATAAAGAATTCTAAAATTATGGGGACAATGTAAAATTTGATGGAACTTCAGGGATGAAAATGAATTTTGCTAAAGAAATAACATTTGACAGTCAAAGGGTATATTTGCAATAAAAAGGTTCCACAGCGGCGAAACCGCAAAAATTATATAAATACGCCCATTTTGTACCGTTTTCCTTTCATGATTTCGATTTACACACTCCAAATTAATATATATATATATATACAGAAACCCCAATTTACACACACAACCCACACTCCGGCTCTTTTCCTTTTTTTTTTTTTTGGCAACCTCCGCGCTCCAGCAACTTCAAATTACTGTCTCTCGCACGCACTAATACACACCAGAATTCACGCACAAAAATGGTTGGGGAAGAGAAGAGGCATCAAATGATGCAAAATTTGTTTGGCGACCAATCGGAAGAAGAGGAAGAGGAGGAGGAGGTTGAATCTGAGCACGAGTCCAATCGTCAACCTGATTATGCCTCCGTATGAATGAATTTTCTTTTTCTCTTTTTTTTTTGATAATTATCTGTTTACTTAATTTGCTCTTTTTTTTTTTTTTTGCGATAAGAGTAATTTCTATAAGGAAATATTGAAACTTACTGGATTCAATGTGGTTTATTAGGTGTGTGATGCAAGTGATGTCATGTAATTTTAAGTGTTCTAGAAGATTCTTTATGTTGATTAGAAAATTTCGTTATTTTTTTTTCTGTTAAAGGATATCCAATGTTTTTTTTATTCTTACATATTTTCTCTTGTTTTTACTCAATTCACTTCTTTTATTTTTTATTTTTTGTTTCACTAAAGTGATTTTATTTGGAAACATTCGAATTAAGCTATCCAATTTGCTTTATTGCAGTTTACTGTGTGTTATTTGATGCATGTGATGTAGTAATGGCATTTACATTTGTGCTTGTTGAGGAATTTTATGTTAATTAGAGAATCTCATTGTCTTTCTTTTTTTCGTTTATCTAATTGAATCTATTGTTTCAATCGTATATTGCTAACATTTGATTTTGAAATGACAGCAACAGCAACAACAACAATTTTAACAATAGCTTTTGCGTATATGATGAACTTGGTTTCCTCGAGGCTTGCAATTGTATGGTCATAACTCATAAATATAGCAGCCTGGAAAATTAGCCATTTTTCTTTGTGTTAGCAATGCTGTCTAGTTTGTAAGCATGTAATTAATGGATATTATTAAAGGAGACCATTGAAAGTTAAAAATGAATAGAAGTTTTAGGAGATTATATTCTGTTTTTCTGAAATAGAAGTTATGATTTGTTGCTGTATTGGGGACGTAAATATTTAAAGTGGGATTTTGTGGAAATATTAAGTTGCACTGTGGCTAGTTTGTTTTGTTTGAATGCCAGTCATAAGTTGTAGAATGCAAGACATGGATGAAAATGTGAAATCGTAATGTACATTCTTACTCCTGGTTTTGCCCCTATTCCTATCGTGATTCTCTTTTAATTTTTTTTTTTGTGCCAGGATGATGGGGATGGAGGACCAGAACCTGAAGATGAAGGTGAAGGAGAAGCTGATATTGAGAATGAGGGTGAACCTCAGGATCTAGATAATATACGTGGGGAGAGCGAGGGCGAGAGAGATCAAAGTTCTCAAGAAGTTGAAATAGGTGATCAAAGGGAAGAAAGTGAAGAAAGGTACTTGGAGAGTGATGAAGAGGAATATGGCCAACGCGTTGTAACAAGTAGAAGACGTGATGCAATTATCAGTGGATCAGAAGGATCTGGGGAGAACCATTATGCTGCTAATGAGGATGACGAAGTGAATCATGCTAGGAGTCCTAGGTCTCTTGCTCATTTCTCCCTCCTTGTTGTTGTTTACTCTCTCTCTCTCTCTCTCTGGTGTAGTTCCTGCCTATGGTAGAGAAGAAAATTGAGGGAACTTCCCTGTCCTGCTTTGAGTAGCTATACTGCATATTGCGTTTCTTCTCTTCCCCTTTCTGTTATAGTTCCTGCCTATGCTAGAGATGAAGCTTGAGGGAACTTCTCTCTCCTGCTTTGAATAGCTATAACTGCTTATTAATTTGCATTTCTTCCTTCTACTGTTACACTTTTTGTGCCTATGCAATCTTACTCGCTTATGCCTAAATGCTATGTTCATTCTTAATGGGTAACTATCATCATGGGCAAGGTTTGTCCATTGATGAATCAATGTGAGATATTTTATTTTTGACTATGGTTATAGTAGGCAGGTCTAGGAAAAAGAACACTCTGGAAGCCAGTGCATGGGTAAAATATATTTTTTGCACTTACATTTCTTACTTTTTCTGTCCAGTGAATATCCTGAACTGGTGCATCTTAGTTTCATTGCTGTTAATTGTGGACATGTATTGCGGCTCTCTGACATCTGTTGTTTCCATGCATCAAAGATATGCTTTTATTTGTTCAATTGCTCCCTGGAAAAGCTGCGTATTCTTCCTGCTTTATGTTGCTTGATTCCCTCGACTCCTTGGTTTGAACTCCTTGTTGGAGTTCAAGTGCTACTGCACCAATGTGAAGCCACAGATATTTATGTTAGGCTTTGTGAACATTGAGGTTTGGAAAGTTTGATTAGGCTAATAAAATCATAGGATATCGATGTAGAATTCTGGACAATTTTTTTTTCTCTTTTTTTTTTTGGTGGGGGGTGGGTGGGTGGCTGAACCTGTAAGTAGTAGTTTACAATTGATTTTACTGGAACAGTTGAGCGGAATTTAATGATACATAGGGCTGAGAGTAGAGAAACAGAACCTGGATGCGAAGCTAATGGTTATTTGTCATATACTAATTATTCCTTGATACCGCTCTTCTATTATTTACTTCCGTACAATTGTTTAAGTTTGATTATGACTGGTCCAGCTTTAATAATTTGCAGTAGATCACCTGGCTACGAGAAAGATGAGGATCAATTTTTGAACTCAGCTCCAGAGATTCGCGATGTTTTTGGGGACTCCGATGATGAAGAACAAGCAGAATATGAAGCTCGAAATCAGATTGAAGAAGATGAAAATGTTTGTATGGGATGTTATTGTAATAACTTAATGTTTTGGTTCAAGCAATGTTGCTTTGTCTATACATGAAGTATATTAACATATTTATCCCTAATATAGCAATCACCCATGGATGAAGAGAGAAATTATGAGAAAGAACTGAGGCCGGAGGATATAATACCTGATGAAGAAGCTCCATATGACTCTGAAGAAGAGCATACTGAGGCTAAGCTTAAGGAAAAACCAACTGGCCCCCCACTGGAGTTGGAAATCCCTCTGCACCAACCTCCAGCTGAATCCGACAAGGTTTATTCCAGTCGTCTTTCCACTTCAAGCACCTACTCAGGACTTCTTTAGTATTGAACTGGGACCAAGACAAATGGACTGTATGAATCTTGATTCAAATTAAATTGAATTTACACCAGATTCACATCCATGGATGAAGTTCTCTGTTGCTGCTTGAAAGCAGTTCAAATTTGGTCAAGAATAAATGCTTCCAAATAATTTCTTGGAGGCAATTTATTTCTCTGTTTCTGAATACTTTGAGGATGTAGTGTAAGGCACTCCTATAGGTACCTTTATAGAATTTACTTGAATTGTATGGTCAGAACAGCCTGTAAGTGATGCATTGTTTTTTGGAAATTAGGCTGGACTTCAGTTGATGCTAGATTGAAATTAAATTTTTTTAGCTGGAAATAGAAGACGTGAGGCGCAATAAAGGTTATTTTTCATAGTTAGGAAATAACAATAATATTCTTCTGTTGCAGATGAATATGATCAAAGTTTCTAATATAATGGGCGTAGATCATAAACCTTTCGATCCGCACACATATGTGGAAGAGGATTTTTATGTAACCGACGAATCTGGATCAAAAAAGCGGATACGGCTGGAGAATAATGTTGTTCGGTGGAGGAAGGTCAAAAATCCCGATGGCACATCTGTAAGTGAATCTGTCATTACATTTTGCACCCATTGAACATTTGCTCACACATCAAAATGAAATTCTTCAATACTCAAATATCTGTTAGTCACAGCAACTAACTATTATAGAATTTTTTTCTCTGTGTGATGCATTATTTGTTTGGTTACTTTAAATGAAGATTTCTTCAATAAATGGGTTTAAAGGTTTGCACTAAGATTTGAGCTTTGAGTGTGTCTACTTTTGTGTTCGATCACATGTAATACTTCATAGCTTCTGATTGAGTTCCCCTCATGAAAGTATATAGAGGGGAGCAAATTATTGCAGGTCAGCTTATAAATCGCCCAGATTAAGTATTTAGAACACAGATGCTGACTGCTTGATGGCAAATTCATATCATGATCTGTCAAGTAAACTTTCAAGACAAATTCATCATGATTTATTTGTTCCCCATTGTAAAAACACATTTATTTACATTAGACAAACACCTAAAGCCTGCAATTGCTGTCACTAGTATGACTGGAAAGATGAGATCATAATGCTTTTTTGTTTGAATCATGGCAATTAACTAGTTTATATTTGGTTTTTCCTATCCCCCGGAAGTAGATGAATAATTTGCAGTCAGACCAATGTTACTAACCTGCTTTTGGATTAATTTTGTTGCTAACTTGGTGTTAGTTTGAAGAAAGCACACTGAGTCTGGTCTATGATCTTATGAGCATTTAAGTTAAAAATCTATGCGATAAATAGGTCTGCCGATTAGACTGTCAAAAACTTGGTGTAGTGTATCGGAAACAGCAGTTGAAAGTGTGGATCACAAGTCACCTGTAAGGATGCTGTTGGAGTGGGGTTGGAAAGATTTCATTTGTGATCAGCATCTGTGCATGTGTGTATGTGGAATTGTAGATATCCTACATTTCTACAAAAGGGATCATTGAGTCTCATGTGTTGCTCTTAGCATGTGACCATTGCTTAAAGGCATCCAAATATATTCTTTCCTGAATACCTCGAGTGAGAGTACGGTGTTCTCAGGCACGCATGCTTGTGCTCACAGAGAGCTGATTGGGAGCAGAGACGAAGAATACGGGGCATACACAAAGAAAGAAAAGAAGACTGAGCAGGTTGGGAGCTGTGATGAGTATGGTAGCTATTCTGCATTGTGGGCGTGGTCCTTTTATATGTGTTTAGTTGAGCTCTGTTTCTATTTGTTTCTTTATAGTCGGATGTGGAAAAGATAAGAAAAAGATATTTAGTACTTAGATGGTCTATGTTAAGCTTGGTTCTGACTGCAGGCCACCTTTGTTTTTCGAATGAAAGTGTCCCATCTGAAACTAGAACACCATAGTATGCATTTATAGTTGGACCCAAATATCAATGCATCATTACCGCATGGAATATAGCCCTGGACTAGGACTACAAGATGAGTTGAGCTGGTTTGAGTAAGACTTGACTCAAGCTTGAGCTGTTTCATGCTTGTGCTCCAGTTTCATGTTTTTATGTATTAATGAACGCTGTGATAAAATTAATTTGGAATAGAATTAGCACAGTTAACAGATAATCAAATTAGATGTCCTAGATATTCTTTTTCTTGTTCCTGGATATTTTTATTTTTTGAGCTATGTTAGTGGATACATATATCTTTTTGGACAGCTAGGACATGATGGAAAAACACGTATGACAAGCTTGTTCTCAAGTTTTAATAAGGCTCAAAAACTAATGAATCTAACGAGCCAAGCTGGAGCTTGAGCCTAAAATTATAGGCTCATGAGTGCAAGCTGCTTGAAAGGTTTTAACCCTATGAATTTGTAAGAAGCTCAACTCGACTCATTTGCAGTCCTACCCTAGATATCAGTGCATGTTTGTGCGTGCGCGCATGCATGCGTGTGTGTTATACTCTCTCTTAAGATCTGTCTCTTCAGATCTTATCTCATCTCTGTTGGCTGAATGGAAAAATAACTCTTGGTATTTGCTTTATATGCCCAGTTAGGTTTAACTTTTTGGAAATGAAACTAATTAATGCGAGTGATGTTCATAAGGTCTACAATTTTTTTTTTCCGCAAATTTCCGTTTAATACAACTTATTTTAAATGGAAGTTGCCTGTGCCTAGGCAGGGGTTTTGCTGTAGACCCCGCTGATTTATTAATTTACATTGAACAGAGCCAGCTCAGACAAATTATCTTTAATGCATCATTAGATACTTTGATGGCTTAGCTCAGACCATTAGGTCTATGTAGAAGCTTTCATAAATTGCAAAAAGTCAAAAGCAGAAGCCTAGCAGGGAACTTGACGTGACCTCCTTATTTACAACGACAATTTAGTCAAAAAGAGGTAGTACATCTGGTACAAAGGTGACTAGAAAAAAGCAATTAAGTACTACTTCCTTACGATGTAATTTGTAAAACTGATTACTAATGTAGGGGACACCCAAGCTATTAAGTCTAATAATACGATTAAGCTCATCAATTCTATGCAGGTACTTGATGTTTTGCATTCTTATGCCTTCATTAAGCTCATTAAGGTGTGAATTTTTGCAATTTGTAATATAGCTTCCAAAAGTATTCATCCGCTTCCTGTTGACCTGTTACATACTAGCTGGATTTCAACCTGTCTGGATGTTAAGAGAGTTTGATACGTTTTAGGTTTTGCCATATCCAGAGTAGCTCATAGATTACTTCATATGGTAGTCTAACTTTGCATTCTAGGTTTCATTTCTTAGCACTGGGGAAAATAGCTTATTCTTGTGGTTTGCTGTAATTGGATCATATTGCCCTTCGCGAAATTGCCATATGTTTGGACTCAGTTGTTTTCTCTTGTGATTTTATAATAAAACTTACTAGTTTGTGTAGATTGAAAGCAATGCTCGCTTTGTGGAATGGTCAGATGGCAGCCTGCAGTTACTTATTGGAAATGAAGTGCTTGATATATCTAAGCAAGATGCTCAACACGAACAAGCACATCTTTTCATCAGGCATGGAAAGGTAAGGTTTTCTTTGTACTTGATACTGTACGTTAGCTTTATTGTAACTTGCAATAATTTGGTGATGTCATGGGGGGCTCTACATGGAAAGTTAATAGGTGTCCAGATCTGTGGCATCTGAAATTTCTTTGTCGGGTGCATGTATTCCTATTAAATATGATGGTCAATCTTTGACTGATCAGCAGTTTATATTCTGTTTCGTCTTTGCAGGGTATTCTCCAATCTCAGGGGCGAATATTAAGAAAAATGAGGTTTATACCTTCATCCTTGTCTTCAAATTCTCATCGTTTATTAACTGCTCTTGTTGATTCACGCCACAAAAAGGTTTACAAAGTCAAGAACTGCATCACTGACATCGACCCTGAGAGGGAGAAGGAAAAAAAGAGAAGGTAATATTAGTTATCAATCTAATATATTTGGCATAGCGCATCAGGTTAATGGATTTTGAGTTTTGATCTCTTGTTGGCTTCTTAGGCTGTTAGTGAATCAATTAAAGCTAATGAACTTCTTAGCCGGAAGAAGGAGAAGGTAAATCGTAAATATACGCAACCCATCCGCAGGGAGCGTCAGCTTTCTCCTGGTTTTCTAGAGGATGCACTTGATGAGGTTAGATTGTCTTTCCATTTTAACTTTCTTTCCTGCTAACATATGGAGTATTTGGCATCTTTTAAGGGACGTATACTTGCTTTTGTTTTTATCGTATCTGTCTTAGTCTAATGACAGCATCTGCTTACCCTAACTACCTAAGAAAAAAATTATCTTTAAGGAAAATGATTGTTATATGTTTCATTAGGAGGATGAACAAGATTATTATGAAAATCGACGATCTGCTGTTCGCCATCGCTTCGAGGAAGACCTAGAAGTTGAAGCTCGAGCTGAGAAGCGCATGATTAGTGTAAAGAAGGCATGTTATAAATACATCACTAACATCAACATCCCCGTCCCTTTTACCTTGACTCTCTTTGATGAAATTTGTCATTTATGCTTAATCGAAAATAGGGATTTTACTTTTAGGGACATGGAGCTAAAGATATCCATCGCAAGGTAGCCTTGCCAGCTGCCAAATCATCTCGACGGCCTGTGGACTTCTCTGAAAGCGAGAAGGAGTCTGAGTACGAAACTGAAGGGGAAGAAGATGGGGGTTCCCCACCGCATAGAAGTGATGAGGAAGCTGAACAAGATTACGCTGAAGAAGATGAAGAACGTGAACAAGGAGAGGAGGAAGAGACTTATGTAGAATCAGAAGAAGAGGCTGAGGTAAGGGACAGTGTCTTTAAACAAATATTCTGCCCTGACTTCTTCTATGCTTAGAGTCAACAGGACAAAATATTTTCAAAGTATAGATTTCTTGTGTTTTCCCATTCTAAACTACCTATTAGTTCCTAGAAGAACACTAGTGTTTTTTCACAGAGTTCTCGTTGGCAAAAAGCTGCATACATGTATTTCTACCATTTGTAACTCATCTCTCTGGAGAATATGCTATTTTCTGGAATTGGCTACTAAGTTGATAGGTGTATCTTCTTTTATCTTCTTCGAGTGTAAACTAGGGTTTCGATATATGACAGTTATTCTCATGTTTATTTGAAACAAAACATATGAAGAGCTGTTGCGGGATAAATGTTTAACTGTTTTCTCTATTGGTCCTGAAAGTGAAATGTAGATCTCAAAAATTTATATATCGATCCCTTGATACAGCATGAGGTGAAAAATATGTGGAATTTCATATCATGACAACAAATATAATTGAGGATCCTGAGAAGAAATCAGTCGGCAGATATGAAACAAATCTAACCTTTATAGAGAAACTTGACCTATCAACCCCCTAATAGTTGCTTTGGTGGGGAATTTAGATCATGCTATAATAGTTTCATTTAATTCAATCATTTGTCTGCCTATTTCATTGTTTAAGACATATAACTGTAGGAGCCCGTTAGCAAAATGTGTTGAACCTGAAAATGTTTAATCCCCCTACTATTTACTTACTTCCGTAATTCATATAGTATGAAAACCTATTAACTCTCTACTTAATTACTGTAGTGAGAACAACAGTACAGCTATAAAATGTGACAGTAGCTATCCATCACGTGCTATCTCATAAGACAATCTGCTCCTGTTTCATTAAAAATGCTGAGGCTCATGTTTGCTACTAGTTTTGTGCCTTCATTTGAAATCTCTAAATCACATCATATTCTTAAAGGGAAAGCGCATAAGCTATGTCTAAATTCATCATTGACAACATTTTGTGGAAATATGTTTTCAGAACTTGAAGATAAGGTACCCTCAATTTGTGTGAAAATTAAAATTTGTTTGATTAGTGAGTTGCGCAGATGAGTTGACAGGTTGAGTTGATTTTCAATTTTAGAAATGTTTGGAAATGGAGTCTTGTTTTCCAAAAATGGGGTTGTAGGCTTTTGAAAATAGAGTTGAAAGAAACTGTTGTTTCTGAAAATGTTGTCAGAATTCAGTTTTTGAACATGAAAGAAACAAACACGCTTTGCATTTTTAATGGTTTGGAAGTCAGAAAACACTTCCTCAAAATAAAACCAAACAAATCCAATATATCAAGCAGATTTTTGGACTTATATTTCTTTAGCATGTGGTAGGCCGTTGCCACTTGTCAGGCTTTTATCTTCTTCGACATTCTTATGCACATCTTAAATTTTTTCTAGAATTTCCATTTTTTCATCTTAGAAACAAGTTATCTTCTTATCTAAGACCAATATAAAGGATTTTATCTCCTCACAATCGTTTTTTCCCTGTCACTCATATTTTACTTCAGTAAATTAGTGCCATTCTTCGGAAAAGAATATTTGATGCATTCAATTCTATGCTTGTGCATTTGCCTTTATGTGGCAGTTAGGGAGATTCAGAAAGGATGACGCCTAAAGGAAGCTTTTATTTTATTGTAGATTTGAAGCATATATTTGGTGGAGTTTAATGCAACTATGAAAAATATAATCAATTGGATGATGGCAATGAGAATAATTTAATCGGTTCTAAATTAACATAAGATGTTCTTCTGGCATGGAGTATAGGCACTTGAAAATGGTATAGAAAAAGAAAATATAATTGCACTGTATTGTTTAACTATGGTGGAGTTTGATGAGTATATTGGGCTATGACCTGCCAGTGAAGCAGAAGGCAGTGAAAATGTTTCAAGTTGCAGATTGTCTGTACAAATCGGTCTACTTATTTCAGGCTTGTCAACCTTACTTCCTTCTGGTGACTGACTGATCAGTATCGACCATATTTGGATAACTTTAGCAATCTGTTTTTCCTTCTCTGGTGTCTTGGCTGTTTACTTTTCATTTATCAAGTTCGTGATCTAGTTAAAATTCTATCTGATTTGCTGGTCCTCATTCATTATCCAAATTTTTTTTGTTATCTTTGTTCATAATGATATAAGATCTTCCAAGAGGGGCATAACTAAATTTCCGCACTTTGCACAAAGCATCATATAGGAATATAGTTTGAAATGAATAGATTCTTGTCAATCCAACTTAAGCAAGAGTCAGGAGACAGATGGAGAGGTTGTAAATTACTGTTTTACCAATCGTGGCCATTGAAATTATTTTAGGAGTCAATCAGGCATAAATGGGATCCACCTCCTGGACTGGATATGAGCCTAACCGGATGGAGAGTATATGTCTAAACTTGATCTAGGGAGTAAACCCTAATGGCTGACTTCTAGGTAGGTTTACACCCTCACATTATAATTTAAAACAAAATGATCGGGAAAAAGCAGATTGGTGAAGCTGAAACTTTCCTCGTAGGGGCTTATGTGTTATG
The DNA here is from genome assembly GCA_019321725.1 of Paulownia fortunei. Taxonomy (NCBI): domain Eukaryota; kingdom Viridiplantae; phylum Streptophyta; class Magnoliopsida; order Lamiales; family Paulowniaceae; genus Paulownia; species Paulownia fortunei. The sequence continues at coordinate 15,941,278 of CM033118.1, forward strand.
TTTGATGAAGTCCACAGCTAGGTTCCTTGATTGGTGAAAGAAATTTACAAAAGTTGGAAAAAGAAAAATGAAGCCAGGATGTGGAAATATCAAGAACTACAAAATGGCACAATTATGTTGAAGATCTTAAGTTTTGCTTATTGGAATATTGTTTATATGATTGTTTTAGTTAAAGTTCTTTTTTTTTTGTTTTTTGGTGATAACTTTTCAATCATTCATTAAAATCCCCATTCCACTTAAGTGTTGGCTAATTTCCTTTCTTGTATGACACTATTATTCACCAGGATACCAAGCAGAAGATTAGGGATTCGAGAGGCAGCCTCAAAAGGAAGGACATTGAGTCAGATGAGGACTCTCCTCCAAGGAAAATTACAACCCATCGGCGAATGAAGATGGTTTACGAGAGTGATGATGAATAAGACAGGAATTTAAGTTTTACAAGAAAGTAAGTTTCGCCTCCTGAACATTGTCAATTTGAAACAGGCTTAGATTCGGTTGGTCCAAATAGGAAGATGTTATCTTTTCTCTTTCGCAAGACTTTCCATAGACTTGCTCAATTAACTTCTTTGTGCACTTTGTGAGATTCTATACATACCTATTGTATGAATTTTCCCGTACAGGTGTATATTCACATACGCACACACCTTACATGCACATTCACAGATGTAATTTCAGGCACATTGTCAGATTCTCAAGTCTGTCTGGGTGTATATATACTCTTGTATTCGTATATATATGTGCATGCTTGCTAGCATTATATGTACGTCAAAATAAAACATGTTTCGGTAAGGATTTCCCACATGGGACTTCAAAGCAGATTGATGATGAGCTTGGATTTAAATGGAAATGTGGCATGTAGTGAAATATGTGTTTCCAAGTATGGATTAGTCTGTGTTTTTGTTAATGTGAAAGCATACTTAAAGAAAAAAAATCTGTTCCCAAGTGCAGATTAGTCTGTTTTGTAATTAATATGGTTGATATGAAATGTTCACCACGTTTCAAAGTTAAAGCAAGCTACATGTTGAAGTTCTAAAGATCTACCACTCTTGAAGATGCTGCCTTCTATTGATATAGAAAATCTTTTAGAGTCTTGATCATTTTGGCTTCACTTTCTGCTATTTTTATTGGTGAAGCCTTTTCTTCTTGTGCCTTTTCCATGTAATATTGTCCTGTGAGGTGTATATGCAAGCACACGTTATTGTTTGGGGGTGGGGGGGGGGCGCATTTTGAATATTTGGTAGCTTAAGGTTTTACATTCTGATGGATTTCTTTTGAATATACACTATGATATCCCGGCCCTAGTTTATTGACTGTGAAGGCTACTTCAAAATTTATTGTGCTGTATTTTTCAACTTCCAGCTTGATGATATAGTTCCTTTTCATGTATATCAATTTGCATGTCTGCTATATTTTTGAGTTGAAATTCATTCATCTGATGTATCTAATTCGGATTTTGTAGGAAAGTATTTAACGATGCTGTGGGCAACCTGTTTGAAAATCGTTATTCTGCCAGCAGATAGCAAGATCCTCAGTTGTTCAATGCATAACTGCTGGCCCGCGGCCCCATCCATGTATACTTTCTTATCCTTGTTATCTTATTAATTTTTTGGCCAAAACTGAAGAACTACTTCGATAGTTGAATTTTGCTTGTAATTGGGGTATTTATTTGTACATGATTCCATTGTAGACTGAAAAGACATGCCTATATAACAATTTCATTATCTTGTCGGTTCTCGTTCGGAATGTTCTGCAATGATCAGTGCCTGGAAATATTGTGAAAATTCAGAAGTATGTTTTGTTCATGATATCGATTTTCGGTCCATCAGTGGTAAAATTTATTTGAAACCCCTTCTGATAATGATATTACTACTTTAGTTAAATGCTGTCAATGACTGTGTTATAATTTAACTTGGCTATCATGCCTAATGCTTTTTTGCACGATAGCCAAGTTAATAAAAAATTAGGAGTTACTTTTTTGCATAAGAGAGTATTTAAACGAACTTATAAATTTCTTAAAATATTTTGTAAGAAGTTTCAAAGTATTTGGGGAAAGAAATTAGAACAGGAATTTATATACTCCAACTACAAGATGTTAGATTTAGGTGCTTGTAAGCTCCAAATAAGTAGATTTTAATAAATTCTTTTAATTTGATTATGTTATTACTAATAGTTATAGGTTTTATAATTTTATTTTATTTAAATATTTCAACAAATTAGATATGTTATAATATGTAGAAGTTTATAAGATGTTTCGTTTAAATTTATTAGAACATGCGAAACAATATCAAATTTGACATGAAATGAACTGCTCAAATTTATTAGAACACCATTTAGATTGCAAAATAAGATCAAAATTGACGTGAATTGAACTCATCTCGCATTGTGATGAGAAGACTAAATGTAATTGCATAAATTTTCAATTAATTTTTCTCAGGACTAAGTGTTTATATTCTCTTTGAATGTCTGATTTTTTAATTCTGATTTGCTCTGTTATGTTTGTCAACTACTATAAAAGTGGAGGTTCAATGTAGTATATGACTGTTCTACTCTTTAGTTTAAATTTAAAAGAGTGAATTAAATTATTATTGTCATAACACAATCTTCTTATTTATGAAAAAGTGCTTTTATATATAAACATAAGCTAACAGATACAAATTAAATTAAAATCATACCAACATATACTAAGACAATTTTTTTGGTTCTCTTTTCAATCAAAATAATAGTTTTCTTACACATTTTATTATAGAGTTAATTATGTGAATATTGAAAATTTTGTTTTTTCTTCAAAATGAAGAAAATCTTTGAGTGGATATTACTTACTTTTTAATTTTAATTATTTTAATATGTAAGGGCAATTTTGTAAGAAAGTGACAAAGTTAACTTTTGTTAATTTTTACCTCTATCTAAATTTATATTTATATTAAATTTACGTGGGAACTTTATATGTATTTGTTCTCATTGTGAAAAGACATAAATATCTACACTTAAGTACTCTTGTTTAATAAATATTAGTTAGGCAATAAAAAAATTCTTTTAGAGAGGAAAACATTTAGTTGAAAAAAACTTTAGATTTCTAAATCCTATAAACTACTTAAAACATAATTCTATATCAAACATTATCCTACCTAAAACAAAAGAACAAAAGAAAATATTACTTCAAAGTAGATACTCTTAATACTCTTTTTTTTTTTTTTTTTCCTCTCTTTTTGGAGATAGTCCAATGTGATTATTGTCAACATAAGAAAGTAGAAGAAAAATCTCAAGGTCAATTATTTTAAATTAAAAAAGATAATTTAATATATGTTTTTAAAAAACATGTCACTTATTTCTATTCAGTTGTAGTACTATTATAATATAAAATAAACTACAATGAGTTTTTCAATAATAAATTCATAAATTAAACTTCCTCTGACTTATTAATTTTGTGTGAACTTAAATAAAAGTTGAAAAATAAAATTGTGAGTGTTTTTACAATATTTCGTCAAATTACAATGGTAGTTGATTATTAGTAATGTTATATTATTATATAAGTGCGATAACAGTTATGGAAAAGAAAATTCCATTCAAGAAATTAAATTTTATTTTGGGACGTCTTAAAAGAAAATAAAAGCGATAAATTTAGAACAAATGAAGTATACTATTTACGATGGGTTTATATTAACTCAAAACACTAATTTTTATGAGGCATATAATTTAGATTTTATTTTCTTTGTATAAACATAAGATTTACAAATAATATTAATGAACTTTATGTTAGAAAATTAATTTTGTCTCAAATAACAATATTTCAGGAGAAATCTTTTGAAAAAAAAAAATAGAATGCACAATATTTTATTTTTAAATATATCACTAAAAGCAATATCGATGAAATAGGCTATGATTGAAAAAGCTACCATAGCGAACACTTATATTGCTACTTAACATTATTTTAAATACCTATTTATTTCAAGAAAAATAAAAAAATTGACAATACCAAATGCAAAAAGGTTTTACTTCTACCTTCTGAAAATATGGTAGAGTATAAAGATTGATAAAACTGTATCATAAATTATATAGCTCTAATTTTTGTCTTTCTCAATAATTTGATACCTATGTTAATTTTTTGCAATTTTGAAATACATAATAAGAATGAACAAAGTCACAAAATAAGAAAAGAAAAAACGAAACCAAAACTAGTACATTTTAATTTCTGTCTCTGTGAGTGTAGAGATGTGAAAGATGTATATAAATAAACATATATGTACAATTGAAACTTGGGAGGAATTTATGGGGACACCATAGCTTTGCGTCGTCTCCTCCTAAATTTGCCTCCATAGATAGAGAAAGAAAAAATGGTGGTGAATTATAAGAGGACCATACAACCAAATAACAATATCAATAGGTATAGAGACATATATATAGAAATTGATGAGAAATAACAATATTTATATCATGATAACTAGTAATTTTTTACTATACATATCCTTTGATACATACCACATTAAACAAATACAAAAAGAGTAACATACATAACTACTCCATGACTTGCAACCAAAGTTCATAATAGTAGAAAATCACTAAGGTTACATTTGGATGGAAGAATTTGAATTTGAGAAGAGGATTTGAGGTAAGGATTTCAAATGACTCATTTTAAAATGTATTTGAAAATCTATCACAATGATTCCAAAAATAGTTCAAAATAAGAGTTTAAGGATTTGAAATCCATTGAACTATAAGATTATCCAAACAAATTCAATGGATTTGTTATTATGGATTTGAAATCCTTAAATTCAAATCCATCAATCCAAATGAAGCCTAAAATAAGCATAAGTTGTTTGAATAGATAAAGAAAGAGCCAAAAAAGAAAAGAAAATTCGGCAAAATATTTGAGATACAGTAGTGGTGGTCGTTTGTGGTTGGCTGCTAGGTTGATGGTAAAAATAGAGGTTAATATTACTATATAAATCAACAATATCAATTTTAATCTTATTTTAATTGAAAGTTTTCTTATATTGTAAATGCAAGCTTGCCATATAACTTAACTATAGGAAAATATTTTTGTCAAAATATTTATAGTGTTCATAATCTGCACAAAAAAAAAGTTAGTTTCTGATGCAATCTAAAAGTAATTAAGCAATAAGTGATATATAATGAGATGATTAGTGTCATGAAATAGTTACTAAGAAGAAGAGAAGGGACAAAATAAGTACGTTTTACTGAACTCTATTGTAAATTTGACATATTAAAATAGGACATCAAATTTTTCTTCTAAAATTTTTAGGAATTAGAATATTTTCACTAATAATCTTCAATATTTTCACTAATAATCTTCAATATGTATAAGACAATATAATCTATACGTGTATGACATGTGGTTTATTTAGTTTTGAAAAAGTCAAATATGACATATTTTCTAGAATGAAGTGAGTATATAGTTTTATGAGATTGAGTTGATCATATTAACTTAATAGGTGTAAAAGACACAAGATTACTTCTTTCCCCTTTATTTTGTGTTCTCAAAGTTGGTTGTAAATATGTTAACAATTCGAGAATTTATCTTTCAAAATAAAGTGGATAGATGATTCAAACCTAAGAATGAATTCATTATGGTTAAGTCAAGGAAAGGCAGAACTCGAGGTGTATTTCTTTTAATAAATTAAAGCTATAATAAATCCAAAGTAATATCTATTTTGGTATGAATATATATTGTATGCTTTGATATATTCATACCTATATGTATGCTAAAACAAATATTATTTCATTCTTTGGGTTGAGGTACGTTTGTATCAAAAGTAAACTAATGTAATAGAAAAGAATTTAAGAAGATTTTCAATATGTTGATATATCATTAGACCTTATATATATTTATAATTATTAACATGAAAAAAGAATTTCGAACATATGTGCAATCAATTTATTGTGTAAATTAATTTTTGAGCACAAATTTAAAATAGTATAAATGTGAATACTGTACAAGCTAATGGGAGCAAATTTGCAGCTCAACAAATGAACAAAGCTGAAGAAGACCACTTTGCCATATTTTTGGATAGATAATATGCAACAAAATTGTTGGAATTAGAATGACTTGATTAATGAAAATTAAAGGATATTCCTAGTTCTAACATGATAATAAAATAAATTGATAGCTCATTACATTATAATTTGTTTACACGCTTGTATCAAAGCAAAGGCAAAGTAGAAAGTTAAGGAGAGTCAGAACTGGAAAGTATATATGAGCAAAGAGAGGTTGATCATAATCAAGTCACAACCTCTATATAATCAAGATATGAATATCCAAATCCTATATGATTTCCAATACTAAATTTATGTTGAAGAAAATGCTTTGATACGTGTATGTAGTCTTAAGCCCAATGTATCCTCGTACTTTTGGTTGAGATATATTGTGTATCAAAAGCAACACTATGTGTAAGTATAATATGACAAGTGTATATATTTTCTTGTAATATTGTACATCAAAAGCAAAATTATACAAGAGAGCAAAGTTTGAAAAGGTTGTCATGATGGTAATATAGCATGTTTGCGTGAACCACCTTATCTTACCAGACATTGATGTCTGCCCGAATATCCACATTACCCTACTACCTATAGGTGGCCGTCTGTCCTACAGCCGCCCCAAAAGGAATTGCAGTGATTTTGAATATAAATTCTACAGTGATATTTATCTCATATATTGTAGATTTTTATTGAAAGCAAAACTAATAAATTATTCTTGTAAAAAGAGATTGATAGTTATCCTTACATGAAACTCATATAGTTCATTACATCTTAACTGTTGATAGGCAACAAATATGGTCCAATTCGACCAAAAGAAAAATAAAATTGTAGCAAAAGTTCAAGAAGAGGCGAAATTGCAAAGTGGAGGTGAGGGTTCATCATAATAAGGAGATACACTCAAGATTAATCTAGTCAATTTGTGGATATTATCATATATGATGTCTATTTCTAAGTGTATAAAAAGAAAGTGCATTGATAGCTATAGATTTTTTAAGGAAAAAAATTGTCCATGTTCTTCAGAAAGTATGTTGTGTATTTCAATCAAAACTATGCAAGAGAGCATAATTTGAGAAAGGCCCTCATAATGTTGATATAGCATTTTATGGCAAATTTAAAGTTATCTTGGTGAATTGTGAATCAACATGAAATGAAATTTTTTTATGTGCGTACAGGATTTATGCATTCAATTCATTAAATATTATCCGAATTGATAAGTAAAAAACAGCACATTAAATATTTAGGACAAGCTATAAATTTGAATATAGACAATGCAAATTTTACTAAAAGCAAAACCAATCAACTAAAACCACAGAAAGAGATTCATAATTCTCCTAAAATGATACAAGAAAATTCATATATTCGTTACATTATAATCCATTGATAGGCTGGGCAAAAGGAAAGTTCGAAGTCAAGAAGACGCCAAACTCGAAAGTGGAGGTGTAACTAATATTATTGATCGTAATCAGGCCAGAATGTTAAATATTTTTACGGCTTTCTATTTGTAGATATTATACCCTATCTAATGTTAGTTTCCATATGTGTGTGCAAGAAACTACATATATTATAAGATAAAGTAAACTATATTGTGTATTAAAAGTAATAAGCGCAAAACTATCTAACAAAATAGAATTTGAAAAGGTTTTCTTAAGATTGATATAGAATTCTAAAACATAAATTTATTTTTTGATAGAATTTGTGAAATAATATGAAATCATATTCTTATGTGCGAGATTGTTGCATTTGTATTAGTAAATTTCATTTAAAGAAAAAGTAAAAAGTAGTAAATATTTAGAACACAAATATAAGTTACAACTATGAATTATCTACAAAAAGCATAAATTTCTTGCTCACTAGTCACCACAATGGAGAGGTTAATTTTACTAAGCAATAAAGTTGAAAATGACATCCTTCCAAAATGTTCGTCTAGACAACACGTGAAAAATTATTGAAAGCTAAAACAATTGATTAATTTTGATAAAATACAGATTCATAGATTCCTAACACTATACTAAAAAATAAATTGTATTTTATTACGTTTTACTCCAATGACAAGCTCCTCAATTTGGTTCAAATACAACAAAATAATATCAAAGTCAAAGGTCAGAAGAAACGGATCTAAAAAGTACAAGTGAGTGACGGGGTTTGATCATAATAATGTTAAAATTTAAAGAAGTATTTCTCTAATAATTAGTATACTAAATCCACATGTAAACATAATAAAATGCTTCTAGATATACATTTTTTAAGGCAAATATGTCATTGTGGTTAGAGTTAAAAGTATGTTGTGTATCAAAAGAAAACTTATACAAGGGAGCAGAGTTGGGAAAGGTTGTCTTAATGAAGATATGTACCCCATGTATATTAGATCAATTTGGTAAAAATTTTAAACCAACATGATATAAATTTTTAATGAATGTGCATGATTATTTTCCTTCAAGTTAGTAAAAATCATTTAATACACAAGTAAAAAGTAGTATTCATGATACAAATATAACGCACAATTATGAATACTCTGTAAGGCAAAGTCAATGAAAGTAAAACTAATTAATTAATATCAACTAAATAAGATAAAAAATTCTTCTCACATGGTACTGAAAAAAAATAGTTTTTTATATTCAAATTTATTGATAAGCTCAACGAACAAGTTTAATAGAATAAAATAAGAGCAAAGTTGATAGTCAAGAAAAGACAAAACTAGAAAGTATAGGTGTGTGCTGTCCTACATGGATTATGCCAGAAAAATTAAAATAGTTTATAAGTAGCTACCACAAACTCCTCTAATAAATTGATTTAATTATTTTCATAGAGTGAGGACAAGTATGAAGTACTTGTTAGTGGAATCTATTGTGCCACATTTCGCATGTAGGCCTCCAATATTTGGCCCCAAATGTGACAATGAAAAAAGAGCCAATCTTGTTATAGTATCACAATAAAAGATCCAACCTGATATGAATTGGGGCCGATCTTGGAACGAAAAGGAATGTGATGAGGACGTTACACGTTATGTGGGGTGATTGTAATGCCCACATGGATTGTGGGAGGAAAATTAAAATGGTTTATAAGTGGCTACAATAAACTTTCTCTAACCACTCAAATTAATCATTTTAGCAAAATAAGGAGAGTGCGAAATAATTGTTTATACCACAATTTTACTTATGGACCCCCACCCCATGGTTGCTAGCACGACAACATGAGTGGAGGCTGCTTGTTCATAATCATGATAGAAGCTTAAGGTGTGCTTATATATATATATACATACATATATAAAAACATGTTAATCCTATATCATTTATACGTGCACAAACATAAATCCTTTTAATTTTATAATATACTACGACAAATATTTATTTCTTCAGTTTGAGATACATTATGCATAAAAGCATAACTAAGTAATACATATATGTTGCATAGCTATATATATATATGTGAAAAATATTGCTTCATGCTTTGAGTTGAATTACATTGTGTAGCAAAATTAAGCATATGCAAGAGAGAACACTTTGAGAAAGTTTTCATAATGATGAGATGCCCATAGATTGACATGTGCAATATATTTTTATTCATCAATTTCATATTTTTATTTATTTTTTGAAATTTTTCAAATGAATTTTAAAATTAAATAAGATATTTAATTGATAAATAAATCAAATACTACTATATATGAAGTTGAAGTTTTGAGGGCAATTAAATTGCCATAAGCCTTAAGATATTGAAGACAAATCAAATCATGTCATACTAGCAATTAACTATGACAACAAATCCTAACTTCAAGTCTCAAAAACTCTCCCCAAGCCTTTTAAATTACACAACGTGGAAGAATGAGAAAATTTTCAAGTCTCAAAGATTTTTCCCTAAGTTTTCCAAATTCCATAATTTGAAAAAGGAGAAGATATCCAAGTCTCAAAAGGCTATCCCAAAATCTTTTAAATTCCGCGCCTTGAAGATAAAAAAGTTTCTCAAGCATTGAAGATCATCTCCAAATTCCTTAAAACTTCAAGATGATATCAAAGCCCTTCTTCACAAGTCTTCAAATCCCACAACCTCAAGGAGCAATCTCCGAGCTTCTATGAGCTGACACAGCACAAGTATTTGAAATCAAGTTTAACTCCAAATGATCCAAGTTCAAGTTATGCATGCTCAATTCCAAGTCGTCTTAAATCTCACAAGTCTACCAAATTTTGTAAGAATGAGAATTGATCATGAGGTATATTTCCTCAAGATTTACTCAAATTCCCAAGTATTCATCCATTAAGAAATCAAATTGTTCATGAATTCTTCCACTAGAAAATAAATTTCAAGCCTCCAAAGTAAAGAACGCCAAAGGTGAAGAACTAGAGGATTCAACTAGAAATTATACCCAAGTTCCATCATCAATAAATTTATTGACACAAATTTGTATTTACAATACCATTTGACCCCATATATCTTAATTTTATTTGCAATTTGTGATTAACCTGAAACTGATTTTTTGAATATTTTTGCAAGATTTGTGCACCCATTTTCATGTCCAATTTTGTTTCTAAATACTAACTGATTCTCATTTCTTGTATATTGATGTTATCAGACAAATTTTAATTATTTTTTCCCAAGATTAACCGAAACCATCTTCTGTAATTTGTGCTGCAAGCATTATTGGAGGAAACTATACGAGCATTATTTGTCAAACTTGTGAGTAATAAAATTGAATTTTTGAATGTCTGTGCCAAAATTGCACTCAAAATTTTAAATGCCATTTGAATAAATGAAAAAATGCACTTTTGTTGACAAATGACGATAAAGCTGAAAACGATCACGTTCCCAATTTTTTTGCAGGATAGCAACCATCAAAATTATTGAAACTAAAATGAGTTTAAGAGATTTATAGTTCTTTTAACATAATACAAGAGAAAATTTATGTTTATGACGTTCATAATCCATTGACAGACTCCACAAATGGGTTCAATATATGATAACAAAAGCAAAACTGAAAGTCAAGGAGCGTCAGAACTGGAAAGTATAGGTGGTCACAAAAGGGTTGATCATAATCAGGTAAATAGTTCAAGATTACTTTTATATTCCAAATGAGTATTCATATATGCATCCACTATTGAATGTATATACAAAAAAATGCTTCGAAACCTATTTGTATTCCAAACCAAAACATGTTGATACTCTCGATTGATGTATATATTGTGTATCGAAAATAAAATTATATGCATATACAAGAGAAAATATTTTAATATCCATTTTTGTTTTAATGCAAATATTTCCATATAATGTTGTGTATCAAGAGAAAAACTATGCAAAAGATGAGAGTTCGTAAAATGGTCATCATAATGCTCATCAACAATTTACCACAAATATTTTAGATTTTCTTGGGTAAAGTTTGTGAATCAACACGAAATGATAGTTTAAACATGTGTGCAAGATTTGTGCATTCAATGCCTGTGGAGGATTTGTGTGTCTAGTGCTTGTCCAAGATTTGTGCTTTAAATTTATTGAGTGCTAATTGTATTAATAAAACAAAATAATAGAAAAGTAGAATAGTAAGGACAAAAAATATAAAGTATGGATATAATACACAACAGCCACAGAGTTGTTGAAAATAAAACCACTCATATATATATATATATATATATATATATATATATATTGTGTATTGATGGAAAATAATAGACTTCATTAAAATATTATTATAAAATAGAGGATTGGCCAACATTGTGTTGACCAAAGTTTGCCAAAATGGATGAAGAGGGTGTTTGGCTAACCTTATTTAAAAAATATTATAAGCTACTATATTTTATAAGATATTTTTTAAACTTATAGGATATTAGATTTTATTTTTAAATAAGTTCTTGAAATATTTGGATAAAATAAGATTATGAAGTTTATAAAAAAAATAGTAATGATAATTTTATAATTTTTATAGTCAAAATTAACGTAGTTAATTGAAATTTTAAAAATAAGTTAGAAACTCAATTTTTTCGAAAAGAATTTATAAGATCCTAACATCAGTTTATAAACTCATCTCTTAAATTTTTCACCAAATATTTCAACACAACTTATAAGCTTTGGAGCATCTTATAAGATATTTAAAACAACTTATAAACTCATCCAAATACAATCAATATTAATGACCCGATCCAATTAGAGTGAATGCCCACTTGGCACAAGTAATGGAGTTTGCTTGACGATGAATTTGCCTCATTCTCCATCTTTGGCCATTTGATGAAGAATGGTTGCTAATACCTATGGAAAGAGATTCATAGTTCTCCAGGAATTTTTTTTGGATGGGTCAACATATTAACATATTGTATATTATATATTGTTTGATTACTTTAATAATGTTGTTAAACTCATTATGAAATTGATCAATAATTAAATAAAGTGTTAAGCCCATGATGCATTTTATGGATATTGGCATGTGCGCTAACGCGTATAAATCATAATATTTTATTTTATTTATAATGATGAGTCATAGTAAAATAAAATACAATATATTATTTAGTTTGAAGTTCTCAATCTAAGCAAAAATATACGTGCAATTTTTTATATCCCATTATTTTGAAAATTATACAGCAAAATTTATATAGACTTGGAATGCTGAAACCCAAGGATTTGTTCATTCCAACTGATCTAATATACTCTCGATTAATATTCAGTTTTTTTTTTCAAAATCATTTAACATGATAATTCTGTTTGATGATTTAATTTTTTACAATAAAATGTATAAACATATTTCTATGTTTAATTCCAACAAATTCTCCTAACATGATAATAGGGAAAAAAAAAACATGTAAACTATTACATCCTAATCCTGCGCCAAAAAATAAGGTTCATTTCAGCAAAACAAAGACAATAAGAAGTCTATATAAGGCCATTTTGGAAAATAAATTTGAGCAAAAAGGGTTGATCATAATATGGACTGCTCAAGATTTATTTCTATATAATCAAATTGTGGATATTAAATCCAATAGGATGTCTATTATGTATGATTAAAATAAAGTGCTTAGATAGCTATATATATATATATATATTAAGCAAAATAAATATCTTAATGTTTTGGGTTGAATTATTCTTTTTTTGTATTAAAAGCAAAACTATAAAAGGGTAGGAGAATCACAAAAGTCCTCATAATGTGAGATAATAATTTATGACACATTTTTATTATTTAAGGTGAAATTTGTGAATCAACGAGAACTGAATTTTTTTTTAATGTGTATGCAAGAATTGCACTTCCAATTCTACTTAATGTTATTTGATATAATAAGTAAAATTAACAAATTAAGATATTTAATACACGGATTATGAAGTACTAATAATTTAAAACTCTACAATGCAGAGTTATTAAAATAAAACCATATCGATTAAGACCAATAAAATTAGCTATCCCACCTAACCAAGCCAAAAAAAATATAAAATTTGATTAGATAAAATGAGTTGAATTTTTTTTTGAATTTTTAACGCGATCTCAATATATACGATGCAATTATTATGATTTCTATTATAATTCAAGCACTGGATTTCCAATCCCATCTCAAATAAGAGGAGTCATAGGAAGAACACGTTCAGAATAACGATAAATTCTTTTTTCAAAAAGATTAATAATTCAATTAAGTGTAATAAAGGAAATTCATCTAATTCATTATACATCATAATCCACAATTAAGGCCAATGTAGAAAAATAAAGTCAAACAAAATCAAACTTGGAAGTCAAGGGAGGTAGATATTGAAAGTGGAGGTGAACCAAAGGACATATATCATAATTAGGCCAAATGTATTTTTTTTGGATATAAATCCTATTTAATGTTGATTTCCATAAGCATGTGCAAGAAACATGTTTAATAGTTGTATGTAATTTAAGGCAAATATTTATTTCTGCTTTGCATTAAGTTATGTTGTGCATCAAAAGAAAAAGTGAAAAACTATCCAATAAAATAGAATTTTAATAAATCATCCTATACAGATATTAGAATTCTATATCAAATAGTTGTGTGAATATCTAAGTTTACGTGCGAAATTGGTGCATTAATTTTAGTAATGCACCATTTGAAGAAAAAAAATAAAAGACTAGTAAAATTTTTGAACACATATATAAAATATAAAAATTACTTCTGTGCAAATTAACGTAGCAAATACCAATAAATAGAGATTCATAGATTTTGTAACTTTGACAAGCTCCGCAAATAGGTTTCAATGTACAAAACAATATTAACGTCATAGGTATGCGATAGCCACAGGGGCATAAGGTGAATTTTGACAAAATCAATTAATAGATATTAAGTTCTTTTTAACTTCTACTTCTAGATGTATATAAAATAAAATGCTTCGGCAACTCTTTCTCTCTCTCTATATATATATTCTAAGTCAAATATGTTGTTGTGGGTTTGAGGTCAATGTTTTTATAATTAGATTGGTGATCAAATCAATTTTGCTGTCGATCAGCGATTTAATTTTTCAACCATCGATTCGACAGATCTAATAAAAATTAACTATATTCTTTTATTATGTTATATAAAATTATAATGTAATAGACTAATAGTTTTGTATAAGGTTTAACAAAGCCCGATATCTAAATAATCACATACATATGATCAAATATTTAAAAAAATTAAAAAAAAGAATTGTTGATCGATTTGATCGATTTTTTGACCGATTTTACTAATTTTGATCGATTTGGTCGATTTTTTAATTTTTTATTCTTAAATGGATTGGACTGACCACCGATTTGCAATTGGACCGATTAAACTGACAGATCCGACCCGATTTTAAAAATATTGATTGAGTTATGTTGTGTATTTTAAAAAACGATACAAGAGACTAGAGTAGGAAAGACCATCGTTGATATATACCACATGTAATTTTGATTATTTTTTTGATGATTTTTGTGAATCAACAATTTAATGAATGTAGAATATTTTCTTTCCTTTGAAAAAACAAGTAATAAATAGTACTTAGGGTACAAATATAAAGTGCTAATATATATATATATATATATATATATATATGTATATATATATATATATATATGGGTCGTTTACTTCAACTAAATAATAAATCAAGCTACTTGTCCAAAATGAGTTAGAATTCATGTGAAATTCGATATTCAATTTTTGTTATGCAGCATTTTACTATTTGCAATTGAGAATATGGTCCATTTTTATATAGAAAAAAATGCATGCTCTTCTCCTTTCACACAATAAATTTATAGTCGGATCGATCTAATCGATTTTGCTAACGATTAATGGTTAAATCGGTCGGATCGGTTCAATCCGCGGTTGTGCTCGTTAAATGAAAATTAATTATATTTAGTTATTATATTATATAAAATGATAATATAATAGATTAATTATTATTTAACATATTTTAAATATAAAAAAGATAAATAACTATTTAAAAAAATATCTAACAAAACACAATATCCAAAAAAATAAAAATCGATCAAACCTAGTTTGACCGATTTTGATCTGTCAAACCGAATTTTTGATTTTATACCATTAATCGAACCGAACCAAGTTCCGATTCTCGATTGAATCGACCGATCCGGTCTGGTTTTCAAAACAATGCTTTCACATTCAATATCCAATTACACAATTTTCAATAGATTTTATTTTATGGTTTTGGGATGTACAAGTTATAAAATACCATCACCACACATTATGTAAGGCTTTCAATGAGTCCCATATAATGTGTAGTTGTCATATTCTGAAATTCATTAGTCCTCAAACTGGGAAAGAATTACACATCTATAATGTGGATATTAAAAGTGCACTGAATTTCTTTGTATGGAGCGCTGGATTGGAAATTCAATTCTAATGCAAGGGCATCAAAGACTTTTCAGGAGAGACGCTGGACTGAGCTAGATTGTGCAGTCCGAACTTCAGATCGGACAACTTATTAATACTCATCATATTACTCATAAGTATAATACATGTGACACTCGATGTATTATGTATCGAGTATTTAAATAACGATCAAATATCAATTTTCATAAAAATTAAAATATTTAATTATCATTTACCACCCGATTTATTATTTATCATATGTAACTCATACTTGACCAGCCCAACAATCTGCAAATAGGTGGTGACGAAGTAAACCAGCCACGAAGGGATAAAGGACAAAAAGACATTTGTACCCTTGTCAAATTCAGAGACGTATGGAATTGAAGGCTGATTTTGGGTTCCCAATTCTGTAAGTGGGCCCTTCAATAATGGAGGGAGTGCTGTAGTAATATGAGAAAAAGCAAGGGTAATAATGACTTTTTGCTTCTATGAATAGAACCACCCACCTCGTGATAAATTGCCACAGCTGCGCCTTCCTATCAGTAAATGTAAACAAGATATTTATATAAATTTGTCAAATATTATACATATACATATATCTATGTATTATACAATATATTTACATAAATACTTATCTAATATATAAATATTTGTATATAGTGGACAATCTTATTAAAATTGTGTCATGTTCTATAATTTTTCAGAAATGATATGCTCCGTATTTGTATCATGTTATTTTTGTTATGCAATGTTCGTATCCGTATATCACAAATTTCTCAATTCCAAAACTGAGTTCAAATAAAAAAAATAAAAATTAAATGAATACTAGAATATACTAGACTAAAATAAGAAAAATATTTAATTTTTCTCTTTAAAAGTTTTATTCTTTTGTGATGGATCAATAATTAATTAATATTAGCAATACACGAGTAGATATTGAGTATTTATTTGTAAAATATAAGTAAAAGAACTTCAATAATTGTTGTACCAAATTAGAACGATGACGGAATAATAAGATGGAAATCATAGTCATTTTTAAGTTTAAGTCTAATATTAATTTCATTTTTAATCATTTGATAAAAAATCGAATTGAGTCGAATCAAAATTTTAAATCAAAATATTGGTAAGTACGCAAATACTTCATATAGAATATTAAGTTAAATTAATTAGTTTAGGTCGATTATTATTGAACTTTTTCTTTGGTATTTTAATTACCCGAATTTTCTTAAAAATAAAAAATATTTGACATAGTTAAATAGTGAATCATAATTGTATATTTTATTTTCATTTTTGGTAATTAAAATAAAATAGTAAAAAAATAATTAATCAATATAAAAATATTTACATAAAAATTTAAATATAAGATATATAAAATAAATAATTTAGTATTTGATACGGTTCGATAAATTAAAATCAAAATGAAAACCAAATTGAATACTAAAATTTTGCTAAAATAAAAAATTGAATACCAGATAATTATTTTATGTTTAATTTTAATTACCAAATTTTTAATTGAGTGCGATTTTACCAAACTGTGAACACTTGTAATTAAAATTAAAATTTTAATATTTGTTCCACATTAATTATTCAATCACTTTCCATTGATTTTTTTGTCAGAAAAATAGTCACCACGATGCCTTTTTTAAGATAAAATAGTTGAGTTACAAAGTTGTACTTTAGTCCCTAATTTTCACTTTAGTCATTAAATTTTTATTATATTTTCAGAAAAGTCTTATTTATGAAAAACTAAAATGATAAATTTCTTAATATATATATATATATATATATATATATATATTAGAGCTTGTTTTGAATATTCAATCCAATGAAACTTTATATAGTATTATTATTTCTGTTTTAATTTGATTTAAGTAACATCATGTAATTAATTTAAAAAATTGAAGTGTAATTTTTTGCTTGACTCTAATTTAACTATTTTATTCTATATTTTAACAATATCTACTGTAATTTTTGTTGGAATTTAACGTTCTCAAAATGAAAAATAAAGATCTATTTTAAACTAATCAGTATGTTATTTTTGAGTTCATAAAAAGTCGAAAGTGTTATGATTGAAATAAATAAATAAAGTAAAAATATAAAAATCAAAATTTAGTAGCAAAAATTACTAAATAGTATTTGTTATGCACTTTTGGTGAGTAATTCTTTTAAAAAAAAAATCAACAATAAAACAAAATAGTAAAAACCACTAAAAACTTCTTAAATAAATTTTTATATATGAAAAACTCATGTAATTTTTCTTAATCTCGAAAACAAATCCCATCAACTTTTGTCTCAATAAACCTTTATCATTGAATTTTATGCTAACATATTTTTTGATTTACCTTTTAGCTTTTTACTTTAAGAAATTAATCGAATTTGAATGTTTTTAATAGAATTTTTTTCTTTTGGTTTCTTATTGATAGATTTTATCTATCACGATTTTAATTTTTTATGTGTTCATTGTTAAATACTTTATTTAAATCATAAAAAATTTAAAATTTATGAATATAAAAATAAAAATTTGATTAAGTTAAATATATATATATATATTTAATTTTTAAAAATATTTAATTCCAGTAAAAATATGTTGATGTCGCTAAAAACATAAAATTAAATAATTAGATTTAGAGTCAAACAAAAACTAGACTTTAAAATTTAAGTTAATTATTCCCTATTACTTAGATTAATAAAATTTAAATTTAAATTTTGACCCTTTTTTATGTGTGTGTGTGTGTATATATATATATTAAAACTATTATCATTTTAATTTTTTTGAAAAAAAATGGATAAAAATTATCTAAAAAATTTACTAAAATAAAAAATTTAAGAACTAAAGTGAAAATTAGGGTCTAAAGTGCAATTTTATAATAGCGTGCACTTGTGCACGTCATTATACTGAAAGTGATTTGAATGATTAATTTAAATTTAATTTTAAACTTTAGTGATGATAAAATTTAACTCTAGTTATAGAAGTAATACTAAATTTAAGCTTTAGCGATTATTAATTTGATTGGTCGTAATAAATGTACCTAGCTAGTGTCAAGACATCGCAATAATTAGACATCCACATCATAAAAAACCAAAAAAGAAAAAATTATTCTGTGTCCCTCATTTATTGCTATTTTTTTTTTTTGAGATGCTTTAAAATAATATTCTTTTTCTTAATATTTTTTTTAAAACTTCAATATCATAAAAATAATATTATAATATTATAAATTTTTAATCAATACTGATCGCCTTATGAGAATAATAATATAAAAACACAGTTTTTTCTTACATTTTCATCTAAAATTCTCTGTCATGTCTAATTAGAGACATAAAAATAAGGATGGAAGGGAAGAATAAGTAGAAAAAGGGTAAAACAAAAAAAGAAAAAAAGAAGAGAAATTCGAATCACCTAATGAAGAAAAAGAACTCCCCAGAAAAGACCACAAAAGGCCAGAAATCTCCTAAAAAAGGAAATAGAAAAAAAAAACGATAAAAAAATAATAGAACCTGGTTAAATCTAGTAGTTTCTAGCGCAACCTTCGAAATTCCAGACACATCTTTTAGCTTAACAAAAACAACCCCTGAGGCCCTTTACGTTCTCAATATAATTCAAACCCAAATACCAACAGTCCCTCAATCTTTGGAAATCAAACTCTTCTAACACAGAAATCTTGATATTTCAGAACCCATTATACTCTTTTCTTGAATCAGACTTCCTACTCTACTTTTCCGCTGTCCATAAAGGTATGAGTCGTTTTTTGTATTGTCGTTGTGTTTTTGTGTTTTCGCGGATGTTTGTATGATCTACATGCATTCAAGATTATGCTTTGTCAGTTTTCTTTATCATGATTTTCTGTTTACGGGGTCTGCTGTTATGTTGTATTGATGCTCTGTTTTGAGTGTGAAGCAGAGTAACAGCAGTGGGTTTCGGTTTTCTTCAGTGGTGATGAACTATTTAGCCGATGAATGATTCAAGATTCAATTTTTGTTATCTTTTTAGTGAATTCGATCCAAGAAATTGAAATGTGGCGCTGAGTTTAGTTGTAAACTTTCTAGTTGCGTACTGGAATTGCTCTTTCTCAATTTCTTTAAATTTTTCTGGTGGAGATTAATGCATATTTGTGTTCTCTCCAATGGTTGGTTGTTGTTTTGATCAGTCATCCATGTACATATGATCCTTTGATTTTTGACGTGATGAGAGTTGCTATTACTCCGCGACTTCTTTTTTTGATTCTTCGCTTTTTGTTGATACGGAGAATTTGTCACTACGATTATTGATTAATTAAGTCCTTCTTAACATATTTGGTGCAATCATTTCCTTGCAAAAATATTTGTCGTGGAGAAAAGGCGATGAATCATAGAGGAGCATATTGACATTGTTCGTTAGGAGGATTGATGAACCCGATTTTAAATGTTCATATATTTATTAAAATTTTCAAGTTTTCTAGGCCGTAAAAATTAGTGCTACTTGTTGATTTTGGATTTGGGAATGATTCAACCGTTCAGTTGTTGCTGTTTAATTTTGTTTTCTTGTTTGTTTGTTTGCATTTGAGTAATTATAGTTTTTAGTTTTGAATATCATCTTGATAACCACTTTCATATTTGGCAGTTTTGAGTTTTAACATATATATGGGGAAATGGACATTGATTCTTCGAAATATGTCTAGATTTTTTTAATTAAAGGCCAAATTTGACTGTTCTGTTCTGATGTCTTTTTACAGAATCGCTTGAGAAGTATTTCCAGCAATGAATCCTGACAAATTCACACACAAGACCAATGAGGCCCTTGCTGCGGCTCATGAACTGGCTATGAGTGCTGGCCATGCTCAGTTCACCCCTCTTCACTTCGCTGCGGCTTTAATTTCTGAGCCTAATGGCATTTTCCGACAAGCAATTGCCGGTGCTGGAGGAGGTGATGAAGCTGCTAATGCAGTAGAGAGGGTTATCAACCAAGCTATGAAAAAACTGCCCACCCAGACACCTCCCCCTGATGACATACCCGCGAGTACTTCTCTGATCAAGGTCATTCGAGAGCTCAATCCTTGCAAAAATCACATGGCGACACCCATTTGGCAGTTGATCAATTGATTTTAGGCCTTTTGGAAGATTATCAAATCCAAGACTTGTTGAAAGAGGCAGGGGTAACTACAGCTAAGGTGAAAGCAGAAGTTGAGAAATTGCGGGGGAAAGAAGGAAGAAAGGTGGAGAGTGCATCCGGAGATTCTACATTTCAAGCTCTGAAGACCTACGGCCGTGACCTTGTGGAACAGGCTGGAAAGCTTGACCCTGTGATTGGTAGAGATGAAGAAATTCGGAGAGTTGTTAGGATCCTTTCAAGGAGGACTAAAAATAATCCAGTTCTCATTGGAGAGCCTGGTGTGGGTAAAACTGCAGTTGTTGAGGGATTAGCTCAGAGGATTGTTAATGGGGATGTTCCAAGTAATCTTGCTGATGTGAGGCTTATAGCATTGGACATGGGAGCATTAATTGCTGGAGCAAAATATAGGGGAGAATTTGAAGAGAGATTGAAGGCTGTTCTGAAGGAAGTTGAAGAAGCCCAAGGAAAAGTGATTTTGTTTATTGATGAAATTCATCTGGTTCTGGGTGCTGGACGGACTGAGGGATCAATGGATGCAGCCAATCTCTTTAAACCAATGCTTGCAAGGGGTCAATTGAGGTGTATTGGTGCGACGACTCTCGAGGAGTACAGGAAATATGTGGAAAAAGATGCTGCATTTGAAAGGCGTTTCCAGCAGGTTTATGTGGCTGAGCCGAGTGTCCCTGACACCATCAGTATCCTGAGGGGTCTAAAAGAGAAGTATGAAGGGCATCATGGTGTTAAAATTCAGGATCGAGCCCTTGTAGTCGCGGCTCAACTGTCAGCTCGGTACATTACAGGTATGCATCATGTGAGCTGTACTCCACACCTGCCTCCCCCGTCCTTGTGAGGATGAGTTTGGCATGGTTTCTTCTTGAAGTTTGAATTATCTAACGTTTGGAAATTTGATTGCAGGGAGACATCTTCCAGACAAGGCCATTGACCTAGTTGATGAGGCTTGTGCGAATGTGAGAGTCCAGCTAGACAGTCAACCTGAAGAAATTGATAACCTGGAAAGGAAGAGAATTCAGTTGGAGGTTGAGCTCCATGCTCTTGAGAAGGAGAAAGACAAAGCTAGTAAAGCTCGGCTTGTTGAGGTGAGTACGTTTCCATCATTATTTTCATATTGCTCTTGTTTGCATGACTGTTGCGTTATGGTAACTGCTGGTCTAACACTTGTAACAAATTTTCAGGTGCGGAAGGAGCTTGACGATCTGAGAGATAAACTACAACCACTAATGATGAGATACAGAAAAGAGAAGGAAAGAATTGATGAGCTCAGAAGACTAAAGCAAAAGAGAGATGAGCTCTTATATGCTTTACAAGAAGCTGAAAGGAGATATGATCTTGCAAGAGCTGCAGACTTGAGATATGGAGCAATACAGGAAGTGGAAGCTGCTATTGTGAAGCTTGAAGCAGGTGGCAATGAGAATGGAATGCTTACAGAAACAGTTGGACCAGATCAAATTGCAGAAGTTGTGAGTCGCTGGACTGGTATACCTGTTACTCGTCTTGGCCAGAATGAAAAGGAGAGATTGATTGGTCTTGCTGATAGGCTGCACCAACGAGTTGTAGGACAGGATCAAGCAGTTACTGCTGTTGCAGAGGCTGTGTTGAGATCAAGAGCCGGGCTCGGTAGGCCTCAACAGCCAACTGGTTCATTCCTCTTTTTGGGTCCAACAGGTGTTGGCAAGACAGAGCTTGCCAAGGCTCTGGCTGAACAGCTCTTTGACGATGATAACTTGATGATCAGGATTGACATGTCCGAGTACATGGAGCAACACTCTGTTGCTCGATTGATTGGAGCTCCACCTGGGTAAGTTTGAGCTCTTTCTAAGTTCAACTTGAGTTTTCGCTTATATAACAAGGATGATAGTGATTGCTTATTGATGTTGTGTATTTTTCAGCTATGTTGGACACGAAGAAGGTGGGCAACTGACAGAAGCCGTGAGGAGACGACCTTACAGTGTGATTCTTTTTGATGAAGTGGAGAAAGCGCATCCCACAGTATTCAATACTTTGCTACAAGTTTTAGACGACGGAAGGCTGACTGATGGCCAAGGTCGGACAGTAGACTTCACAAATACTGTCATCATTATGACCTCAAATCTTGGAGCTGAGCATCTTTTAAGAGGACTGATGGGAAAGTGCACTATGGAAAGTGCTCGTGAGATGGTGATGCAAGAGGTAAACTGCATTTTCCATCCTGAAGTTTATATGCATAAACGTCTTCTCTTTTTCCGATGAAAGTGGTTACTTAATTTTGTCCTTTATCAGGTGAGGAAGCACTTCAAGCCTGAGTTGCTCAATCGCCTAGATGAAATTGTCGTCTTTGATCCTCTTTCTCACGACCAGCTGAGGAAGGTCTGCCGCTTCCAGTTAAAAGATGTTGCAAGTCGATTGGCAGAGAGGGGTATTGCCTTGGGTGTCACCGAAGCAGCACTGGATGTCATATTGGCCGAAAGTTATGATCCGGTATGGTATATTTGTCCGATTTCTATTCACGTTTTGTGTCCAACTCTTCCATCAGACGATCGCTGATCTTGCTTATTTATGCTTTCAGGTTTACGGTGCACGACCTATAAGGAGATGGCTGGAGAAAAGGGTGGTAACCGAGTTATCAAAAATGCTTGTGAGAGAGGAAATCGATGAAAATTCGACTGTATACATAGATGCTTCACTTGATGGGACAGACTTAACATACGGCGTTGAGAAGAATGGAGGACTTGTGAATGCTGCCACTGGAGAGAAGTCTGATATACTGATTCAGATCCCCAATGGGGTGCGGACCGATGCTGCTCAAGCAGTGAAGAGGATGAAGATTGAAGAAATAGATGATGATGAGATGGATGAGTAGATAGAATGACTTGGTTTTTGTTCTGTTGTTTGAATAAGTCTCTTTTGTTTTCCTCTGATTGTAATTGTGGCTTTTGCTTTCAAGTTTCAAGTATGGAATTAGCTGATTGAGGTCATATTCCATACCTCCCCAAGAAATAACCATGTAATATTTTGCAATTTTCCTTAAAAAGTGTCTACAAGTTAATACAATTTGTGTCTTAATTCTTCATCTCAAATACCTGCTGGATTATGTTGATTCATTTATGGTTTATTCTTTGGATTCGAGAGTCGTTAAATGTTAAGTTTGGATGGATTCTGGTGAGGATATTATGTTTGGACTTTGGATTCTGTTAGTATATTATAGTATGAATAATTATTAAGGGTCATATATTTTTTAATTTGAAATTTCAATTTTTTTACCAAATTAAACAAAAAACACTTTTATGTATTTTCTATTAAAAAAACAATTGTCCCATTTACTTGTACTCCCTCCCTTCATGTTTGAGTTTGATTGGATATGAAGTCTTAAATAGAAGTCAATTGCTTTTTTTTTCTTTTTTCTTTTGTGCGTCTCTCTCTCTATAGTTTCGTCCTAAAAATAGCATTGCAAATTACTGATTTCTATTTATTTATTTATTTATTATTATTATTATTATTTTTTCCTAATAAGAGAAACTGCATTAAATACTATCAGCCATATTGGTGTACTAGTCCAAATGGATAGCCCGACAAAACACTTGAATTTATTAAATGGGACAAGCCCCACTTGAATAATCAAGAATTTCACTTTTCTGAATCATATCCTTCTAGTGTGCTTTCCTGTGTTGGTTGAAATATACTGAAAATTAATGATATGACCATTTCTTTAGGTAATGTTGTAAAGTGTATTGCTATTTTATAAAATAAATACCTTTTTAAGTTAAAATTCGTATTATATTTGTATAGTACATATTTATATAAATAATTAAAAAGTAATTTTATTTTTTCGTACATATTTTTAATTGTCAAATAATAATACGTGCTTTTGAGGCGAAACATTTAATACAGTAGTATATTTATTCGTATATTACTTGATGAATAATACTTTATTTAATAAATATTTATAATATTTAAATATAATCTAAACATTATTTAAAAGTTATTTATAATTATTAATTGAATATCATATAAAAAAACAAAAATTCTATTAATTTATAAATATACTAATATTGTCAAATAGTTATTTTTAAGTTATGTCATAATTATAAATTAAATAATATTAAAATTCTTATAAAATAATTTTTGTATAATTTAAGAATAAATACAAACACAATTTATGTAAAAATAATATTAAAATAAATCGTATTTTTGCTTCTAAATAATTTTTTTATATTTGTATTTTATTCGTACATTTACGAATCCGTATATTAACCAATCCCATATTTTTTACTGATTTTTCACCGTAACTTAAATTTTTTTTCTTAAAATACTCGTACGTATTAAATGGCGAATTTTTTTCATCTTATATTTAACTAACTATGATGAAAATTATTAATGTATAGACATCAAAAAAATATATATAATCTTTCAACTTGGATGGAACAGTAATAAATAATACTATATATCTGACTCAAATATTTCATTAAATTTTTTTAAAAATACACATATACATTGAACTAAAAGTAACATTCATCAGGCTAAATTCGATATTTTAATTATTTTTCTGTTTTAGTTAAAGAACATTCCAAAATCAAAGTGCTATTTTTCCTAATTCTTCTTTATTTTTGTTGCCAAGTTAAGAACACATTACATTACTTTTATTTTTCACTATAATTTCTCTCTATATTTTGCTTTATTTATGAAGAGTTTTCAACTTAACAACTAAAACAAGTTTAATTAATTAAATAAAAAAACTATGCACATAAACTCGAGATTAAAATAGTATGTAAAGTAATCTATTCTAACCAAAATCTATAAAAGAATATAACCATATAAGTGTGATAGATTGCATGTAATTTGCTATAACAACTCTCAATAATCATTCTTTCTCTTTTTCTGATTTTTCAGTTTTAGCTTGCTACATTCTTTCTCTTCAATTAATGCATAGTTTATCATTTTCTTCAAAAAAAATTCTTTGTTTTTTCCTTTCTAATTTCTTTGAAAAATCCCCTCATTATCAATGGCGGAGGGGGGTGGTGGGTGCGGCCGCCCCCTCAATTTTTTAAATTTATAATTTTAGTATATAAATTTTAATAAATTTAAAATTTTATTCCTCTAAAATAATTAAATTATTCTAACAATCCCCTCAAATTTTCATAATTCTATATCGAATATGAATTTTTTTTTAAATTAAGAGATGTTCTAAAATTATTTTTAAACTTTATTTTTTCAAAAAAATTAGATAATAAAATTTATTATTTATATAAAATTTTAAAAAGTATTTGTACTGACCTTCAAAATTTATTATGATTTTATTTCTAAAAATATGAATATTTTAGTCAAAAAATACTCCTTATTATGATTTTTTAATTTTATTTTTAATTTTTTAATTTATTTAATTCCACTTTTGTTACTTATTATTTGAAATTATACTAATTTTTATTTCGCAAAAAATCATAAGTGTAGGTTTTTCATGATATAAAACTTATTTGATTTGGTTAATGGTTATGAAATATTGCTCAAATTCTTATAAATTAGTTTTTATTTTGTGTTGGATTGAATTAGAATTGATTAATATTTTTATTTAAAAGTTAGTTTTTGTTCAAATACTTATGCAAATATAATAGATATAAAATATTTATATGTAAGTATAACGTATTATATTTATATTTATATTTTTGTTTCTAATAACTAGTTAAGAAAAAAAATTCAATAAAAAATAATTTTATATATAAAAAAATAATAATTTGACAATTAAATCTCGTACCCCTCTATTAAAATCCTGGCTCCGCGTTATATACACACACACACCCCTATATAAAATTATATCATTACTTGATTCAATTTTATCATGGTGTGGTGTTATATTTGTAAGGTGACTATCTTTCTTCTATTGCTATAACCAGTGTTTTTATAATCGAATCGATTATCAAATTAATCTTACTATCAGTTAATAGTTTGATCAGTTCAACCGCTGGTTCGATCGAAAATTGACTATATTTATTTTTTATTATATTATATAAAATGAGAATATAATAGACTAATTATTATGTATAAAGTAAAAAAAGATAAATAATCAACTAAAAAAATACATTTAACAAAATTTAAAATTTAAATAATTACATATAAATAATCAAATATGAAGTTTAAATATTCTAAAAAAATAAAATTTATTTGATTGATTTTTTGGCCGATTCGACTGATTCAACCAATTTGATTGAATTTTTAATTTTTTGCATTCAAACAGACTTCGTGATTAAATCAGTCGAATTGACCAATCAAATCTAATCTAATTCGATTCGAATTTTAATACATAGGTTACATCCTAGCTAGCACTACTTTGGTAATTATTAAAAAGGGCATCATGTGGCAAATTTTACATAGGATAACCCAAAATTTTGACATCCTTTTCTCAAAATATGTTGTTGAATCCTCCGTCCTTAAATTCTGATTTAAAACTCCTATATTTTGGCACACAATTCCAAGTCTGTTCATAAACTTTGACGTCATATAATTCTAACTTGGACTTCTCGCTCTATTGTTTTATAACATGTAGTGGTTTTTCGATTGAGGCCAACAAATTTATTGTGGGTCATCTATTTCTTGGATATGTAAAGCTTAAGTGATAATTGTGGGACTTTGAGAGTTGGATGATAGGTAGACTTTTTATTGTGTTAATTGTTAGCACAATCAATTTATTTAAAAAAATATTCCAGTTTAGTTTCTACTACTATAAAATAAAATAGCTTTTGTTTTATTTTTATTCATGTTTTCCCATAAAAATCTTGATAGTGTCCACAAGACAAAATCTAAGTTCAAGTTTTAAGTTGATGAATTTTGTATATTCAAGATATTATCAAAATCAAACTTTAGATAATAACAATCTTGACTTACAAAAATAGCATTAGTGCATTAGTTTATGCTCTTCCTTAATAAATGACATGTATACTCCTGGAGAATTCCTACAAAATCAATAGTTAGGATTGTTGGATTTTTATGCAATGAAAAATCCCTATATGCTTGAGTTAGAATCAAGTTTTAAAAAGTATTTTTAAAACAATGTGTTGAATGTATTACATACTTTAGCCTCATTTGGAAACTCATATATAGGAGTAATGTTGCATACTTCAACTGTAGCTCAACCGTTTACTCTGTAAGAATTCATTCCAAACATAGCTATGGTTCAAGTCTCCCGATACGAGGGACAACCCTCCTAACACCTAGAATTCTAGAATCATCAATTAGGCTTTCATCTAGGTTACGACCCATCTAACCTTAGTCATTCATGGGCCTCAACCCATCAAAGTTTATTTACCGACCTACACTATAATCATAGTAGCTCGCACAACTAATTAAGTACAATATCCTTGGGGCTAATTTAAGCATCCCTCATAAATTGGGATGAACTGCCCTAGGAGGGTAGCCCAACCTAATTCCTCATTTTTACAAACTTCAAGTGAACAATCAATTGAACCATCTTAACTTGTCATTGGGTGCCATTGGATGGCTCATTATAATAATCGTGACCCAATATTTTATGACCAATTTAGATAGTACCATCTAATCATTCAACTCAATCATGGGTTGATAATCGAGTTGAAAGAGTGGAGAAGAGTTGTATGTTCAATTTTTAGAGCTCGATTTAATGAATTATATGAAGATCAAGCTCGATCAATATAAGTGTTTGAAATTAATAGATTTCAATCTCCCTAAGCTCGATTCTACAAATCACAAAGTTCAGTCAATTGCTTGTGATCAATAAGTTTCAATCTTCCAAGCTCGATTACATAAATCACAAAAGGGTCGAACTCAGTCAACTCAAACGCTTGTAATCAACAAGTCCTATCCTCATCACAACTTATAATCAACAAGTCATCTTATCTTCATCACAACTTATAATCAACAAGTTGTCTTATCTTTATCAGAATTCATAATGAACAAGCCATCCAGCTCTCGTCACAACTTGTAATCAACAAGCCGTTGAATCCTATCCATTGAGTTGAGCTAAATCCAGGAACTCGACAAGGAATTCTCAACCTATCACTATCATCGGTGGAGCTTAATCCATGTTATTCACAAGAGCTCGACTAGGAATTCTCAACTTACCACTATCATTGGGCCGATCTTAATCTATGTTATTCACAAATAGTCCAGCCAGGGATTCTCAACTTACCGCTAATTGGGCCGAGCTCAATTTATGTATCACAAGACAGTGTCTAAGTTCAAAATTTTAAATTAATAAATTTTCTAAATTCAAGATATTATCAAAATCAAACTTTAATAATAACAATATTAATTCACATAATTAAAATTAGAAATAACAGTATCATAGGGAATAATGTATGCCAAATTAACACCGTCAAAATTTCTGCTCTTTCTTGATGAATGACCTGTATATTCCTTAAGATTTTCTACAAAATCAATAGTTGTGGGTGTTGAGTTTTGGCCTAAAGAAACCTGCGATACTTAAATCAAAATCAAGTCTCAAAAAGTATTATCAAATGTATGTGTTGAATATAATACATACTTTAGCCTCATCCAAAAGCCTATATATAGGATTAATGTGGTCTACTTGAACTATGGCTCAATCTCTTACTAGGCAATAATCTATTCTTACCACAACTATGATTCAGGTTCCCATCCTAATTATCTTGGTCAATATCTTAAGATCAATCCATATAGTATTAGTGATATTTTAT
Source organism: Paulownia fortunei (assembly GCA_019321725.1). Taxonomy (NCBI): domain Eukaryota; kingdom Viridiplantae; phylum Streptophyta; class Magnoliopsida; order Lamiales; family Paulowniaceae; genus Paulownia; species Paulownia fortunei. The sequence continues at coordinate 15,970,797 of CM033118.1, forward strand.
TCGAATCAAAAATAATTTTTTTTGAGAGCTTTCTATACTTTTTTAATTGTAAAATATATATGTTTATATTTATACATATAGATTAAATTCATAACACCACACCAACAACCCCCCCCCCCCCCCCCATATATATATATATATTGTTTTACTTTTCCTCATTTTCCCAATAATTTTTTTTCATTTTTTCTTTTTCCTTCCCCACCCCTAATCACCGCTACCCGGCAATCACTAGCCATCATCCTCTAAACCCAAACCAACCCACCTCAACAACCCCTATCTTCAATCCCTATTCCCTACCACACCAACCCTACCCCAACCCAACACCACTACCCCACTGCACCATTCCCACAACCCTCTCCCCACCACTAAGCACTAACCCACCCAACACCCCGCCCCTTCCTCGCTACCAAGCCCCCACTCCATCCCTTAGTAAAGACCTCTCCATGCTCTTGTCAATCGGCCACTAGCCCATCTAACAATCCTTACCCAACACCCCATCCATCACCTGCCACCCAACCCTACTCAAAACCCAACGGAGACACCCAACCTAGCCCCACCTTATATCCAATAGCCCCCTCTCACAGCCCCACCCCACCCCACCCTAAACATCCACCCGCCCAATTCCACCACACCCACACCACCACACACCTACACAACCCCAATACTCACCCTACTATGAGACCCTGTAGCCTCCTTCTTTTCCTCCCCTCCCTTCCAACAACAGTTTTTCCTCTTTCCCTTGCCATTCCCTTCCCCCAAAAGACCTACATATAGTTCTATTCATCCATATATATATATATATACTAAATAATAAATGTAGATATAGATATATATATTTATATATAGACACACACATATATATATAATAAATACTTATATATATAAATATGAATATATATAAATATATAATTCTTATTATAAAATATCAAATATAGATCATAGGTTTCTATCAAACAAAATTTGAATTGTTCATATCTATCAAATATGATGGATCGCTGATCTCTATCAGACAAGATCAACAATTTATATAAATAGGGGTATAAATATCTTTTTTATCCATTATCTAGATCATGGGACTAATTGCATTTTACCCATGTAAAGACAAACATGTGCAAAAGGATGAGTTGTAAATTCAATAAACAATTAGACACTCTCTACCGAATCAAGCATAACTTCTAAAATAACATAATACATGCGAATATAAATACTCTACCGAATAAAACATAACTCTCAAAATAATATAATACATGCAAATATATTAAATATCAGTCAGTAATGTAGACAAGTAATCAATACAATCAAATCTGATATAAACAAAAAATATTTAGTTTGTTAGCTCACAGCAGAACTATTATTTTAGCCTGCAGCATCAGATATCGACTATAGCATCATATATTGACTAAATGGATATTCATGATCAATACAATAAAATGTTTGTGTGGGCCCAAAAAATTAACAAAAAAAATTTGGCAGGTCTACTATGATGAAATATTGAACAGCTTTAAATAGGAAAATGTAGTAGGATTATCTACAGAAATTAATTAAATGTAAAGGTATTTAGTACAGCAGAAGCCAACACACAACAACTCAATTCTATGCTACACATAGCTATAGAACGGCTTGAAGGGGGCCAAGCCTAAAGGGGCCTTAAATAAAACCATTAATAATAAAACTAAAGTCATATTTTTAGTTTAGTCGAATTCATTACATATGCTTATTATATAAACTATTTTAGATTTTCGTATTAATATTAATTTTTAAAGTGTCTGTGATGTTATCAGTTTTAATAGACGATAATTTTTAAAGTGTATGTGAATCGCATTGATTATGTGACTGGAGTAAGATAAAAAAAAATGATCAATTATAAAAAAAGTATTTTAAAATTATCATTTAAATAGGTAAGTATTAAAAAAAAATACTTGAACTAAACAAGAATTTATCCTCAAAGCATTCTTGGATGAATTACAACCACAGTTTATGTTGAAAACAACTATAGATGAATTACAATTAAAGATGTGAATGGGAGGGTTTAAAGTTGATTTGTCAAATTTCTATACCCATCCCTTCAAAATGTTTAAGGATCCTGACTTAAACTTATCTCAAATCTGTTGGTTTCGAGTTAGACTCTTTAAATTCATTTTATATTTTTAAAAAGTAATATTATATAAATAAGTATATATATATATATATATATTAAAATAAAAAAATAAATAAATAAATTAAACGAAACTAGTTCAAGATGAGACGAGTTTGAAATAAAAAAATCAAAACCCACTTCAAATCAATTTATATTTTTAAAAATTTACTCATGTATTCGTGATTTGAATTTGAAACTTCTTACCATCCCTTATTATCACCATTCTTACATTGAATATTGATTTTGCTACGTAACCACTTTAGGGTTGTCTTTAATTTATTGTCATATTTTATTTTTCAATGTTTTGTCATCGATAGGGCATTCATTCATTGGACTTGTACCTCTACCTCCACAAGATAAATCAAAGTTTAGGCCAGCCTAAATGCCAAGGAAGAATGAATGATTGACAAATTTATCTGTTTTTTTTTCTTCTTATTTTGAGTGGGCAAATAGATTTTTCAATTGTATTTTTAATATTTAAACAAGAAAATTCTACTTCAAATTTAATTTTCCTAAATTTAGTTAATTATATAACAAATATACAATTGTAATTATTTGTGATTGATTGTTCTATTTGAAAAATAAACTAATCGCATAATAAAAATAAATTTACTTATTCTGTGAATAATTGAATTACAACTAAAATATATTTCAACTAATTTTTTTTACCTAGTTCCATATCTTCAATTAAGAAAAAAGGTTAATTAGGATAAATGTTTGTGTAGTGTGGTACAAGAATTGACGGCTCAAGATGACCCTTGGAACAAAATGAAGAACTATCGTATGAGTTTTTGGAGGTCTCAAAATTTTAAATTTCAAATAATCATAATTAGTGTTCGATGTCAATATATATAGTGACACACACACACATATATATATACACACACACATATATATATATACATACATATATATATATATATACCAATCATAATGCAAAACCTTACATGAAAAAAATCTTGCAAGTAGGTCTTCATTGTGATGGCAAAGAATATACAGTACAAGCCTCTAGACTGTGCATGAGATGCCAAACACCGCGTTGAATAATTTGATACAACATAAAAAAAGGAAAAAAAATAAAATTCTTGTCTCTATGCCGATCACACAATAAGATGGTTCATCTTTAATCTTCACAAATATTTGTTCATGAGATGTAGAACTAAAAAATGCTCTGATAATTACAATGAATTATTTAGATTTTAAAATAATCACAACCATCTATTTTATGAAATTCACATAGAACTCACTCATGTATTTCACAAATAAATGATATTTGATGGACTTGCTAAGAACTTTCTCATTTTAAAAATCAGAGTTGCGTTGCATTTAATTTTTTCTTCATTAAACCCATTGAAGGAGGCAAAATTATTTTTTTAGTCCTGTAAGTTGGCCTATTCAAAATTTAGTCTTTTTTTATTATTAAAATTTAAAATTTATCATTTAAATAAAAAAAATCAAACATTTAGAACAATGACCGCCTAGCTTATATATAAATGACCGACTTAATTAACTAGTATAGGGATTCAGGAAAAAATTATTTTTAAAAGAAAAATTGATGAGTTGGCCACCTAAGGACAAATTTGGAGAGGGAAAAGAAAAAACAAAGCCAACTTGGCGTTTCGGACAAAATGGTTTCATTCTTTTTTTATTGGTTAATTTTTTTTAAAAAAAGTCAATATAATTAAAATGTAAATATATTTGACAATCATTGTATAAAATATAGATTTATATTATATTTAAATATTAAAAAATTTTAATATCTAAAGACTAAAAATTAATAATTAAATTCATACGTTAAATCAATAAAAAATAATTTAAATATTAAAATTTACTGTACCTTAATTCAAAATTTAATTAAAAGATACAGAAAAATAGTTTAGATAATATTTGTAGATTAGTATTAATTGACAAGAAAAAATCTACTATAAATTTAATATTTTCAATAACTTATCATAAATTTAAATAAATTATTAAATGTTAATTATTTTCATATTTAAAAATAAAATAAATACTTAAGTCTCAACTTTAAAAAAGAAAATAGAAAATACTTAATTCTATAGTAACACATTATCTTAATTTAAATAATTTTTCTCTAATTTAGAATATTTAGAAAAATGGCCATATTTTTTCCTTTTATTTCTTTTCTCTTCAATTCTTTTTTTTTTCCCTTATTTCAAGTGTATATTTATTATATATATAGCTATACATACATATACACATCTATATATATACATACATTCTTAAGCAATGGTTGGGGGTAATGGGCGGCGGTGAAGAACAAGATGAAGAAGTAGTAGTAGTAGGACGAGGAGGACCGACAACACAGTTCGGGGTAGCGGTGGCGGGTGGTGGGAAAAAGAAGAAGAAATAGGAGAGGAAGAGGAGGAGTCGACAGCATAGTTGGGGGGTAGCGGTGGCAGGTGGTGGGAAACAGAAGAAAAAATAGGAGGATGAGGAGGAGGATAAGCGGACAACATAGTGTGGTTGCGGTGGGTGGATGGTTACGTGGTGGGTGAAAGTAGGTGAAGAAAGAAAGAAGAAGAAATAGAAAAAAAATTGGTGAAAAAAATTTAAACACTTTTTTATTTTAATATTTGAATATGCTGTACATGTCTTAAATGTTAAGTTGACCTTTCTTTTTTCCTTCTCAAACTCCGTCTAAACTGCCTATAGATAATTTTTTGTACAAAATTAATTATTTTTCCCAAATTAAATGTCCCTTTTGCATGAGTAGGTGGTCATTGTTCTAAATATTTAAATTTTGTCCACTTAAAGAATAAAATTTAATTTAAAAAATTAAAAAGGCCAAATTTTTTACTAGGCCATCTTACAGAAAGAAAAAAAAAATCCATATTAAAATATTTATTTTAAATTGTGGGATAGACGAATTTTTAGTCCCACAATTGAGGGAGCATTATAAATTTGGTACCATACTTTTATTTTTTTTTTCAAATTTAACCCCATAAGTTAGCTTTTTCTTATAATTTTATTCTCAATATCAAGTGTTGAATGAAAAATTCTACTTGCCCAACTAACTCAACAGTGTAAAGGGAAAATGAGCAAGCCTTCGTTTTCTAGAAGGAAAATTATTGGCCACCTCTATAAAAGCTAATTTGAAACTCATTTTACGCTTATATTCACCATTTTCACTTGCAAATAATTAATAAAAATCTTGTAAGAAAAATAGCTTCATCAACGCAATCAGAATTGATTTGCCATTGGGAAATATGATGCATTGAGAACTACCTAGACAAATAATTTTTTTAAAAAATTTAATTTAAAATAGGTGAAATAATAATGTTAAATATATATTTTTAAATAAAATTAATAAGAACACATATAAAGAGTCTCCCTAAATAAGAACAAAAAAAGATATGGGCACATTGTGTTTACTAACAAATATAATTTTACTTTTAGATCTAAATTATATTCATCAAAATTAATGTGAAAATAACATTGATTTTTATGCCAATTCAAAGGCAAATTCCAGTATGTATTTATAAGTCTGATTATTTCATATTTTTTTTGAAAAATTTAAAGAAAACCTATATATCAAAGTGTATTCGTAAAAATACGTATACATTTGCTTCTTTTTTTTTCACTAGTACGGATCAGATTTGACACTATGAAAAGAAATTTGCTTCATACTCAAATAAAATAAGTAAGTATGTATGATACTAAGAATTTAATTACAAAAAAATGATTGAGTTTAGGTGCAAAAGCAAAAAAAAAAAAAAAAAAAAAGGGAAAACGATGATTTATATCAAATATACACATCAATTTCCATTTTCTCAATCATTTCCTCCATTTTCCCTATTTCCTCTCCCCACCAACTTCCCCCATTACTCTCTCTCTCTCTTTCTTTCTCTCTGTGCCTTTCCCTCTCTCTCTCTTTGTCGATTTTTTTTCGTCATTTTTTCTTTTATTTTTCGAATTCTCCGATTTCCTACCTTCTTAACGTCTATTTTCGCTTATTTCGGTAAGTAATATTGTTATTATTTTCTTAAATTTTTTAATTAAAAAAATTTACTAATTAACATTTATATATTTTTGTTCAGGTTAGTACATGATAGATTAAAATACGACGCAAATCGTATTGTGAGTATGACTTACATGTATCATATTTCAATTATAATGTATATATTTTATTATAATAATTGTGAAGTAGATGTATTATTATATTGAAAAAATAATTTTTGTTGTATTGAAATGTTATTAATATTATTTTTTATAATGATACATGCAAGTATATTTTTAATAACATATTTTATATGTGGAGAAGCTAATGTTTGCATTTTTTTTGTATATTATATTTGTTATTTGTTATTTGACTTGAAAATGTGAGCTAAAAATTATTGAACTATTTAGGGAATCTTTTTCACAACTACGATAATCTTAATTAAATATTATGTCTTTGAAATTATTATTTAAAATTAAAATATTAATACTTATTTTGATGTAGTTATGGCAAATAGAAATAGCTTCGATGTTTTGGTATACTTTGGTGGTCAAATTATACAAGATGCTAATTCAGTGACATATGATCGCTCTACAATTGAAGCGAGGAGAATGTCTTGTAGGACAAAATTTTCTGAATTACTATTGAAAGTGTATCAGATTACGGGCGTTGATGAGAAATAGTTCTTATTGAAATTATTTGGTAAGTACTGTTGCGGTAATGTGTCACAACTAATATCAATAACTGATGACGAAAGATTGGAATTTTTCTTAGATCCGGGAAGAGAAAATCAATTTATAGAATTTTATGTTGAGGCAGAACAAAATGTTCACAATACTGTGCCTGAGATACCAACAAGTAATGAGTATTATTAGTATGCATCATTTTTAAGAGATGATAGTGTGTTTGAAATAACTACAGTGACACAAGGTATGACAAGTATTGACATCAATGAGTTTAATGCAGGTGCTTCAAACTATGGTCAAGAGCATTTTCAAGGTACAAATACAGAGCCGTATAATGCATACACTGATGAATTATCCGAGCCACTTATCGACAGTTTTGGTGCTGAAGAACATATCAATTCCGAACCCGATGAAATTGCTGATGAAAATGATGGTGATGATGGTGATGATGATGATGATGATGATGATGGTGATGGGGTCGAAATTGATGATTTGAAAGAGATGTATGAGCAACATGATGAGGGCAACTCATCCCAACATCAAGTGCCAGTTTATACCTCAATGCCCTCAACAACAAATGAATATGACTCTAATCGTACTATACCATTCTTCACCACATGTTACCCAGAAATAGTTGTTGATTTTATTGATATTCCAAATAGAGGAAAGTTTTATGACTCTAGTATTGGAGAGCTTGAAAAAGGTATGGTATTCAAAGACAAAAAAAATCTCCAAGCTTCAGTTAAAGATTACTCTGTATGAGTTGTCAGACGTGAGTATCGGGTGGTTGAGAGTACACCAAAATTATGGAAAGTGGAATGCAACCATAGTACATCGACCATGTGGTGTAATTGGGGGCTTCGAGCATCATTGAAAGCAAAGCTCGATTTATGAAAAATCACCAAATGGGGAGGCCTTTATACCTGCCTTATGAATTCAGTGTCTGTGGATCATCGCAACCTATGTAAAAACATGATCGCAAGGTTGCTTACTGACATAGTTCAGTGTGACCTGGCCTATGAGATTAAGTATGTCCAACAAAATGTGAAAGAGAAGTATCAGTATGAAATTTCATATCATAAGGCCTGACACGGTTTGAAACGCGCAAGGAAAAATGTTTATGGCACTTGGGAGAGCTCAGTTAGAAAATTGCCTAAGTATTTGGGAGCTCTGCAAAAATAGAATCCAGGCACGATTGTGGAGTGGCATCACATCGACACCGAGTTCGCAGAAAAGAAAATATTAAAATATGTATTTTGGGCATTCAAGCTATGTATCGATGGGTTCCAAAATTATCGTAAAGTAATAAGTGTTGATGAAACACATCTTTACACAAAGTACAAAGACAAGTTGTTGATTGCTGTGGGGATAGATGCAAATCAACAGGTTTTGCCTCTGGCTTTTGCAGTTGTTGATGAAGAAACATTTACATCTTGGAGATGGTTTTTGCATATGTTGTCTATGTATGTTATCCGCGGGGTTGAGGGTGTCTGTTTGATATCTGACCGATATAGTGGCCTACTTGGAGCTGTTCAATACATACCTGATTTCACGCCACCTCGCGGGGTGCATCATTTTTGCTTAAGGCATGTGTCATCTAACTTCAACAAGCGGTTCAAGAGTATTGCATTAAGCAATTTGTGTTTTACAGCTGATTCACAATTGACAATCAGACAATTTGATAAGGTAATGGAAAAAATAAAGGCTCTTAACGAGGATGCACATGCATACTTGGAGAATATAGATAAATGTTAGTGGACTCTGGCTTATGATGAAGGATGATGATGTTGCATTCTGACAACAAATATGTCAGAATGCATTAATGGAATGTTGAAAGGTGCACGACGGCTCCCAGTCACTGCTATTGTACAGATTATGTTCCATCGTGCTATTAAATATTTTCTCGATCGACCATCCAAGGGTCATCGAATGGTGGAGAATAACCAACCATGGCCTTATAATATATTACAAATGTATGAGAGTTGACAGAACCTATCTATAGAGCATATGATACACGTATTTGATTACACAGATAAATCCGCGTCTGTCATAACACGTCGACCAGGATCATCCAGGAGTTTTACACACGTCGTGAAACTGAGGTCAATGGAGTGTTCATGCGGTAATTAGAGTCAATTTGGAATACCTTGCTCGCATGCAATGCATACTTGTCAGCATTTTGGAGTTAATCCAACAACACTCATGAAATCGTACTATAGCACTGCTTCTTATGTAGATACTTACAAAGGGAAGTTTGAGCCTTTGCCAGATGAAGTTTATTGGGATGCGCCCCCTTTCGAGTTGTGGCATAATCCATCGTTACGGATTCAGAATCGTCGTGGATGGAATACTACTACTCGAATTCCTAACGAGATGGATTGGCCTTAGACACGTGCTAGACAACAAGCGCGAGCAAGGCAAAGGGTCAATGCAACAGAACATGGAACAACTTCGTCTTCCCAGCATAAATGATGTCATTACAGTTAGATTAGTATTTGCTTTTGTGCGGGAGTAATACTCCTTATTTACTTTCTTATGTTATATCAATATGTTTGCCTTGTACTATAGATTAATATATATTTTTGCAGATATGAGCATGGTCTCGCATTACCGCGTTGGTGCCAAGATGATTATGTTCGCGAGTAAATATGGGCCCACTCATCGGTGCTAATGATCATGAGCTTCCACTTCCTCCATACGGTGCAAGGTATAGGCCCATTTATTAACGCTAATGATAATGAACTTCAACTTCCACTATTATTTTGTGATTATTGTTTCATGATTATTATTTCATGATTATTTTTATATACATATAGGTGGATGCAGTATTACAGCTTCACGCGTACAACGAGTCATTCAGTCAGGATTATTAGGGATATATTAAACAGGATGACTGATAGAGAGGTGAGTAGAATTTAAGACACTTGTTAAATTTGATTTGATTTTTCTTTTCATATATATACAAATAATTCAAATTTATGTATGTTATAATTGTAGTTTATATGGGAGCCATATGATATGAGTTCACCGGATATTATGGTGTTGGGTCCAAGCTGTAATATGCCACTGTGGAGATCTCGTTGTCCATTGATCAACTACGCTATCGTGGAGTTCCATCACCCAGAGCGGGTCATGCGCCAGTACATTCCACCAGATATACCAGCGTATGAGCAGACTTTACATGATGTAGACCGTAGGGGACACAGTGGAGAGGATTGAGCTCGATATCACCGGGAGTATGTGTCGTAGTGGGCAAATAGACATCAGTTTATTATCGTCAACCCTCCCATTATTGGGTCCGATAGTACTGAACCTCGCTATATGGATTGGTATGATGGCATTACACGCCGTCTGATATCACCATCCCATTTGCCTATGGAGAAAGGGTACCAGCCTTCACACATATCAGATTTGGAAGTTATGGTAAGATATTCATTAATAAAATTTTTTATAATGTGTATGCATCATATTTATGATATTTTTTAATATTATTCCTTTTTTACACGTATTTTAGAGTATAGCGGTCGAGAGGATTAGACTCAGTGCTGATGGTGCGAATGAGCAAGATATAACTTCACTTATGCAGTTGAGGAGTGAAACTATACACGCCACTGATGATCTCAGACGCCTATTTCGTAGACAACAAGATGTTGTAAATATACCAAAACCACCACCACAAGACACAATCAGGAGGACGAGAAGGCGTACTAGAGTAGTAGATGATGCGGGTCCCTCTACCTTGACACGGGTGCATTTACTAGCCATGCTTCTACATCTTACGACATTCCTCATCCACTTATGTCTAGTGTAGCAGATGAGGCAGGTCCATCCACCTCGACACATCGTGTATCACACGGTTTGGATAGCACCGCTGACTATTATGTGCCTCAACAGGCACAACCGGATGACTCATTCACTCTGTATTGGGGTATGCCACCATCTACGATATCATTTTCTACACTACTCAGTTCAGATTTAGACATGGTGCAAACACCGTTTGTTCAACAGCATCTAGGACACGATTCTAGACGTGGAGATTTTATTATCTCGCCTGTTGCATTTCCACATCTAGACAGCGACTATCATGATCGTGGAGAGTCGAGCTCCACAACTTCGTCAGGTCGGCCGAGCTTCAATTTAAACTATAGTACATATGTTGATGATCCGACCCCACACCAATCACATGATATTGCTGCTGCTCAGGGTGGACGCGACGGTAGACGACAACGCCAGCAACGTACGTGTGGCACTAGTGGTCATTTTTAGTATTTTTTTATTCTTGTATTTTTCAAAAATTTTAAATTCAATACTGTAATTATTATTTAAAAAAATTATTTGTCTGATTTATGAAGTAAAAATAGTATTGTTATTATCTTTATTAAAATATTTACATACATATACTTAAGTAAAAAAATATATTAAAATGTTATTTATTATTATAATAAAAAATATTTACCTAAATATATATATATATATATATATAATTATATTTATATATATTTATCTAAAATATATGTATAAATATTTTAATTTTCTCATTTGCATTTGTATTTAATATCAATCATCCTTAATTACATCTCACTCCCTATTTCTCCACTCCCACAAATTTATATATTAATTATATATAAAGCAAAGATATATATATATATATATATATATATATATATATTTAAAAAATATATATAAAAAATATATTTAAATTTGAAGGCGCAATAGTACCTTGCGCTTTCAAAAGAATTGAAAGCGCAAGTTAGGGTTGCGCTTTCAAACAAAGTCGCAATTCTCACTTGCGCTTTTACTTATATTTTTTACTTCCTCCGATTACACGGTATTTCATTAATTTTAATACAAATTTACTATTTTCTATTAAATGACTCCGATATGTTGCATGAAAATGTTACCTACCCACTCTACATTAAAATCAAATAACACTTTACCTAGTTAGGTAGCTCCCTATCCTCCATTATATATATACACCAACATATTATCATCTTATATCTATCTACCCCATAGCTCGCCCTTAGAAGTTAAACCTTTAAGCCCTTCAACCACCCCCCACCCACAATAAATCAATGAGTACCTCTTTAAGTTTGATCATATGCACTTTCATTTTAGGGTTACTTCTATATTCTTTCCTCCAAAGAAGGCGACATGACACCAAGGGGCGGCCACTGCCTCCGGGGCCGAGGCCGTGGCCGATCGTCGGCAACCTACTGCAGCTGGGGCCGAAGCCCCACCAGTCAATGGCGGCCATGGCACGGGTACATGGCCCCCTCTTGCATCTCAAGATGGGGTTCGTGCACGTCGTGGTGGCCGCCTCCGCGAGCGTGGCGGAGCAGTTCTTGAAGGTGCATGACGCCAACTTCTCGAGCCGGCCGCCAAACTCTGGTGCCAAGCATATTGCCTACAACTATCAAGACTTGGTTTTTGCGCCCTACGGCCCTCGGTGGCGGTTGCTTAGGAAAACTTGTGCCCTCCACCTCTTCTCCGCCAAGGCCTTGGATGACTTTCGGCACGTTAGACAGGTTAATTACTGACTCTTTCATTAGTATTTTTTACTAGTCCGCATTATATATATATCTTCGATACAATATTACTCTCTCTCTCTCTCTCTGAATTCAACTTGTAGAGATCATTAGTTGTGTTTTTTTTTTCATCTCATTTTCTTCACAAACATATGATTTGTGTATAAAATTATGCATAGTAGTTGTTGTCCACTGTTTATATTCAAAATGAATGTTCCCTTTGTGTTAAATTGTTATTATATCGATTTCTTTTTTCTTTTTTTGCGACTTTGATTCGAACATTTGTATATTAACGATCATGTCGTTTTTATTAAATTAACTAATTTATTCATTATTGTACATGAAAAAATAGTCAAATTGTTTGGTTATTAACAATTAGGGAGCATTTATTTTGAAACGAAATGGTTCAAAAGGAATAAATTATTATCTTACTATTTTATTCTAAAATTGATTGGATGTTTTCTTGTATATTATCAAGTCAGATGGATCCTCCCTAATCCCCAAAACTTTCTCTCTATTTTGATTATTTTTCTAAGGAAATAAGAATTCTTTACATTGAGCAATTCTTTTGTTTTTTCTATGTTAAATTTAAGTGGATAGTAGTCTTCTAAATATATATGCAGAACAGTTTAGGCATGGTTTTATTAATATTGGTATTTATTCCATCAACATAAGGGGAACATTAGCATTTTATGTATATTATTTTAGATTTCATATGGTCATATTAGACTGCTTCTCATTCAACTTTTATTGTGGAATGCCTAAAAATTTATTAGACTATCCTACCAAATCTTTTTTACATGTTAATTAATTAGAAAACAAAAAAAAGGTTTATAGGCTTGTAGCTTCTATGTAAAAATTAGCTTTGGAAAATTAAATTCAGGAAAATGTGATTTTAGCATAGTATTATGGCCAGAACCTGGATCATTTCTGTTAATGCATTTCAAGTTTGAAATTGAAGTTACAAATATTGTTTAAAAAGCTAATATTATATCTTATATACACATATATTTTTTTGACTTGATTGGAATATTATTATTATTTTATTTTTTTGTAGGAAGAGGTGGGGATCCTCGCTCGCGCTCTAGCAAGTGTAGGACAGACACCTGCAGTTATTAGTCAAATGCTTACAGTATGTACCACAAACGCAATAGCACGTGTCATACTAGGGAGGCGGGTGGTCAGCCATGGATTGGGCGGCGAAGATGTGAGGGTGGAGGATTTCAAGGCGATGGTGGCGGAAGTGATGGTATTGGCGGGAGTTTTCACCATAGGTGATTTTATCCCACCACTCGAGGGTTTGGACTTGCAAGGACTGGTTGCCAAGATGAAGAAACTTCATGTGCGTTTTGATGCGTTCTTGAACACAATTCTTGAGGAGCACAAGAACAACGGCTCTAATGGTACAGAGGGGCACGTGGACTTATTGAGTACGTTGATTTCCTTGAAAGATGTTGATGCTGGCGAGGGAGGGAGGCTTAGTGACACTGAAATTAAAGCCTTGCTTTTGGTATGCTTTTCACTCTTTGTTACGTCCCTCCCTCTATCCCAATATTTTTTCAAAAATTACAAAAACTATTTTTTTTAAAAAGTGACCAAGACTACTGCTTACTAGCCATTTTAAGGTACTTGATATTTGCTTGTAGCATGTAATTTATTTACCTAAATTAAAGAATATATGTAATAAACAAAACACGTACGTTTTACAAGAGTTTCACACTTAGAAGGTTGATTGAATACTTACATAAATATTGTAATAAGGAAATAAACATGAAAACGTTCGATATATAATTTTTCCAATCCAGGCTAAGGAATGAATTTCTTTTCATACTTACAACCACATTTTTTTGGCTAACTTTTCAACAAAGACATACTGTTTCTTGTGCATGTTTTGTTATGTCTATAGCTTGATACATTCCTTGTTCACAAAGTTTGGTCCTAGGTACCTACTTTTCTGTACCAAACTATTTGTACAATCACCATAATAAATGAATGTGGCCCATTATTTGTTTAATAGTGTTAATTGGACTTTGAATTTGGACTTAGAAAATGACACGTTAATAAATACAGAGTAAAGTTTAATTTAAATTTTTTATTATAATTTTGCGTAACATTTCATATTATATAGTATATATGTACGTAGAGATAATAATGAGACGAGTTGAGAATGAATTTATTAGAACCTGGATCCACCTCGCCAAAGTTTGTAAAGATCCTAATTTGAACCTAACAGATTGAACACATTATATCACCCATTTTATAATTTTATAAATATTAAATTTTTTTATAAAAATAATACCACTATTTTAAAAAATATATAATTTAAAAAATAATATTACATAAATACATATATAATAAAAAATCAAAAGATATGGAACATAGGCAGGTTGTATTTGAAAATAACGTATAGAAAATTAATTTCAAGTATATTTTAAAAAAATATTTATACACATAACATATACGTGTGATATGTAGTATAAGATATAATATAAAATTACAATAAAAGATCCAAATTATTTTAAATTGGCCTGATGTGGATTATAACTAGTATACCTTAACTACATTATGTTAACTGATTATTACTTTTATATTTTGGAAAAAAAGTTGTTTCAAATTTTTGTTTACTTTTTATAATATCTAATAGTTAAATTTAAATATTGATTATTCTTTCTTATAGTTATTGATTTATATTTATATTGATATGTAATTATTTACTATATAAAAAAAGTTATTGAATAAATATATTT
The DNA here is from genome assembly GCA_019321725.1 of Paulownia fortunei. Lineage (NCBI taxonomy): Eukaryota > Viridiplantae > Streptophyta > Magnoliopsida > Lamiales > Paulowniaceae > Paulownia > Paulownia fortunei. The sequence continues at coordinate 15,985,850 of CM033118.1, forward strand.
TGATGCATTCAAAACAATATATACTTATTACTCCCTCCTCCCACAATGTACTATTCCTACGTCAAAATTACTAAAAGTGACAGTTCAAATCAACGTGAATTTGTAGGGCCAAATAATTTTAAAGTAAAATATTTCATAGTAGAAAGGATGCTTGGTCGATGATATGTTTTGGGGGCATGGTACAACTGGTGCACCTTATGATAAGTACAAGTAAAAGTGAAAGTAGAACAAGTTGGGCCATGTCAAAATTTATTCCATATTTAACTAGTCCATATTTAGTATAAACACACACACACACACACACACACACACACACACACACATATATATATATATATATATATATATATATATATATATAATATATATATATATATATATATATATATATATATTCAAAGACTAAAATAGTTAGGTACAGTTGGTTGCTTAGAAATTTCACTTTCTTTGAACCAAAAATAGAAAAAAATATAACTAACTTTAAATAAATATTATTGCAGAATTTGTTTATAGCAGGGACAGACACAACATCTACCACGGTGGAATGGGCTATAGCGGAAATCATCCGCAATCCAAAAATCTTGGCCCAAGTCCAACAAGAACTTGACTTAGTAGTCGGTAAGGACCGGCTCGTTGCCGAGTCAGACCTAGCCCAATTGACATTCCTCCAAGCCGTCATCAAGGAAAACTTTCGCTTTCATCCTTCCACCCCACTCTCTGTACCGAGAATTGCACACGAAAGCTGTGAGATCAACGGATACTTCATTCCAAAGGGTTCTACACTTCTCGTTAATCTTTGGGCCATAGGTCGTGATCCAAACACATGGGTCGATCCACTAGAGTTTCGGCCCGAACGGTTCTTGATGGGTGGGGAAAGACCTAATGCTGATGTCAGAGGAAATGATTTTGAAATGATACCTTTTGGGGCGGGTCGTAGAGTTTGTGCAGGAATGGGCTTAGGGATACGTATGGTCCAACTATTGACCGCGACTCTGATCCATGCATTTGATTTTGAATTGGCAAATGGAAAATCAACCCAAAACCTAAATATGGAGGAAGCTTATGGGTTGACGTTACATCGGGCCGAGCCGTTAATGGTTTACCCGAGGCGTAGGTTGGCCCCTCATGTTTATCAGGCCAAAGTATGATGCACATGGCAAGCCTATTATATAGCATCAAGTGGATATAATAAATTTTATTATTGTTTTTCCTAAATTATGCATGTGTGGTGGATAGTGGTTGTATCCATTTAAATAAGAATTTCATTTTCTTTTTTGTATTAAGTTCTTCTTTTTTTTACTTGCTTGCTCTCATTGTACTCATTTAAAAGCTAGCTTTAGAATGAACAAGGTTAAGACTAAGTCACAATATAAAATTCAAATAATGTTCCAAATGAAATTAAACATAGACTCATTTATAGGTGTACCAAAGCTTATGTTATGCATCAAGCCTAAGTATGATGTGCTTGGTAGATTTGTCATTTGTATCCACTTGTTGATGAAAATTTAGACTTTTATAAAGCCTTTCTTTTTCATAGCTTGCTTGCTTCTTATACTCAATGTGCACGCAATAAATACACAATATGTATAATATTTTTATCTCTATTAGATTGCAATAAAATTATTTAAAATATTTCATTAGATCATCTAAAAATCGAGTTAATCATTGAAAATTGACCAATAGTGTATATATATATATAGTATACTTTCAATTATTTAAGCCTCAATAAAGACTTAAAATAAATATTGTTGTAAATTAAATAAATTAGTATAATTTATCAAAGTCCAATATCATTGCCTATCAGACAAAAAATACTTAAATGACATGTAGAAAATGGTTTAACTTAAAAATATAATTAACTTTATTAAATTTAGAATGTACATGAGAAAATATCTTTTTTTCATATTAATTATATTCTTGATAAAGAAAGAAAAACGAAATTGGTTAAAGTGGTTTGGTCAATTTATCTCTCAACGACGAGATTTTTTCTTTAATTACACATTTTAATAAAGGATATTTTCTTTTTCACTCCCATTTTTTCTTCATTTTCAATGTTTTTGAGGAAAACATGTATGAAAGTTAATTTGGAGATAAATTTTAGTATTTCTCCTTACAAAAGCAACCAATATTTCATCCATCCCAAAATCGGTAGTGAAATTTGGACTAATTGTGCCCAATTTGAAAGATGCTACATGTAAATTGACAATCTACATTTAAAATGACAAAAAAGAAAGTAGGTCATCTTACACACTAAAAATGCATTTTTTATTTTATACTGATATTACAAATATCAAAATTCAACAATATGTCTGAATTCCTTTTAGGTTATAAAAATCAACTCAAAATTTTTTACAACAATTTATTCCTCATGTCTTATGTTCGTTCAAAATAACTAAAAAACATATGAAATTCATTGAGCAAGTGTTTCGTTTGATTATATAGATTATATAGATTACATTTATAATTTAAAGAACATAAAACAAAATTGAAGGAAATACTGATGCACTTCTATTCATGACTTTGTTCCATTATTTGCATTTTATCGGTTAAAGGGAAGAAGAAATGTGAGATCAACAACTAAGTTGTAAGTGAAGAGAAGAGACTAGAAAACAAAATAAAAAAGGCAAAAAATTTATGCAATCAAAAATTTAAATACTATTATGACACATGTCCAATATATATGGACTTAGCATTGTATAAATGTATACTTAACATATATGTGGATATAAGCAATATTAGCTTAGTAACATTTATGTGTACATTCCTTTGTGATGCCAAATAGCATGCATAAGTATAATGTTTTTCTGTTTTTTCTGCTATATATATGTGTGCTTGGCTTGTAATAGTGTAGAGATTTTGTAAAGAGAAAAATGTATAGAAAATGTGTAGTTATATTCAGTAATCCAAAAATACAATGATAGATTAGTGTATTTTTTTATCCTTTCTTACACTCACGTTGTATTAAATAGAGGTTATTTATAACACATTATCAATATGAGATTTTGTTCGAAAAAGGTTTGTAAAATTAAGTTTGAATTTCTTTATATAAATTTTTGCCGTAATTGAAAAATAAAAATTCCAGATCCTAGATGTTACCGGTAGTAACTATCTATCATGGTGCCTAGATATCAAACTACATCTTCAGGGATTGGACCTTGCAAAAACCCTAATTATATGGATATTAAAAAGGTAAAAGGTAGAGATAAGGCGAATGCTATGATATTTATACGTTATCATCCATCGGATGATCTGAAGGATGAATATATACAGCTTGAAAAGTCATCTGAGATTTGGCTCAAACTCAAGGACATTTAATCACACTAGGACTGTGATACCTCCGTGGCCATAATATGATTGACAACATCAAAGGCTACAGGACTTTAAGTCTGTTGTCGAATATAATTCGGCATTATTCAAGATTGAATCCAGACTGGCTCTTTGTGGAACAAAATTATCAAAAAATGATAAATTAGAGGAGACTTTATCTGCAATGCATGTCTCGAACATGGTGCTCCAACAACAATATAGACAACGCCAGTTTAAAACATACTCTGAATTAATTTATGTTCTTCTAACTATAGAGAAGACTAATGAGCTGCTGTTAAAGAATCATGATTTGCGACCTTCTGGGTCTCAAGTAGTGCCTGAAGCATATGCTAGTTCTAGTAGATTAGTGGGCCAATTTAGAGATTGTGAGCATAAGGTGTTGAGTGGTGGCAACATACCCAGACTTAGGCTTTTTATAATTGTGATCATTTTGTGCTTATTGTATATACCATGTATATACCTCCCTCAAATGGTATATTTCCCAAGGTTGAGTTTCTTTTGACTGTGTTTATGTACATATCTCCCCGAATGATACAATCTCGAGATTGAACTGACAATTTGATGTTTTATAAAATTATGAATTTATTATCATAATATTTTCAAGTACTATTATGATTCTGGTGTTAATTTCATATTATTTAATGAGGATGCACAAGAGAAACATTGACAAAATAGACTATTGTCTGCATAGTAGTGCAACAACGCACTCAATATTAATTAATAAAGTATATTTCTCGAGTGTAACATTGTGCAAGGCATAAGTTAGAAGCATATCAGGTCCCATTAAGATTATAGATGGCTTTGGGAATTCAACAATGGTATTGCCTAATGGTACCACTCTACAAATTGAAAATGCATTATGATCCGATAGTCGAAAAGAAATCTACTGAGTTTTTAGGATGTGCATCGCAATATATATCATTTAGAGACACTAATTGAAAATAACAAAGAGTGTCTATGTATCACATCATATGAAATGGAAAAAAGAACCATCCATTAGAAATTTGAAGCAACGACTTCTGGACTGTATTATGTCCCGATTTGAGCTTTCAAATCCTACACCACCATGTCTTGGAAGCTGATGAGTCCTGAGATATTTGGGTTATGGCATAATCGCCTAGGCCACCTGGAAACTACTATGATGAGTAGGATTGCAGAACATACTAGATGACATTCGATAAAAAGTACAAAGATATTGATGTCCAAGGATTATTTCTATGAATCATGTTCATAGGAAAAACACATTACTAGACTTTCCACATAAAAGGTTGGTTATGAATCACCATCATTTTGTAACGTATTCATGGTGATATTTGTGGACCAATAAACCCTGCAAGTGGACTATTAAAATATTTTATGGTCATAGTGGACGCACCCTATAGGTAGTATTGGGAACTAATGTTGAGCACCCAGTGGCATACGTTCACACTCATAATGGATTGGCAGAATCTTTGATTAAATGAGTTTAGATCATTGCTCGTACTTTATTGATGAGATCTAAACTCACTAGTGTAGCATAGGGTCATGCAGTATTGCATGCATCATCATTAATTAGATTGTGCCCCATTGCTTATCATATGCACTCCCTGATGCGGTTAACTCTGGGTTTTGAGTCAGACATTTCGCACCTACACATATTTGGTTGCATTGTATAGGTGCCGATTCCACCTTATCAAAGAACAAAAATGGGTCCTCAACGTCGACTTGGCATATACATTGGGTTTGATTCACCATCAATTATTCTATACCTAGAACTAATGACGAGTGACTTATTTATCGCTAGATTTGCGAACTGTCATTTTGATGAAATAATATTTCCATCAATTGATAAAAATAGGGTTATTATTGTCAGTGATAAACCAAAACCAATTGAGAGTTTCTCCTGGAATGAGCAAAATTTATCCTATTTAGACCGACGTACCTTTGAATATGAAAATAAGGTAAATAAAATCATCCATTTACAGAACATTGCTAAAAGACTTCTTGACGCATTTAATGATGCCAGTAATGTCATGAAGTCTCATATTCCAACTGCGAATGTTCCAGCTAGGATCGTTGTTCCTGATGAACATATGATAATGGATGATGATGTCCAACGACAAAAACGAGGTAGATCCATTGGATCAAATGACACTATTTCTCTTAAATGAATGGGGAGCATTCATGAATCCATTAATCAAATGGGTCTTAGTGAGCATGCTCCAGATGAATCTGTAAAGCCTAATGCTTCAGAAAAAAGGCAATTATAAAAATTACAAATCTTGGGAATATCGAGAATCCCCTAAGCTATGGTAATGAAATATGGGATTGGAATGAGATAATCATCGATGATATTTTTGTTTTCTCGGTTACTCAAGAAATGATAAATAATGATTACAATAGTGATCGACGTTCCATAATAGAATTCCGTCAAAGATATGATTGGCTGAGGTGGAAGGAATAAATAAATCTAAATTAGTTTCCTAGAGAAACATAATGTATTTGGGCCGATTACGTGAACCCCGAACAATGTATAACCCATTCGATATAAGTGGGTGTTTGTTCAGAAAAGAAACAAAAAAATGAGATTGTGAGGTATATAGCCTGACTCGTTGCTTAAGGATTTTTCCAGAGACCTTGGGTTGATTATGATGTAAATTATTCACCTGTGATGGATACGATCACTTTCTGTTTCCTTATTAATATAGTTGTCCACGAGAGTCTGGACATGCTTCTAATGAACGTAGTAACAACCTATTTGTATGGTTCACTGGATTCTTATATTTATATAAAAATTCTTGATGGATTTTAAATGCCTAAGTTAGACACACATCGTGAGCTATACTTTAATCAAATTACAGATATCGTTGTATGGATTGAAGTAATCCGTTCGTATGTGGTATCATAGATTAAGTAAGTACCTTATTAAGGAAGGCTACAAAAATGATCTCATATGCCCATGCATTTTTATTAAAAGATCAAATATCGGATTTGCAATCATTGTTGTTTATGTTGGCACTCCTAAAGAGTTAGCCAATACTGTTGAATACCTAAAGAAAAAGTTTGAGGTTAAAGATCTTGGAAAAACCAAATTCTGTCTTGGTCTTGAGCTAGAGCATAAAATTAATGGAATACTTGTCCATCAGTCTGCTTATACTGAGAGATTACTCAGATGATTTAACATGGATAAAGCTTATTCCTTGAGTACCCCATGGTCGTGCGCAGTTTGGACCCTGAGAAAGATCCGTTCCGACCTAAGGAACCTGATGAGGAGATACTTGGCCCTGAAGTGCCATATCTCAATGTTATTGGAGTATTGATGTATTTAGCATAGTGCACTAGACCATATATCGCTTTTGAGGTAAATGTACTTGCTTGATATAGTTTGGAGCCCACCTAAAGACACTGGAATAGTGTTAGACATATTTTTTGTTATCTCTATGGTACTACAGATTTGGGGTTATTTTATTCAAAAGAAGCAACCAACCCAGGGTTAGTTGTTATGTTGATGTAGGATATAGATCTGACCCACACAAAGCTCGCTCACAAACTAGTTATTTATTTTGCTATAATGGTACAACCATATCATGGCGGTCTACTAAACAGACATCAGTAGCTACATCTTCTAACCACTCAGAAATAATTGCTCTGCTTGTCAATTAAAACCGGTTACAGACACCCCTACTATTATTTATGAGGATAATGCAGCTTGCATAGCGCAAGTGAAGGGTGGATACATAAAAGGTGATAGGACTATACATATTTCACTAAAGTTTTTCCATACATATGAGTTTTAGAAAAATAGAGAGATGGATGTTCAGCAAATTCGATTATATCACAATCTTGCTAATTTGTTTACAAAATCCTTTCAAGCATGGACATTTGAAAAATTGGTATATGGCATAGGTTTGAGAAGAGTTAATATGAAGCAAGATTGATAACCCAACTCAGGGGGGCTTATATTACTTATTTCAGGGGAGCGAAAATATATATGGTGTGTTGTACTCTTTTTTCCTTCCATCTGGTTTTTATCCCATTGGATTTTTCCAGCTTAAGGTTTTTAACGAGACAACTTATGGATATGACTTGAATTTGAGTTGTGCACTCTTTTTCCCTTCTGACCGATTTTTTTTCCTACTGGGTTTTTGTGGCTTAAGGTTTTTAACAAGGCATATTTATACTTATCCAATTTACAATAATTGCAATAATGCTACGTTTGAGGGGAAGTATTATGACACATGTCCAACATATATGGACTTACCATTGTATAAGTGTATACTCAGCATATATGTGGATATAAACAATAATAGCTGAGTGGTATTTATGTGTACATTCTTTTGTGATGTCAAGTGACATGTATGGTAGAGATACAAGTGTAATATTTTTGTGCTATATATATGTGTTTGGCTTCTTATAGTGTAGAGATTTGTAAAGAGAAAAATATAAAAAATGTGTAGTTATATCCGGCAATCAAAAAATACAATGATATATTAGTGTGTGTATTTTTTTTATCCTTTCTCACACTCACGTTGTATTAAATAGAGGTTATTTATAACAAATAATAATATTTATAGAGTAAGAAGTTATTTATTTAAATTATTACTTATGTTTGAAATATTAAATAATTTAATTCTATGTTCAATCATATTTGTTGATCGGTTTGTTTTCTCATCCGTTGCCTTCGAATGTATTAAATTTTTACTCAATTAAAGTTATATAATTCAATAGTTTTAGTGAGATTGTGTACTTTATTAGCCCTATTTTAGGAAATATATCATTAAAAAAATAGGACATAATTGAAATATGATTAGAGTTCTATTAGAAAAATGCTTGAAATTAAAATTATAAAATATATAGTAATAAAAATCAAATTAAAAAATAAAACAATTTATTTAATTACACTTTATTATTAAATTTTTTTACCATGGTAATAGTCTTTTACATGCATGTATCTTTTACTAATATGTTTATATATATTTCAACATGTAGATTTAAATTCTGGACTGTATATGCTAAAATCGAATTTACATAGTTGTTGGTTGTTATTACACCAAAAAAATGGGATATCACGTTGCCATGCCATCTCGGTGTAGATTAGATGAAGCAAAGCTATGAATCTCAAACTATACAAGAATGTTTCAAAATACAAAATTAATAAAATGCAACTTAATTTTTTTTTAAGCAAGCCCAACAAAATTCTAAAACAGTTGCAAAACACAAAAAAACACTAAAAATTAATTGAAAATACTAAAACAATTGCAAACAAGTCCAAAGTAGTGATATACGTCTTGAAACTAATTAGTTAAATAAAAAAAACTAAATCTCAAGTAATCCACTTTTAGCCTTGAATGTTTGGCTCTTCTCTACCTAGTACTCTGCCTCTCCCCTGTTACCTAGCCCCACCTCTCAGTGGAGACACCGGATCCTTCTCCCGCTAGTCAACCACCAGCCACCCAACAATAGAGGTGATCATAAATTTTATAAAAGCGCTCAAATCGTATTGCACCTCCCTATTAATATTGATTTATGATACAAATTGAGATTTGAAATATTAAACAAACTAGGGAGGTGTGGAGGCAATTTTCAAACTGAAAAAATGACATCACAACCATACAACCTCTTATATAAGTTAAATAGGCATTAGCTGCAATTACTAATTAATTTTATTACTTATTACCTCATATTATTACATAAGATGCAATATTGAGTTGTTATAACTATGAGTTAGGGTCCTCTACAAGAACTTGCTTCATATCTTCATCTTATTTTTTTTTTGTAGGTTTGTAGATTGAACTTAAGCAGATTCATTTGGCACGCCATAATTGTAGACATTTATTTTATTTTTCTCTACATAGCAAAGTTTTGTTTCTGCATGGTACAAATCCAGGTGAATTTTTAATAATGTGAAAATTGTAGAGCTTGACACTTCAAATATGTTAGGAAAATCTACTTTTATTTTGGCGTGTTTGAGTTGGTAGAGTTTTGATTATGGTTGTGCTTCCAATAACATGAGAAAATTACATGAATTTTTCACAGTTAGTATGATCGATGATTGCAGATTTAGATTGGAATCATCAACTTTATCGATCTCAAAAGATCACTTGCACGAAAATAAAATCAGTCAACCGATGTCTTTTTTACGTGAGCACCTTTAATGTCTAGATATCTTTTATTGTTAATTTAAATATAATGCCTTTCCATTGTTATTTTTTGGATATCTTTTTATTTCAATTTAATTGTTTTGTAATATCGTGCAAAGTATTTATTTGCAATTATGTAAACTTTTTTTTATTAATTAAAACCGTCAAACCTTCCACAACCACTTGAAATTGCACTTTTAATTTTACTTGACAAAATTATAATTTTAAAATTAATATTTAGTAAAATTATATATGACAATTTAATTTAAAATTAATAAAAAAACCATCAAACTGTATTATTATCACCCTATCCAACATCCTCGACCAAACACCCTTTCCTTCCCCAGCCACCCAACCCCCACCCCAGTCCTACCTTGTACATAATAACTTCCCACTCCATCCCTAAACAACCTTTCCCCGACTCCTCAACTCCACGCCACCACACACCCACACAACCCATGTACTCACCTCGCTACCAGACGTTGCAGTCCCGACCTTCTCATCCTCGCTCTCCTCTTCCAACAACAATTATTTTCCCTTTCTCCTGCTGTTCATGAAATATTTTGCAAACTGCAAGTGTACGGTGCCAAGTTTTAATACAACGATAAGTTCAGTATCGTATCTAAAAGTGATGATTAAATAAAATAGAATAAGATAAAAATTGCAAAGACTAGATTAGAGTTCTTAAAAGTAATACAATAAACACTTTATAAATAAGAAATTCTAGAGGAATGACTTACCTAATTATCACCTATGTTTTTTCTTCCAAAACATACCAATTTAAGTTAACAATACATGTAAGTTAAGAATTCCTAAGCTCATCAATTTCCTCTCTCGAGTGCCGAATTGATTATGAGTTCTAATATGAATTTCAATATCTCTATAAAAAAACTCAAGAATAAAACTCTACAAAAGTTCAATGAATTTTTCTTCAAAACTTCAAAGGTTTCATAAATTTCTCAACTCTATGATTCTTAGGTTATATTATCTTTATAATCATGTATGATCTTCCCTCTCTTTAATATCGAATCTCATACATCAAACACGCTCAATTAATGGTCAAATAATCAAAGATGCAATACTAAATAAGATAACACAAACAAGATGAATAACTTGAACTAATATTGTTTGGAATTCAAACATAGGATCAAATAAAGTTACATCATCCTCTAGAAAGAAAGTTTAGTTTATTATGTATGAATATAACTTCAAAAAATATATAAGAAAGAACATAAAAATTGTTCACTAATTTGTGAAGTAAGAGGAATGGTTGAAGCTCTCATTGTGTTCAAGAATGGCTTCCTTGTCTTCAAGAATGACTCTCTTCTCACCATGAATGACTCGTTCTGTCTAGCATGCTTCTTTTTGTCCAGAACAACTTTCCACATCTAGAATGCCTTTGGAGGCTCTTTGGGGTCCTTAAAATCAGATGGGAGAAGCCTTAAAGAGGGAAAAAAAATCCATTTTTCCCCTTTTATTTGAATCACAACGCGTGGGGGCTAACTGGACAGCTAGCACAACTAGGCACTGAACATTTTATCTTTAGCATCTGCAGCCTCTTTAAACCAATTTTGTACCACTTTCTGACTGAACCGATTTTGGTGTCTTCATAACATTTGTATTCTTATCTCTTAAATTTCTATATCATCATGAATCATCATAATAGGACATCGATGGAGAGAGTTATACCTAAAATACCGAGATATGTCATACAAGAAATTTTCAGTCCAATGTTGACTTTTGAACTCGATGTTTCTCATTGAAATCGTAGGAATTGGATTTTATGGTAAACATAAAAGTTGTAGATATATTTCCTGGCTTTCCAATGGATCAAGAATTAAATCAATATGATATTGGAGAAAAGACTTATGATTGATGTACAAACACTGTCATTAGTAGCAACACAATTTGGATTTTCCAACATTTCAACCAAGTTTTTGGTTTCTTTCATTTTTGTCATTACCTACAAGATTTCAAACTAAATTCATAAAAAGTAACAAAAATACTTGAAAACAAACTAATGGTTAATAAAAAGGCATATGAATTATTGGTATAAACCAACTTATCAAATACCCTCAAACTTTACCTTTTACTCATTCTCGTAGAAAACTCAAAATCAAACAATCATAGGTTAATACTTTGATCATGAATTACTAAAATTAATTAACCAATTCAAATGCCTCATCAATTTTTATTGCACATGAATCTAAAGGTTAGTCACAAAGCTAGTCGAATGACACTACAAAACTTGTGCTTTATCAATCTAATCATGAATTCAAAATGTGTGTGTGTGAAGTGTCAAACTCAAGTTTCATGCATGCATTTTAGGTATGAATTTCACAACCAATGATTTTCAGGATCTAAGAAAAAGAGTTCTAGGTGTTCCATAGGCTTGCTTTTCATACACATTCTCTACTAATATAGACACTAGTAAACTTGGATCAAAAGGACTTCAATAAGCTTGTAACGTAAGGCCTATGTATTGGCTTACAAAGAAAAATAAGAATAAACAACGTAAGAGAGCATAAAGCGTTGCACATAGAATCTCACTCTCCTCTTTTCTTTTCTCTTTCCCAATTTTTTTTTCTTTAAAATTCATGCTTTTCTTTTATTTTATTTTTCATAATTTTTTTTCTTTTTTTTCCCTTCTTTTTTTCTTGAATCACAAGGCTTCATTTCTTATTCTTTTGCTTTCACAATCCCCAAACTTATTTCTTTTCATCAACATGAGTTTTGATTTATTTTTTATATATTTTCCTTGCTCATACTCTTAAATACATTCTCCCACACTCTTAACATGTCTCATATGATCCATTAATAAGATTGTGCACAAAATATCATACTTTAAGCTCTCTTAGGGATAATCATTGGTTTTTCGGGCTATTAAAGGGTCGGTATAGTGAGCTTCAAGAAATGAAGTCGAATGGTGGTCATTCATATGCCTTGCACATACCATTCTCTGAAAAGCAGCTCAAAGGGGTAACTAGTGAATGAAAGTGTGATTATGGTAGACTTGAATGGCACAAATGAGTCAAAGATAGCCTAAATCATTTTCAAGTTTGTAGTTATTTAGAATTTCGTCTCAAAGAGTAATCAAACAAGTTCTAGAATACCACAAAATGACTAATACAACTCAATGGAAGCAAATTCCAGCACCAAGTAGCATGTAATTCACAAGTTTTCGACACGACGTGCTCAATGAAAATTCATCATTAATAACAAGGATCAAATACACACAAGAATCGACATGTCACAAGACTCGCAATTTTTCTTCCCTCTAAACTCTATACAACATCAATTAGTATCATTATAGGCAATCGGTAATTAAGTTATTCATTCAATTACAAAATATGAACTCAACTAAGTTTGTTAACAAAGCATGCTTGCTCTTGGACTCTCATCACTCAACATGGGTAATTCAAATTGAAAAATTTGGCTCAATTTTTTATATAAAGCTCAAACACACAAAATACAAATCTTACCCCAACTTTAAAATTAATATTATCCTCAATGTTTCAAGAATTAAAGCACATAAGAGGTGGAAATAAAAAACTCCCATTTCCAATAAATGATGCACTCGGAGTTAATGGGAGATCGACATATATCACCAATGAGACATCCATCTATATAAGAAAATAAAGCATGAAAGCATATGGATTAAAGCAATGAAAGTTCTCACACAAACAAAGACACAGAAACATAATAACTAAACATGCTTAAATCTAGAAAATAAATATATTTCATAAACTAACTATCAAATTATTTAAAAAGTAAAAGAAAAAAAGGGTTTAGGTTGCCTCCCAATAAATGCTTAGTTTATAGTTGTCGGTCTGACTTTCTTCTTTACTCATCCCGAATCTAAAAATAAATATTTATCAAGCCACATCTTTGTGTTCTCTAAGAGTGTATGTGATCCTTCTAGATAGACAAGGCGAGAATGATCAGGAATAACATCAAGGGCCTTTTAGACATCAATAAGTGTATCCCCTGTTACTGCGAATGGTCTTCCAAACAAGTGAAAATTACCTATCTTTTTTCATATTAAAAATAGAAAAATCTTTAGAGCACAAGAATTGGTCACCATTCCTAATCATATATTGAGTTACCCTAGTAGGCCTTGTTTCATCTAGTGCATGTTTTCTGAAATTAAACAATGAAACTGAATTAGTGCTTGCATCTAGATCACATAATGCTATTTCACAAGCAGAATTTTCAATTGAATAAGGGATAATGAAACTCCTTGAATTAGTAAGTACTTGAGGTGGCTTCTCTTGTAAAATGGCATTATACTTTTCAGTAGTTTCACATTCCTTTATTTGTTATTGTTGGATGGCTTGCAATGCTCATTTGGATTGATTTTCGTATAATTTAAAAAGTTTTCTTTATGTTTATGAGCATTAATTTCAATCACAAGCTGTCCAATTTAATTTTATATTGAATTCATTTAAGCTCCTAAACTTGAAGCTAGCTGCCCCAATTGAGTCTCAATGTTGTCTATCTTTGCTTCATTCTCATTCTATTGGGCTCTTGTTTCACAAATGAAAGTGCTTAGCAAATCCTCCAATGATGCATTTTTCTCAACTCTAGTTTCTATAAATGAAGTGCTAGTGGATGCCATAGAATCTATTCCTTGAGAATCTCTATTAGAAGTCCAAGCTACAAATTGGTTAGAAAGAGACAAAATTTGGGCAGCAAGTTGTGTAAACGGATCTACCCTAAGAACACCGACAATCTTTTCAATGGAAGACCTCTTGGAAGGCCATTGATAGCCATTAGTAGCCATCGCCTCAAGACTCATAGCCTTATATATACAAATACATATAACCTAATGCAATGCAAAACATTCATCAAAATATGGGAAGAAAGTAAAAATAATCTAGACTAAAATTAAGACAAATTCATAATAATATTAATGCAATTATGATAAACAATCCCCGGCAACGGTGTCAAAAACTTGTTCGTAAAATATTTTACAAACCACAAGTGTACGGTGTCAAGTTTTAATACAATAGTGAGTTGAGTATTATATCCACAAGGATTATAATAAACAATTGCAACAAGTAATGTAGTTCAAATAGTCATAATTTTATCTAAAAAAACAAGTGATGATTAAACAAAGTAGAATAAGATAAAAATTATAAAAGACAAGACTAGGGTTCTTAAAAGTAATACAACAAACACCTTATGAATAAGAAATTCTAGAAGAATGACTCACTTAATTATCATCTATGTTCTTTCTTACAAAGCATACCAATTCAAGTTAACAACACATATAAGTTAAGAATTCCTAAACTTATCAATTCCCTCTCTCGAGTGCCGAATTGATTATGAGTTCTAATATAAATTTTAATATCTCTATAAAAAATCAAGAATAAAACTCTACAAAAGTTCAATAAATTCTTTTTCAAAACTTCAAAGATTTCATAAGTTTATCAACTTTATGATTTCTAGGTTATGTTATCTTTATGATCATGTATGATCTTCCCTCTCTCAAGTATCAAAGCTCATACATCAAACACTCTCAATTAATAGCCAAATAATCAAGATGCAATACTAAACAAGATAACATAAACAAGATGAATAACTTGAATTAATATTATTTGGAATTCAAAATATAAGATCAAATAAGGTTACATCATCCTTTAAAAAGAAAGTTTAGTTCATTATGTATGAATATAACTTCAAGAAATATATAAGAAAGAACATGAAAATTGTTTATCAATTTGTGAAGTAAGAGCAACTGTTGAACTCTCATTATCTCCAAGAATGGCTTCCTTGTCTTCAAGAATTACTCTCTTCTCACCATGAATGGCTCCTTTTGTCTAGCATGCTTCTTTCTATCCAGAACAGCTTTCCACGTCCAAAATGCCTTTGGAGACTCTTTGGGGTCCTTAAAATCAAATAGGAAAAGCTCTAAAGAGGGCAAAAAAAAATCCATTTTACCCCTTTTATCCGCATCGCAATGCGTGGGTGCTGACTAGATAGCTAAGCACAACTAGGCGTTGAACATTCTGTCTTCAGCCTCTTTAAACCAATTTTGTACCAACATTTCAATCAAGTTTTTGGTTTCTTTCCATTTTCTTTCATTTTTGTCATTACCTACAAGATTTCAAACTAAATGCATAAAAAGTAACAAAAATACTTGAAAACAAACTAAATGTTAATAAAAAGAAATATGAATTATTGGTGTAAAACCAACTTATCACCCGCCACTCCCCAAAGCCCTCCATACACGTATATACATCCACACGCGTGCACACACATATATATAAAATTAATATTATATATATATGTATATAAATATATAATTTTCATACTTATCATAAGATACCAAATATAGATCATGGATCTCTATTAAACAACATTTGAATTGTTCATATCTATCAAACTCTAGTGTCTTTTTACAAGTAAAAATAATAATAAAATTCACACTAAAGTGTCCGTGTAGTCCGTCTTAACGCCCGATGTGTTTTTTGGCCTATTTTTTAAAATCACAAGGAGGGTTTTTTGGTCTTTGTTTTTTCTTTTTTCTTTTTTCTTGTTCAAGGGTTTTTTTTGTCCATTATCTATTTCAAATGAGGATTAATTGCATTTAACCCATCTGAAGATAGTAAAAGGATGAGATGCAAGAGAGATGAAGCATAAGTTTCAAAATAATATAGTACATGTGAATATATCAAATATCACTAAATGAACAATTGAATGGAGACAAGTAATCAATATTATCAAGTTTGAAATAAACAAAAATATTTAGTTAGTTAGCTTAGAGTAGGGTTTATTGTTATAGCGTGTAGCATCAAATATCAACTATAGCATGTAGATGTAGCTAGCATTAGATATCGACTATATTGATTAAATGGATATTCATAATTAATACGATAAAATATTTGGTGTGGGCAAAAAAAATATATATGGGTATGTCGGGTTCGCTATAATCGTGGGAGTATACATAGTAGAAAATTAAAATTTTTATCAAACATAAATTTAATCCATTTAATTCGAAAGCGATTTTAATGATCGCAATTAATCAAGTGAATATATAAATAAATATAAAATCAAATTATACCTTTCATGCACTCCGGTTGTTATAGAGGATGAAGCAATCAATTGCTTATCCTGGACTATCAGAACTCGCATGGATCCAAGGGTCTCCCCTCTATTAGGTCCACAATAAGGAAGAGCAACATTAATCAAAAGAATTCGCTAGTATCCTTTTAATTGTTTACCAATCTAGAACCAGAGTAAATTTTCAAGAACAATAAAAATTGATTCTTAAAGTTCTTGAAACAATAATATGAAGTGAATAACAAGAAACTAATTTTTTTTAAAGAACAAGAAAATCAAGATTACAAGAAAACGCTTTTCTTTTTCTTTCTTTTTTGGAGAGAAAAATAGAAGACTTAAACAAAATAATTTTTGCTTAAATTTACTGAATTAATTATGTAATTTTCGTCCATAATCATATATAGGATTGAAAATTTACTTATTCTCCAACTCTTGAAAAGTTTGACAATTTTGAACTACTTCAAAGTCTTATCTTGGAAGGATTCAAAATCTTCCAAGAACTCTTCTCTTTTTTCTCTCCTATTGTATGTGAACTAATTTGAGACTACATTAATCATCAAAATTGTCCACATATATTATTGATAATAATTTGAACTCTTCAAATAATATCAAGATAGATATATATCATATATATATATATATATATATATACTATAATTATATTTATATATAAATTAAATCTTAATGGCATATTTTATCCCATAAAATTGGTCACTATATTTATTTATCTATAAATATGTTAATTAAATAAATTATATTTATTTAATTTATTCTTTTCATATTTTAGTAGGCTTCTTAAATGATCCACATTAATTTTGGGCTTAGACTAAAAAATTCTCAAATCAATCCAATTAATTCAATCCCAATTTAATTAATCAAATTGACTAATTTAATTTACTCCAATTGGGTTTTCTAATCAAATTAAGTCCAATTAAATAATCTAATTACTTAATGTAATAATTTAATTTAACTATTAAATTAAATAGAACCCTTAATTAATTAATACATCAATATTAATTAATTAATTTTTAACAATTGAATAATTTCTAAAATTAGAAATGTAACTTTTCATAAAGATGTGTGACCCTTTTAGGTTCACTAGTAAACTAGTAGTGAATTTACAACATTTGCAACTTATGAATAACAATTATTCCAATTAATTAATCCAATTAATTAATACGCTTGGAATTAACTCCCTAATTCCAAGAACCTCACTATCCATGAAAACACCTAGCAAGTAGTCATGTCAATCTAGTCTTAGGTGAAATAGCGAGTAAACTTATTTCAGTTGCGAGTACCTGATGAGTTGATTTTATACCAATAATTCATATATCTTTTGATTATCATTTAGTTTGTTTTCAAGTGTTTTTTTAATTTTTATGCATTTAGTTTTAAATCTTGTAGGTAATGGCAATAAGAGAAGAAAATGGAAAGAAATCAAAAACTTAGTTGAAATGTTGAAGAAATCGAGTTGTGGTACTACTGATGGCAGTTTTTGTATTTCAGTCATAACTCTTGGCCCTAATTTTATATTAATTTGATTCTTAATCTAATGGAAATCTAAGAGAAACATCTACAATTTTTATGTTTACCATAAAATTCAATTCATTCTATTTCAATGAGAAACATTGAGTGCAATGGTCAGCACCAGACTAAACTTTTTTGGTATGACATATTTTAGTATTTAAAGCATAACGTTCTCCACAGATATCCTATTTAGTTGATTGAAGTGCCCATAGAAATCCAAGAAAGAGATATACAATTCATTAGAAGACGTCAAAATCCAATTCATCTTCAAAAGAGGTCAAAAATCAGTTGCGAGAGGCTGAATAGTGTAAAAGTACTGAAGTGAAGGAGAGAAAAACAGCAGCAACGACGGGTGCCTAGGCGCTAAAACAGGGCGCCTAGGTGCCATCCTTCTAACCAAGATGATGTTGATGTGTTTTCTTTGCGACAAATGGCAATGGATCATGAATTTTGGTATTTTTATGAGATATACATATTAGATACACCTCTACATCATTACCCCATGTGATGATATAGTGGATACACTAAATTGGTAAAGGGAAAAAGGAGAAAAAGTCAAGAAAAGGGGAATGATTTCATTTTTCTTTTGAAAAGCTAAGAATAGTAGAAGGAATTTTAGGTTTCTTTTGAAGAAAAGCCAAGAAAAGTGGAAGGATTTCAGGGTTTCTTTTGAAAGACTCTTAGGGAAAGAATTATTAGAGAGAAGTTTAAAAGGGGAAGCTCAACATTAACACAAAAGGGAGGATTAGCTCTTAGAACCAAAGAAGGCCATTAGGGGTGCTTGGAGACAAGACCCATTCCATTTTATGCAAATCAAAATAGGGCATTCTTGGAGACAATGAGAGTTTCAACCATTCCTCCCAGTTCACAAATTGGTGAACAATTTTCATATTCTTTCTTATTTATTTCTTGAAGTTGTATTCATCCATGGTGAACTAAACTTTTGTTTCTAGAAAATGATATAAGCTTATTTGATCCTATGTTTTGAATTCCAAATAATATTAGTTCAAATTATTCATCTTATTTGTGTTACCTTGTTTAGTATTTCATCTTGATTAATTAGCCACTAATTGAGATTATTTGACGTATGAGATTCGGCACTTGAGAGAGGGAATATTATACATGATCATAGAAATAACACAACCTAGGAATTATAGAGTTGAGAAGCTTATGAAATCTTTGAAGTTTTGAAAAAGAATTCATTGAACTGAGCTTAAGAATTCTTAACTTATATGTGTTGTTGACTTGAATTGGTATATTTTGGAAGGAAGAACATGTGTGATAATTAGTTGAGTCATTCCTCTAGAATATCTTACCCATAAGGTGTTTGTTATATTGTTTCTAAAAACTCCACTATTGTCTTTGCGTTTTTATCTTACTTTATTTTGTTTTCCAAACATCATTCATCTTTTAGATAAAATTAGGATTATTTGAACTATAATACTTAATTTAATTTTTAATTACAATCCCTATAGATACTTAACTCAACTCACCGTTGTATTAAAACTTGACACCGTACACTTACCGGTTGTAAAATATTTCACGAACAGTACCATACACGTACGGTCCTTTCGATAACTAATCTCTCGATTAAATCTAGGGCATGAATTATAAATCGAAACCCTAAATGATTCAATAACTATGATCTTATTTCAAGTTCCAATGATTCTTGATGAATCACGATTCATCCTGCCTTGACCAAGGTCTTTGAATCACGAATTATGAAAACACAGAAGATTCTCTTGTTTAAAAAGACAAGTATCGAATTCTATGTTGCCCACTGACAAACATCCATGCACATCAATACAACACCCAACGTACCCCCTTTATGATTGTCAAGCACTCAGAAGATATAACAAAGTGTTGTAGGATACACACAAGGCTACCATCGTGCCTTAAGTCTGAGGACTAATCGTGTACTATCGCAACACAGAAATTCTTATTTCGACAGACAAAACCTCCAGTTAAGAATTTTTTGTGAGCCATGTTCAGTGTACTTGTTCCCTAACAAGCACCCACATGTATGCACTTGCGTCTCTAAGCTAATGCCAAATAGAATATGACATCCTCGTCTCACAAGCATGCATCATATAAGCGAGTCTTACTAAGTATTTGATGTCTCATATCAAAAAGCTTTTGACTCAAAACTTATTTAAGACCAAAGTCTTAGAGGTATATTCCATGATCGCCATCACATGCGCGACCATGCCCCATAGCTAACTTTGGTTTAAAAACTTTATCTAATGTGCAGAAATAAAAGATGCAAGACATAAGATAAAGAAAAATATCTTTTTATTAATATGATTTCCAATAAGATTGTTTTTACAAAAGCAAAATAGTGAAATACACCCAATCTAATTGGAGCGTTGGGCATCCTACTCTAATAGGGTAACCATCCAAGAATAATAACAAAAAATTGGATCTTAGTAAGTGGGTCTGCTACATTTTCTGCTAAGGCAACTCGATCCATAATGATGTCGCCTCTACTAATGATATCTTTGATCAAGTGATATCATCTCATTATGTGCTTGGATCTTTGATGAGATCTTGGCTCTTTTGCTTGCGCAATGACTCCATTATTATCACAGTAAATCATAACTAGATCAACAATGGATGGAACTACACCTAACCCTTGGATGAAGTTTCTAATCCAAATAGCTTCTTTTGCTGCATCTGATGCTGCATTATATTCAGCTTCGGTGGTAGAGTCTGCAGTCTTCTCTTGCTTGGAACTCTTCCAACTGACCGCACCACTATTTAGGGTGAATATGTATCTGGACATGGACTTTGAGTCATCTATATCGGATTGAAAACTAGAGTCTGTATATCCCTCCAGTTTTAGTTCTCCATTGCCGTATATCATAAAGATATCCTTAATTATTATCAAGTACTTGTGGATCATCTTAACGGTTTTCCAGTGTTCTTTCCCTAGATTTGACTGATATCTGCTCATAACACTCAGAGCATATGATATATTAGGCATTATACATAACATTGCATACATTATGCTCCCTATTGCAGAAGCATAAGGTATGCGAGTCATCATTTCTCTCTTCAGGTATATTGGGAGACATAACCTTAAAGAGTGTAAGCCCATGACTCATAGGTAGGAATCCTCTCTTGGATTCCTCCATGCTAAACCTTTTTAGCACTTTGTCTATGTACATGGATAGTCCGATCATCTTTTTGGATCTATCTTTATAGATCTTTATTCCTAGGATAAAAGATGCATCTCCCAAATCCTTTATGGAAAACTAATTACATAACCAAGTCCTCATTGACTACAATATCCCTACATCATTCCCAATGAGTAGGATGTCATCAATGTAGATCACAACAAATATAACTACACTCCCACTAACTTTCTTGTAGACACATGGTTTATTCGGGTTTCTATGAAAATTAAATGTTTTGATCGTTTCATCAAATTGGATGTTCCAATTTCTCGAAATTTGTTTGAGTCCAAAATGGATCTTTGGAGCTTGTAAACCTTTTGCTCGCTTCCACTGGATATAAAACCTTTTGGCTGGTTCATATAGATCTATTCTTTAATATTTTCATTAAGAAAAGCGGTCTTCACATCCATTTGCCATATCTCATAGTCATAATATGCAGATATGGCCAGCAATATCCATATGGATTTAAGCATCGCTACTGGTGAAAAAGTTTCCTCATAATCAATTTCTTGCTTTTGAGTATAATCTTCTGTTACCAATCGTGTCTTATAGGTTGGTACCTCTCCATCTACTCCAAACTTTCGCTTGTAGACCTATTTGCATCCAATGGGAATAATTCCCTATGATGGGTCCACCAAGGTCCATACCTTGTTAGAGTACATGGAGTCCATTTTGGACTGCATAGATTCTTGCCACTTCTTTGAGTCAATGTCAAACATTACCTCTCCATAGCTTCTTGGATCATTATCTAAGGGGAGTCCCTCTTCTTTGTTCTCTAACAACAAGTTGTACCTCTTTGGTACCCTTGAGATCCTTTCGAATTTTCGAAGAGGTTGTGCCTTAGAAGGTCTAACATCAGCTGGTGTACCATTTACTGAGTCAGTTGGGGTATTTTGTGGTTCTTGAACCTCTTCAATTTCTACGACATTACCACTTCCATCTGAAAGAAATTCTTCTTCAAGAAATATAACATTTCTTGAAACAAACACCCTTTGTTCCGAGGTGTCATAGAAATAGTATCCAATAGACTCCTTTGGATACCCTATGAACTTGCATAAGCTGGATCTCATATCCAACTTATCTCCCACTTGTTGCTTCACATAAGCAGTACACTCCCATACCCTAAGGTATTTATAGGAAGGTGTCTTTCCACACCACATCTCATATGGTGTTTTGGGCACAATTTTAGATAGCACCCTATTTAATAGGTATACCGTTGTTTCCAAGGCATAGCCCTAGAATAAAAGAGGCAATGAAGTGAAGCTCATTATAGATCGAATCATGTCCAACAAGGTTTGATTCCTGCGTTCCGTAACTCCGTTGAGTTGGGGAGTAGCAGAAGGAGTTCACTGTGAGAGAATCTCATTCTCTTTTAGATAATCTAAAAATTATATGCTGAAGTATTCACCTCCTCAATTAGATCGAAGAGTTTTTATACTTAATCCAATTTGTTTTTCTACTTTGGTTCTGAATTTTTTGAACTTTTCAAATACTTCAGACTTGTACCTTAAAAGGTATATATAACCATACCTAGAGAAGTCATCGATAAAGATTAAGAAATAGTTATAGTTTCCACGGGCACTAACATTTAGTAGCCCACATATATCTGTATCGATCAAATCCAATGGATGTTTGGCTCGCTCCACTTGTCCAACAAATGAAGATTTGGTTATCTTTCCTTTGAGGCAGGATTCATATGTTGACAGATCTTGTTTTTTCTTTAGATCAAGCAATTGTGCTAATTTGTTAATCATTTTCTCATAAATATGTCCTAATTTTGTGTGCCACAGGCTCATGGAATTATGAATATCTAATTTTATTTTATTTTATTGAATTGTGAAAATGGGGCTATGGGGAGTAACAGTATATAAACAATTCGTTAAAGAACCAGAATAGATAAAATCAAAATATTTGAAAATGGAACAATTTCCATTCTCAATGGTAAATCTAAAACCTTCTCTATCCAAAACTGGAATAAAGATAATGTTCTTAATAATATCTGGAACAAAAAGATAATTGTTTAAAACTATTACAGAACTATTTTCAAAAGTTAGGTTAACGGTCCTTATAGCTAATGCAGTAACTCTTGCTCTATTCCCCATGCTAAGGATCATTTCTCATCCATCCAGCTTCCTACTTCTTGCCATCATCTGCAAATCATTACAGATATGTGAGTCACAACTGGTATCTAATACCCAAGAAGTATTGTTAATAGACAAGTTAACTTCAATAAAATATATACCTGAACTCTTCAGGCTTGCAAGATACTCCTTGCGATTTCTCTTCCAGTATCCTGGTTTGTCACAGTAGTGGTACTTGTTATTGGCTTGAGAATAAACGTTTTTGACGCAGCCCTTAACTTTC
Source organism: Paulownia fortunei (assembly GCA_019321725.1). NCBI lineage: Eukaryota > Viridiplantae > Streptophyta > Magnoliopsida > Lamiales > Paulowniaceae > Paulownia > Paulownia fortunei. The sequence goes on from CM033118.1 coordinate 16,009,428, forward strand.
AGCTTGTTGGGTTTAGAGGAACCCTTTTCTTTCTTCTTTCCATGGGCTTTTTAGCCTTTGATTCGAAAGAAGATATAATAAACAGAACTGACTTGTCCCTTTTCATGATGGACTCAGCCGTCTTTAACATGTTCACAATCTCAACGAGACTAGTCTCTATATTGTGCATGTTAAAGTTGACAACAAAGGTATCAAATGATAGAGGCAAAGACTGCAACAGAAGGTCCGTATAGAGTTCGTTCTCCATAACAACTCTAAGGGACGCCAACCTTTCAATAAGGGCTATCATCTTCAATCCATGATCACGGGCTGAAGAGCTCGCAGTCATACGATATCTAAAAAGGTCTTTTGAGATCTAATATCTCGTCTGTCAAGTTCTTTCACCATACAACTTTTGTAAGTGAATGGAATCCCATAAGCAGTATCTTGATCATCATTCTACCTCTACAGTTCATTTGACATCGATGCCAACATTATAGCAATTAGCCTACAGATTGTCATCGACATGACGTAAATAATCTACATAAGCCTCCGAAGATTTATCCTCTGGTGGAACTGAAGGAGGCGTAGTGTCGAGGACATATGCCCTCTTCTCCAACTAAAGAACTATTTTCAGGTTTCTTAACCAATCGACAAAATTAGGTCTAGTTAATTTATTTTGTTCAAGAATTGTTGCAAGTGGATTCTTTGTCATTTTAGTAGAATAATCTACAAAACATGCACAAAGCAGAAAATGAGTAAACTATGGGAAAAACATATTTATTTAATATAAGGTCTTTAATACTAAGTGTCTTCCACTATTTTCTTCGAATTCCATCACCCCTCATGGAATTTCAGGAAATCAAATTTTCTAGTGAGCTTGAGGTGCAATGGAATATTTCACACCCCAATTTTATAAGCCATGAAATATTTCTATCATTAGTCAACTCTTTGATGATTGTATCACTGTACAACCCTCAAGTTTGTTTTGCCTCATCTCTTCCCATATATCCCAATTTTATGAGCTCATATAGTACTAAGTATCAAACAATACCCATCAAACATTCATATAGATAGAGCATCAAGATGTCCCACGACTCATGGCGAACATAATAACGATTCCATCCCACGAGCATCTTAATGCGTGGTAGAGATCACAACTTTCCAACACAAGACCACCCCACGACTCATGGTCATTTTGTTTGAAATCGAATTTTTAAAAAATTCTTTTACTTAATTTTAGTAAATTAAGTAGGGTTTAATTTTATCCAAGACCTCACCATAATTTAAATTAGGTTGGTTATTTAATGCATGGCATCATAAAATTATTTCGCAAGCATAAAAGTATTAAATAAAATTCCTAAGCATGCATCTAATACATACTTAAATAAATGACGATCATGAACCAGTCCTATGTGGTCCATTTGAACCAAAAATGGACTTAAGGTCAATCTAAGGATAATAAAATGAAATAAAATCTATTCTATTACATAATTGTATCACATACAAACATGAGTGTTCTTTAGAACCTCATTTTTTATTCTCCTTCGTCTTCCAAAGAAAAAGAAAATCCTCACAATCTATTCTACTCTCTTTATAGAAAATAAAATAACTTACATAAATGAAATAAGAGGCTCGTATGCCTCATTTTAAAATCCAAAAACATTAAATAAAATCAATCACATTGGTCCAATAACTCATGATCATCCCATACATGCTCATAATTAACATCATATGTCATTATCAACACATGTAAATTTACCAAATTGTTAAACACAATTTTTTAACTTGGTATAATTTTTAATTGCTTGAAAAATAATTTTTTGAGAAATAATTAAAATTAACATTTAATTTTAATATTCCAAAAAAAAAAACCCAAAATGACACGACGAGCAGCGCCACTGTTGTCCGTCGGGCGCGCGTGGGGTGCCCGCGCGCCCAGCACTAGGTGTCGGGTGCTGGGTGCCCACACGCGCGCCAGCACCTACTGCCGGATGCCTGCGGGCGCAGATTACTTTTTTTTTTCATATTTAAATAAGCAATTAAAATTATTCCAATTAAATTTTTTTCTAAAAATATGCAAAATCAAAATTTACATAATTAACATGAATTTAAATAATTTAATAACATGCATTCATAAATCCAAAATTTACTGAATAAACAAAAACATGGCTCTAATACCACTGTTGGGTTCGCTATAATCGCAGGGATATATATAGCAAAAAATTAAAAATTTTATCAAACATAGATTTAACCCTTTTTGATTGGAAAGTGATTTTAACGATCGCACTTATTCAAGTGAATATATAAATAAATATAATATCGGATTATATCTTTCGTGCACTCCGATTGTTGTAGGGAATGAAGCAATCAATTGTTTATCCTGAACTATCAGAACTTGTAGGGATCCAAGTGTCTCCCATTTATGAGGTTCACAATATGGAAGAACAACACCAATCAAAAGGATTCGCTAGTATCCTTTTAATTATTTACTAATCTAGAACTGAAGTAAATTTTTAAGAATAATAAAGATTGATTATTTACGTTTTTGAAACAATAATATGAAAAGAATAACAAAAAACTGATTTTCTTTAAAGAACAAGAAAATCAAGATTACAAGAAAACGCTTTTCTTTTTCTTTCTTTTCTTGGAGAGAAAAATAGAAAACTTAAACAAAATATTTTTTGCTTAAATTTGCTGAATTAATTATGTAATTTTCGTCCATAATCATATATAGGACTGAAATTTACTTATTCTCCAACTTTTTGAAAGTTTGACAATTTTGAACTATTTCAAAGTCTTAAATTGAAATGATTCCAAATCTTCCAAAAACTTTTCTCCTTTTCTCTCTCCTATTATATGCGGATTAATTTGAGACTATATTAATAATTAAAATTGTCTACATACATTGTTGATATTAATTTGAACTCTTCAAATAATATCAAGATAGATATATATCATATATATACTATATTATATTTATATATAAATTAAATCTTAATGGCATATTTATCCCATAAAATTGGTCACTATATTTATTTATCTATAAATATGTTAATTAAATAAATTATATTTATTTAATTTATTATCTTCATATTTTAGTAATCTTCTTAAGTAATTCACATTAATTTTGGGTTTGAACTCAAAAATTTTCAAATCAATCCAATTAATTCAATCTCAATTTAATCAATCAAATTGACTAATTTAAATTTACTCCAATGGGCTTCCTAATCAAATTAAGTCCAATTAAATAATCCAATTACTTAATTGAATAATTTAATTTAATCATTAAATTAAATAGAACCCTTAATTAATTAATACATTAGTATTAATTAATTAATTTTCAACCATTGGATAAATTCTGAAATTAGAAATGTTACTTTATATAAAGATGTGTGACCCTTTTAGGTTCACTACTAAACTAGTAGTGGGTTTATAACATTTGCAACTTATGAATAATAATTATTCCAATTAGTTAATCCAATTAATTAATCCGCTTGGAATTAACTTCTTAATTTCAAGAACCTTACTATTCATGAAAACACCTAATAAGTAATCATGACAATCTAGTCTCAGGTGAAATAGCGAGTAAACCTATTTCAGTTGCGAGTACCATACACGTACAATCCTTTCGACAACTAATATTCCGATTAAATTTAAGGCATGGATTCTAAGTCGAAATCCTAAATGATTCAATAACTCTGATCTCATTTCAAGTTTTCATGATTCTTGTGAATCATAATTCATTCTGCCTTGGCCAAGGTTTTTGAATCACAAATTACGAAAATACAGGAGATTCCCTTATTTAAAAAGACAAGTGTCAAATTCTATATTGGTCACTTCATGCACATTAGTGCAATACCCAACATACCCCTTTTGTGATTGTCAATCAATCAGAAGATATATCAAAGTATTGCATTATACACACAATGCTACCATCGTGCCTTTAGTCCGAGGACTAATCATATACTATCGTAATATAGAAATTCTTATTTCGACAGGCAAAGCCTCCAACTAAGAATTTCTTGCAGGCCATGTTCGGCATACTTGTTCCCTAACAAGCACCCACATACATGTACTTGCATCTCTACGCTAATGCCAATGGAATTTGACATTCTCGTCTCACAAGTATGCATCATATAAGCAAGTCTTACTAAACTATTTGATGTCCCATATCAAAAAACTCTCGACTCGGAAATTATTTAACACCAAAGTCTTAGAGGCATATTTCATGATTGCAATCACATGCTCGATCATGCCCCATAGCTAAATTTGATTTAAAAACTTTATCTAATGTACATAAATAAAAGATGCAAGACATAAGATAAAGAAAAATATTTTTTTATCAATATGATTTTCAATAAAATTGTATTTATAAAAATAAAATAGTATAATATACTCAATCCAATTGGGGCGTTGCTCATCTACTCTAATAGGGTAACCATCCAAGAATAATAACAAAAAATTGGTAAGGTAAATTACGATGAATTAATGAATATTCTTAAATGGGAAAATGTAGTAGAATTATCTACACAAATTAAATAAATGTAAAGGTATTTAGTACAGCAGAAGCCAACACAAACAACAACTCAATTCTATGCTACACACAGCAATGCCATATAGAACGGCTTGAATGTGGCCAAGCCTAAAGGGGTCTTAAATAAACTTTAATAAAACTAAGTCATTACCAACAAAGTTTAGTCTGGATTGAGTTTGGTCCAATTTATTATTTAATAAATTATGTTAGGTTGTTGTATTAATATTAATTCGTAAAGTGTACTTGATATTATCAATTTTATAAGATAATACTCTTACGATTTCTTTTTGTTTTCCCCCTTTCAAAAATTTAATATGTGGTAAAACATTAACCAATTGAAGAATTTTATGATTTGTAGAACATCACAAGTTTAATTGCTTATAATTTTAAGTCAATTTGGTTCTGTTGAACTAATTTTTGTTGTACTTTTCATGTCAATTCGCCCGTCACTATATAAAATTAAATTAAATTTTCTTATAAAAAATACCCAAAACTTTTTATTAATAATTTGAATCGGGTTTAGATACACTCAATTCCATCCATGACATGAAAAATAAATCACAGATTATGGTAAAAAAAATATCAATTATAAAGTAAATATTTTGCAATTACACTTAATTAGTTAAGTATTTAAAAAAAAAAAACTTGAACTGCACAAGAATTTTTCTCAAAACACACCTTGATTAATTACAACCACCAATCTTACATTAAATATTAATCTTGCTACCTAAGCACTTTAGGGTTGTCTTTATTGACATAGTTTATTTTCAATTGATGTTTTGTCATCGATAGAGCATTGATTGATTGGAACCTATACAGTAAATCAAAGTTGAGGCCTGCCTAAACAAGAAAATTCTAAACAAAGTTATATATTTTATTTTTTATTTATAGTTTGAGTGGGCAATAGATTTTTCAATTGTATTTAAGGAACCAAGAATTTTCTCATCTCATTTATAGCGAGTGTCTGTATTTGTAATACTTCTTAATTTAATTATAAAATCTAAACAAGTTAATAAAGTAAAAATAAAAAAATATTAATTTTTCATCAATATTAGAGTTATAGTTTTAATAAAAGTTCTCATTTTTTACTATAAGAGAAAGAATTTGAATTCATTTGTTATTTCATTTTGTTGTTAAAATACCATATACATAAATCAAAATTGAGTAGATTTGTTTACAAAACTATAACAGAGCAACTTATTTACAAATAAAATAAAATTTTCAAAATAGACTACAAAATAACTCAAAACATGGCATATGAACAAATTTTTGTCCGATTTCTCTAGAGACTCAGTCAACTAAACCTGTACATTTCCACCTGCATTACATGAATCTAATGAGATAAAGGTTCAATAAGGTGAAACTGATGCAATAACAATTAGCATACATGCACATCTCATAAATCATTAAATATATTATTCAATTTAACAACTTTCATTCATAAATCATTTTTTAGGGCTCTTGAAGTGTGGTACTTAATTAATAGTGATAGACCGTAGTTTTCAGAATCTGTTCATGTTGATTGACCAATAAGAGAAATAATACGGGGTTTTCATACTTGATCTTTCAATCTCAGGTATTAGCCGTATTATGTCTCATTCATTGTGACTTTCCTATACTGATTTTTCAACCTCAAGTATTTGCCACCATTTGTTTGGTCTGCCGGCCCCTCCCGTATCCGTTGTCTATCCAACCATCAATCAAGTACCATACTTCCTTTTCAAAAACCTCATTATATTCTTAATAATATCATGCTTCATGAACCATAAATGCATCAAACATGACATCATTTGACAAATAATGACAATCACATTAAAATATGAATAACATTATAGGATTTTTGTGATACAATAAATGAAAGTTTTAACTTACTTCAAGTTCACTTTGTGCTAAATGAAAAAGGTCAATTTTTTTGGAAGATAGAATGTGTTAAAGACCTACTATAACCAAATAATGTACCTTTCAATATTCTTTTAATAAATTACATAATTTATTCTAATTAAAATCACATACACTTTTCAATCTTTGGTAAACAATTCCATATCAATTACATGGTTTCAAAAACAATGTATATTCCATATTTTACTACTAATTCAAGACATTAAACATTAGGGCAGTTATTAAATACCTAATAATCCGAACATAAATTTTAGGGCAGCCCCCAAACCTTGAACAAAATCTAAAATAACATGAGTAAACTCGATTCAAATTTAAATTAATTATAACCATCAATTAAGCAAACTAATTGCTATTGTTTTTAATTATTCATAGGAACTTCCAAACATAATATAAGTATTACAAGATTAATAGAAATAAGTAAATTAAGCATATTTTACAATACTATCAATTTTGCTAGAAACTAACTTAACTATCTTGGTTTTGGCTTCAAATCTATCCCACTTGAGTTTTCATTTATACAAAAATATAGTATAACATGTAACCATCCAAGATACTATAAATTCATCATAAGAAATATTGAAAAAGAATATACCTTGATTAAGTTGGAATTAAGTTTCAAAATTAATGATTTTCAAGTTTAAAAGGGTGAAAACTTATTCTAGTTTGTGTTCAATGGATTCCCATGGATTGAATTTAATTTTTGTGAGTAAAAGAGTATAAAAATTTGGGAGAAACTTTGGAGAAGAAGGGTGATCATTTTTGAGGAGCTTCCACAAGAAGACAGGGTTAAAAATGACTTGTTTGACATTTCAAATAGAAATAAGTGGAGGGTGATAATTGGTTGACTCATACTTGGTGTTTTCTCATGCAATGTAATCTAGTTAACCAACTAATCAAATTGCACCATTTTATATATTTTTAGTTTTTAGGCAAATGGAACATATTTCAAACAAATATTTAATCACTTTAGAATATAATCAGTATGGAGCAATATGAATAATTCATTTCATGACTATTCAACACATCAATCTTCCTTAATTGAAATATCGAACTTTTCACAGTAAAAAAATACTTAAGGAATATGTTAAATCAAGAAATAAAAGTTTGATTTCATATTTCATGTACTAATGCATATTAAAGCATAAATGGAGTATATAATAACAATTATTTATATTCGTACAATCATACTATTTATATGTCATAATTCGATAATGCACATTGATTAAATACATATTTATATAAAATATTTATTATTGATTATATACGAGAGAATTGGGTATTATAATATTTTAATTTTATTTTCCACTGGACCCACTGTAGGGATGTCAGTCTTAACTTGTTTATTTTAAATTGCAATGCACTTTTAATCCCAAGGGATGTTGTAATTTTGGTGTCATGCTTAAAAAAAATTACAGATTTAGTCTATAATTTCAATCACATCGTTGAGTTTTGAACTGAAAATTACATTTATGTAGCTAATTCACCCATTTGGAGGGGGAAAATGGGTGAGCCTTCGTTTTCTAGGAGGAAAATTACCACTCACCTCCATAAAAGGTGGAAAATTTAGCCTTCTATGTTCTCATTTTCAAAACTCAATTTCTAATTCTATACTATTTTAAAATACAAAATCATATTCATTTGATTTATTTTCAATGAAAATGTCAATTTTATCTTTTTATTTTTTCACAAAAAACATCATCTCAAATCTACAATTTCAATTCTCAACTCTATAAATAACCCTAATTTGTCACTTGTAAATCATTATTCTCATCATTTTAATTCAAATTACATTAGTGGGATCCACCACTACAAATTATATATATTTAATATATCTCACAATCTATAAATCTTACAAATAAAATATTATACTCAAATTAAATATTCAAAATAGACCTTACTACTATCACTCTCATCTATCTAATATATAATTATTTTCAATCTACATAGATCCACCACCTTTCAAGTCATCTCAATAATTATTATGTTTAAATTAAATATTCAAAGTGGATTCCACTAGTATCAATTTTACAAATTATTATATACATAAAATTATGAAAATGATACTATAAAACACACAAACAAACATCATTTCATTTTTATCATGTTCTTTCGTATTTAAAATTCTCATAAAATTACTCAACCAAATATATTCTTATTTTCAAACCTATATAAAATCTCATTTTCATTCATTAATCTAGACATAATTTTATTTTCACACAAAAGTCAATACAAAATCAAATTCTCAATAAAAATATTAAAAAATAGAATTCTCACTGAAAACATAACCCTACAAAAACCAAATTTTAGCCAAAAAAACTGATTTTGCAGCCATCTTCATCATTATCACTTGTAAATAAAAAATAAAATAAAATAAAATAAAAATCTTGTAAGAAAAATATTTTCATCAACACAATCAAATGATTTGCCACTGCAAAAAACTACTCCACTAAGAACTTTCAAGACAAATGAATTTTTTTCTAGAAATATAATTTAAAATAAGTGAAGTAATGATATTAAATATAATATATATATATATATATATATAGTTTAAGTAGAGTTGTAAGAACACATTAAAAGAACCACACTAATAATAACAGAAAAAGATATGGCAGAATGAATGACTTACAAAGTTATCTTTTTTATTTTATTTTTTTAGTTTGAGTGGGCTATAGATTTTTCAATTGTATTTATAATATTTAGCAAGAATATTCTACTTTGAAATTTAGTTCACCTATATCTAGTTAATTTTGTAACAAATATATATTTGTAATTGTTTGTGAATGATTGTTCTATTTAAAATGTAAACTAATCACAAAATAAAAATAAATTTACTTGACTGAAATACAACCAAACTATATAATTTTCACTTAGTTTCACGTCTTCATGTTAATTAGGATTGCTATTATACTATATAGCAATACAATTAAGAAGTTAACATATTTATATGAACTAGATTCTTCTGCACTAGTTCAGGTTTATTAGGATGAATGATTATTTATTATAATACAAGAATTGAAGGTTCAAGGTGATCCTTGGACCAAAATAAAGAACAATCGTCCTACGAGACTAAAAATTGTCCAAAACTTAGTATTAGAACTAAAATTTGTAATGAAAAACTAATTTACGAGATTAAATTTGAATTTTTTTTAAAATATACACCCACATAAACTACGAGACTGAAAATATATTTTTCCCTTAAATTGCTGTTATTATCATTGTTAGAGCATTCAGACTTTTAGTCCATGCAGCAAAAATCAAAGTTGAGGCCGTGAGACCACCCTAAATGACAAGGCACCATTAATGAAACAACCAAACTTATTTTTTTTATGATGGCCAATAGATTTTTTGGCTGTATATTTATCACCTAACCGGAAAGTTCTACTTCAAATTTGGTTGCCCTTATAATAACTAAACTTATTATATATATATAATTATAATTATAAATAATTTATAATCAATTGAAATTTCTAGAGTAAGAACCAATCCTAATGAATAGTAGGCATCTGAATATATATATATGGCTTGAATGCTTTCAATACAAAAATTATTATAGTTTCTCCCTCCCAAATAAGTCTTTTTTTTTTTTTGGGTGGGGGGATATTTTCAAGATAAGCCTTTATTTTTTATTTTTAAAAAAATACAAATTTAGTTAAATTAATGATGTGATATTATTAATTATAATTGTGACTTTCGAAGACAATAGTATTAATTTCATCTAAAATTGTGGGTCGAGTCAATAATAAGTGTATTATATACGGCAATCAAACTGAATTATACCTTCGTGGTTAGAGTAAGGCCTCGTCTTTTGAAGAGGTGTATTTCTGATATTTCGACCCCATTTTGAATATGAAATAATAAAGACAAAACAAAGAAAATTAGATATAACTAACTAAAGCAACACCCATTCAAAAATTTTACTAACAACCCATGAATATGTGTAGCGTGAATATGTATTGTTAGAGTAGGATGTACAACGATTCAATTAAATTGAGTATATTATATTTTTTTATTTTTGTAAAGATGATTTTATTGAAAATCATATTAATAAAAAGATATTTTTTTTTATTTTATGTCTTGCATTTTTTTTTATTTCTACACATTAGATAAAGTATTTAGACCAAATTTAGCTACGGGGTATGGTCGCGCATATGATGGTGATCATGGAACATGCCTCTAAGGATTTGGTTTTAAATAAGTTTCGAGTCGAGAGCTTTTTGAGATAGGACATCAAATAGCTCAATAAGATTCGTACATATAATATATGCTCGAGAGATGAGAATATCACATTCCATTAGCATTAGCATAGAGACGTAAGTACATGTATGTGGGTGCTTGTTAGGCAACAAATACACCGAATATGGCCCACAAGAAATTTTTAGTTGGAAACTTTACCCGTCGAAATAAGAATTTCTGTGTTACGATATTACACAAATAGTCCTCAGACTTGAAGCACGATGGTAGCCTTGTGTGCATCCTACAGCACTTTAATATATCTTCTGATTGCTTGACAATCACAAATGGGGTATGTTGGGTGTTGCATTGGTGTGCATGGAGGTTTGTCAGTGGCCAACATAGAATTCGACACTTGTCTTTTTAAACAAGGGAATCTCTTGTGTTTTCATTGTTCATGATTCAAAAACCTTGGTCAAGGCAATATGAATTGTGATTCATCAAGAATCATTGAAACTTAAAATGGGATCACAGTTATTGAATCACTTAGGCTTTCGACTTATAATCCATGTCTTAGATTCAATCAGGAGATTAGCTGTTGAAAGGACCGTACGTGTATGGTACTCGCAACTGAAATATGTTTACACGCTATTTCACCTAAGACTAATTTGCCATGATTACTTGTTAGGTGTTTTCATGGATAGTGAGGTTTTTGGAATTAAGGAGTTGATTCCAAGCGGATTAATTAATTGGAATAATTTTTATTCATAAGTTGCAAATGTTGCAAATACACTACTAGCTTAGTAGTGAACCTAAGAGGGTCACACATCTTTATGAAAAGTAACATTTCTAATTTTAGATTTTATCCAATGGTTGGAAATTAATTAATTAATACTGATCAATTAATTAAGAGTTCTATTTAATTTAATAGTTAAATTAAATTATTCAATTAAGTAATTGGATTATTTAATTGGACCTAATTTGATTAGGAAACCCAATTGGAGTAAATTAAATTAATCAATTGGATTGATTAAATTGGGATTGAATCAATTGAATTGATTTGAGGATTTTTGAGTCCAAACCCAAAATAAATATAGATCACTTAAGAAGCCCACTAAAGTATGAAGAGAATAAATTAAATAAATATAATTTATTTAATTAACATATTATAGATAAATAAATATAGTGATCAATTTTATAGGATAAAATAGGCCACTAAGATTTAATTTATGTATAAATATAATTATAGTATATATATGATATATATCTATCTTAATATTATTTGAAAAGTTCAAATTAATATCAACAATGTATGTAGACAATTTTGATGATTAATGTAGTCTCAAATTAGTCCACATACAATAGAAGAGTGAAAAGAGAAGAGTTTTTGAAAGATTTGGAATCCTTTTAAGATAAGGTTTTGAAGTAGTTCAAAATAGAAAAATTTTCCAAAAGTTCGAAAAGGATTAAAATTTTCTGCCCTATATATATGAGGGATGAAAATTACATAATTCAATTCAAAAATTTGAGCAAAAATATTTTGTTTAAAGTCTTTTATTTTTACTTTTCAAGAAAAGAAAAGAAAGAAAAAGAAAATCAATTTCTTATTATTTTTTTCATATTATTGTTTCAAAAACTTAAAGAATCAATCTTTATTGTTCTTGAAAATATACTTCGGTTCTACATTAGTAAACAATTAGAAGGATACTAGCGAATCCTTTTGATTGATGTTGCTTTCCGTATCGTGGACTTGATAGAGGGAAGACACTTGGATCCTTACGAGTTCTGATAGTCCAGGATAAGCAATTAATTGCTTCATTGCTTACAACAATCGGAGTGCACGAAAGGTATAATCCAATTTTATATTTATTTATATATTCACTTGAATAAACGAGATCGTTAAAATCGCTTTCGAATCAAAGGGTTAAATTTATGTTTGATAAAAATTTTAATTTTCCGCTGCGTATACCACTGCGATTATAGCGAAAACAACAGTGGTATCAGAGCCACGGTTTCACTTATTTAGTGAATTTTGAATTTATGAATACATGTTTTTAAATTGTTTAAATTCATGTTAATTATGTAAAATTTGATTTTGCATATTTTAGAAATTTTTAATTGGAATAATTTTAATTGCTTATTTAAATTGTTTAAATATGAAAAAAAAATAAAATTTGTCGGCGTGCCCACAGCCACCCGATAGCTGGGCGCCCGGCGCTAGGTGGGCGCCTGGCGCCCTGGCAGCAATGGTGCTGCTCGTCGTGTCGTTCCGGGTTTGTTTTTTTTTTATTTTTTTTTATTTTTTGGAATATTAAAATTAAATGTTAATTTTAATTATTTCTGAAAAATTATTTTTCAAGCAATTAAAAATTATACCAAGTTAAAAGAAAAATTGCGTTTAACAATTTGGTAAATTTACATATTTTGATAATTACATATGATGTTAATTATGAGCATGTATGGGATGATAATGAATCATTGGACCAATGTGATTGGTTTTATTTAATATTTTTGGATTTTAAAATGGGGCCTGAGAGCCTCTTATTTCATTTATGTAAGTTATTTTATTTTCTGTAAAGAGAGTAGAATATATGGTAAGGTTTTTCTTTTTCTTTAGAAGATGAAGGAGAATAAAAAGGAAGGCCATGTTTGTATGGGATACAATTATGTAATAGAATAGGTTCTATTACATTTTATTACCCTTAGACTGACCTTAGGTCCATTTTTGGCTCAAATGGACCGCATGAGACTAGTTCATGATCATCTATTTATTTAAGTATGTATTAGATACATGCTTAGGATTTTTTTTAATGCTTTTATACTTGCGGAATGATATTATGATGTCATGCATTAAATAACCAACCTAATTTAAATTATGATGAGGTTTTGGATACAATTAAACCCCACTTAATTTATTAAAATTAAGTAAAAGAATTTTTTTGAAAATTCGATTTCAAACAAAAATGGACAAGTTAGGTTGGATCTATCGTTCCATGCCTACCATAAAAAATAAAGACATGACGACTGCTACCGTACTTGATCACTGACCATGAGTCGTAGGGTGGTCTTGTGTTGGAAAGCTGTGATCTCTACCAAGCATTGAGATGCTCGTGGGATGAAATCGTCATTATGTTGGTCATGAGTCGTGGGATATTTTGATGTTCTATCTACACGAATGTTTGATGGGTATTGTTTGACACTTAGTACCATATGGGCTCATAAAATTGGGGTATATGAGAAGAGGTGAGGTAAAACAAACTTGAGGGTTGTATAGTGATACAATTGTCAAAGAGTTGACTACCAATAAAAATATTTCATGGGCTCATAAAATTGGGGTGTGAAATATTTCCATTGAACCTCAAACTCACTAGGAAATTTGATTTCCCGAAATTCCATTAGGGGTGATGAAATTCGAAAAAAAAAATAGTGGGAGACATTTAGTATTAAAGACCTTATATTAAATGAATATGTTTTTCCCATAGTTTACTCATTTTCTGCTTCGTGCATATTTTGTAGATTATACTACTAAAATGGCAAAGAATCCACTTGCAACAATCCTTGAACAAAACAAATTAACTGGACCTAATTTTGTCGATTGGCTAAGAAACTTGAAGATAGTTTTTCAGTCAGAGAGAGGGCATATGTTCTCGACACTGCGCCTCCTTCGGTACCACTGGAGGATATTACTTCAGAGGATTATGTAGGTTATTTACGTCATGTAGATGATAATTTGCAGGCTCGATGTTACATGCTGGCATCGATGTCAAATGAGCTGCAGATGCAGAATGAGAATCAAGATACTGCTTATGGGATCCTTATTCACCTACAAGAGTTGTATGGTAAAAGAACTCGGCAGACGAGATATCAGATCTCAAAAGAGCTTTTCAGATATCGTATAACTGAGGGCTCTTCAGTCCATGATCATGGATTGAAGATGATAGTCCTTATTGAAAGGCTGGCGTTCCTTGGAATCGTTATGGAGAACGAACTCTATACAGACCTTTTGCTGCAGTCTCTGCCTCCATCATTTGACACCTTTGTTATCAGCTTTAACATGCACAACATGGAAACTAGTCTTGCTGAGCTTGTGTCCACCATGAAAAAGAACAAGCCGGTTCTGCTCGTTGGATCTTCTTCCGGATCAAAGGCTAAAAAGCCCAAGAAAGGAAAAAAGAAAGGAAAGGGTTCCTCTAAACCCAACAAGCTGAAAGCTAAGGGCGGTGTCAAAAAGGTTTCTTCTCAAGCCAATAACAAGTGCCATTACTGCGGCAAACCAGGGCACTGGAAGAGGAATTGCAAGGAGTATTTTGCAAGCCTGAAGAGTTCAGGTATATATTTTGTTGAAGTTAACTTGTCGGTTAACAATATTTCTTGGGTATTAGATACCAGTTGTGGCTCACATATTTGCAATGATTTGTAGATGATGGCAAGAAGTAGGAAGCTGAATGGAGGAGAGACGGTCCTTAGGATGGGAAATGGAGGAAGAGTTGCTGCATTAGCTATAGGGACCGTTAATCTGGTTTTAGAGAATGGTTATGTAATAGTTTTAAATAATTATCTTTTTGTTCCGGATATTTTAAGAATATTATCTCTATTCCAGTTTTGGATAGAGAAGGTTTTAGATTTACCATTGAGAATGGAAATTGTTCCATTTTCAAATGTTCTAATTTTATATATTCTGGTTCTTTGACGAATTGTTTATATACTATTACTCCTCATAACCCCATTTTCACAATTCAACAACATAAAAGAAAATTAGATAATCATAGTTCAATGAGCCTATGGCACGTAAGATTAAGACATATTTCTGAGAAAAGGATTAACAAATTGGCACAATTGCTTGATCTAACGAGAGAGCAAGAACTACCAACTTGTGAATCCTGCTTCAAAGAAAAAATGACCAAATCTCCATTTGTTGGACAAGTGGAGCGAGCCAAGCATCTATTAGATTTGATCCATACAAATGTATGTGGGCCACTAAATATTAGTGCCCGTGGGAACTATAACTACTTCTTAACCTTTATCGATGACTTCTCTAGGTATGGTTATGTGTACCTTTTAAGGTACAAGTCTGAAGTATTTGAAAAGTTCAAAGAATTCAGAAATGAAGTAGAGAAACAAACTGGATTAACTATAAAAACTCTTCGATCTGATCGAGGAGGTGAATACTTAAGCACAGAATTTTTAGATTATCTAAAAGAGAATGGGATTCTCTCACAGTGGACTCCTGCTACTTCCCAACTCAACGGAGTTGCAGAACGCAGGAATCAAACCTTGTTCGATCTATGATGAGCTTCACTTTATTACCTCTTTCATTCAGGGCTATGCCTTAGAAACAGCGGCATACCTATTGAATAGGGTGCCATCTAAAGCCGTATCTAAAATACCATATGAGATGTGGTATGGAAAGACACCTTCCTATAAATACCTTAGGGATAGGGGTGTGCTGCTTATGTGAAGCAGCTAGTGGGAGATAAGTTGGATATGAGATCCAGCTTATGCAAGTTTGTAGGGTATCCAAAGGAGTCTATTGGATACTATTTCTATGATGCCACGGAACAAATGGTGTTTGTTTCGAGGAATGCTACCTTCCTTGAAGAAGAATTTCTTTCAGATGGAAGTGATAATGTCGTAGAACTTGAAGAGGTTCAAGAACCACAGAACACCCCAACTGACGTAGTAAATGGTACACCAGCTGATGCTGGACCCTCTAAGGCACAATATCTTCAAAGATCCGAAAGGGTTTCAAGGGTACCTAAGAGGTACAACTTGTTGTTAGAGAACAAAGAAGAGGGACTCCCCTTAGATAATGATCCAAGAAGCTATGGAGAGGCGATGTCTAACATCGACTCGAAGAAGTGGTAAGAAGCTATGCAGTCCGAAATGGACTCTATGTACTCCAACAAGGTATGGATTTTGGTGGACCCACCACAGGGAATTGTTCCCATTGGCTGTAAATTGGTCTACAAGCGAAAGTTTGGAGTAAATGGAGAGGTAGCAACCTATAAAGCATGATTGGTAGCAAAAGGTTATACTCAAAAGCAAGGAATTGATTATGAGGAAACTTTTTCACCAATAGCGATGCTTAAATCCATACGGATACTGTTAGCCATATCTACATATTATGACTATGAGATATGGCAAATGGATGTGAAGATTGCTTTCCTTAATAGAAACATTAAGGAAGAGATCTATATGAAGCAGCCAGAAGGCTTCATATCCAGCGGGAGCGAGCAAAAGGTTTGCAAGCTCCAGAGATCCATTTATGGACTCAAACAAATTTCGAGAAGTTGGAACATCCGGTTTGATGAAACGATCAAAACATTTGACTTTCATAAGAACCCGGATGAACATTGTGTCTACAAGAAGGTTAGTGGGAGTGCAGTTACATTTATTGTGCTCTACGTTGATGACATCCTACTCATTGGGAATGATGTAGGGATGTTGCAATCAACGAAGACTTGGTTATCTAATCAGTTTTCCATGAAGAACTTGGGAGATGCATCTTTTATCCTAGGGATAAAGATCTATAGAGATAGATCCAGAAGGATGATCGGACTATCCCAGTCCATGTACATAGACAAAGTGCTAAAAAGGTTTAGCATGGAGGAATCCAAGAGAGGATTCCTGCTTATGAGTAATGGGGTTTCACTATCTAAATTATGTCTCCTAAGACACTTGAAGAGAGAGAAAGAATAGCTCGCATACCTTATGCTTCTGCAATATGGAGCATAATGTATGCAATATTATGTACAAGACCTGATATAGCACATGCTCTGAGTGTCACGAGCAGATATCAGTCTAATCCAGGGGAAGAACACTGGAAAGCCGTTAAAATGATCCTCAAGTACTTGAGAAGGACTAAGGATATCTTTCTGATATACGGCAATGGAGAACTAAAACTTGAGGGATATACAAACTCTAGTTTTCAGTTCGATATAGATGATTCAAAGTCCATGTCCGGATACATATTCATCTTGAATGGTGGTGCGGTCAGTTGGAAGAGTTGCAAGCAAGAGACGACTGCAGACTCTACCACCGAAGCTGAATATATTGCTGCATCAGATGCAGCAAAAGAACCTGTTTGGATTAGAAATTTCATCCAAAGGTTGGATGTAATTCCATCCATTGTTGATCCAGTTATGATTTACTGTAATAATAATGGAGCTATTGTGCAAGCAAAATATCCAAGATCTCATCAAAGATCCAAGCACATAATGAGACGATATCATTTGATCAGAGAGATCATTAGTAGAGGCAACGTCATTGTAGATCGAATTGCCTCAACAGAAAATGTAGCAGACCCACTTACTAAGCCCTTAGCACAGAAGATATTCGACGGACATCTTGAGAAGATGGGTCTTAGATATATAGACAATTGGAGCTAGGGCAAGTGGGAGATTGTTAAAATAGGATGCCCAACACCCCAATTAGATTGGGTGTATTATACTCTTTTGCTTTTGTAAAGACAATCTTATTAGGAATCATATTAATAAAAATGCATTTTCTTTATCTTATGTCTTGCATTTTTTTTTATTTCTGCATATTAGATAAAGTGCTTAGACCAAATTTAACTACGGGGTATGGTCGCGCATATGATAGCGATCATGGAAGATGCCTCTAAGGATTTGGTCTTAAATAAGTTCCGAGTCGAGAGCTTTTTGAGATGAGACATCAAATAGTTTAGTAAGACTCGTACATATAATGCATGCTCGTGAGACGAGGATGTCACATTCCATTGGCATTAGCATAGAGACGTAAGTGCATGTATGTGAGTGCTTATTAGGAAACAAGTACACCGAATATGGCCCACAAGAAATTCTTAGTTGGAGGTTTTACCCGTCGAAATAAGAATTTCTGTGTTGTGATAGTACACGACTAGTCCTCAAACTTGAGGAACGATGGTAGCCTTGTGTGCATCCTACAGCACTTTAATATATCTTCTGATTGCTTGACAATCACAAATAGGGTATGTTGGGTGTTGCACTGGTGTGCATGGAGGTTTGTCAGTGACCAACATAGAATTCAACACTTGTCTTTTTAAATAAGGGAATCTCTTGTGTTTTCATAGTTCATGATTCAAAAACTTTGGCCAAAACAGTATGAATTGTGATTCATCAAAAATCATTGGAACTTGAAATGGGATCACAATTATTGAATCATTTAGGGTTTCGACTTATAATCCATGTTTTATATTCAATCAGAAGATTAGTTGTTGAAAGGACCGTACGTGTATGGTACTCGCAACTGAAATAGGTTTACTCGCTATTTCACCTAAAACTAATTGCCATGATTACTTGCTAGATGTTTTCATGGATAGTGAGGTTCTTAGAATTAAGGAGTTGATTCCAAGCGGATTAATTAATTGGATTAATTAATTTGAATAAGTTTTATTTATAAATTGCAAATGTTGCAAATCCACTACTAACTTAGTAGTGAACCTAAGAGGGTCACACATCTTTATGAAAAGTAACATTTCTAATTTTAGATTTTATCCAATGGTTGAAAATTAATTAATTAATACTGATCAATTAATTAAGAGTTCTATTTAATTTAATAGTTAAATTAAATTATTCAATTAAGTAATTGGATTATTTAATTGGACCTAATTTGATTAGGAAGCCTGATTGAAGTAAATTAAATTAATCAATTGAATTGATTAAATTGAGATTGAATCAATTGAATTGATTTAAGAATTTTTTAATTCAAGTCCAAAATAAATGTGGATCACTTAAGAAGTCCACTAAAGTATGAAGAGAATAAATTAAATAAATATGATTTATTTAATTATATATTTATAGATAAATAAATATAGTGACCAATTTTATAGGATAAAATAGGCCACTAAGATTTAATTTATGTATAAATATAATTATAGTATATATATATATATGATATATATCTATCTTGATATTATTTGAAAAGTTCAAATTAATATCAACAATGTATGTAGATAATTTTGATGATTAATGTAGTCTCAAATTAGTTCACATACAATAGAAGAGTGAAAAGAGAAGAGTTCTTGGAAAATTTGAAATCCTTCCAAAATAAGGTTTTGAAATAGTTCAAAATAAAAAAACTTTCCAAAAGTTGGAAAATGATTAAATTTTTCAACCCTATATATATATATGGGGGATGGAAATTATATAATTCAATTCAAAAATTTGAACAAAAATATTTTGTTTAAAGTCTTTTATTTTTACTTTTCAAGAAAAGAAAAGAAAGAAAAAGAAAATCAATTTCTTGTTATTTTCTTCATATTATTGTTTCAAAAACTTAAAAAATCAATCTTTATTGTTCTTGAAAATATACTCTGGTTCTACATTAGTAAATAATTAGAAAGATACTAGCGAATCCTTTTGATTGGTGTTGCTTTCCGTATCGTGGACTTGATAGAGGGGAGACACTTGGATCCCTGCGAGTTCTAATAGTCCAGGATAAGTAATTGATTGATTCATTGCTTACAACAATCGAAGTGTACGAAAGGTATAATCCAATTTTATATTTATTTATATATTCACTTGAATAAACGCGATCGTTAAAATCGCTTTCGAATCAAATAGGTTAAATTTATGTTTGATAAAAATTTTAATTTTTTGTTGCGTATATCACTACGATTATAACAAACACAGCATATGTTACCTACCACTCTGCATTAAAATCAAATGACAATTACAAAAGTTAGGTTGCATTAAAAAAAATCAAGTTTGCTCCCCATCCTACACTATATATACACACCCTCGTGTCATCATCTTAATATTTATCTAGCTATCTTCTCATAGCTCACCATTTGAAGTTAAACTTTAGCACAGTCCACCCCCCCCCACCACCCACCCACCCACACTCCCCCCCTCCACCCACAGAATATTTAAGATAGTGTTATAACATAACAATATATAGACTTCATGCAATGATTACCAATTTAGGTTTGATCATATGCACTTCCATTTTAGGGTTACTTCTATATTCTCTCCTCAAAAAATGGCGCCATGACACCAAGGGGCGGCCACTGCCTCCCGGGCCGAGGCCGTGGCCGATCGTCGGCAACCTTCCGCAGCTGGGGGCAAAGCCCCACCAGTCGATGGCGGCCTTGGCACGGGTGCACGGCCCCCTTATGCATCTAAAGATAGGGTTCGTCCACGTCGTGGTGGCCGCCTCCGCGAGCGTTGCGGAGCAGTTCTTGAAGGTACACGACGCCAACTTCTCGAACCGGCCGCCAAACTCCGGTGCCAAGCATATTGCTTACAACTATCAGGACTTGGTTTTTGCGCCCTACGGCCCCCGGTGGCGGTTGCTTAGGAAAATATGTGCCCTCCACCTCTTCTCCACCAAGGCCTTGGATGACTTTCGGCATGTTAGACAGGTTATTGATTGATTCATTAGTATTTTTCACTAGTCAAAATTATCTATCCATCTTTGATACTATATTACTCTCTCTCTCTCTAAATTCAACTTGTAATGGTACTGGTCATTAATTTTTATTTTTTTTAATCTCCTTTGCTTACACAAAAAGTTAATTTGAGTTTTCATTTTCTATGTCCATCATGAGATGAGCTGAGGTCAAAGGAGATTATAAAATTTATGCATGATGGTTGTTATCTAAATTATACTAGTACTTACTATCTATATTCCAAATGAATGTTCCATTTGTATCTGTACAAATATAATTATTTATTATAGAGATTGTTTTTTTTTTATTTTTCCTTCTTTAGATTTTGACATTATAAAGTTTTAAATGTTTGTATGTTTTTCATGTTTTAAATTTTGACATTATAGCAAGTGCTCACACACTCAAATTAATTACAGGACAAATGACATTACACTTTTTTTTTTTTTTACGAGTAACTCATAGTCACTAATTGAAGGTATGCATTGGATAAACTCCACTTTCGTGCAATAGTTCGCAAACCATACGAAAAGGTAAGCCACATTAAGCAAACCTGAGTGGTGTAAGGGATTTGAAAGAATAACTTATTATGTGTAATTATTTAGAGTGTACATATAAAATGTAACTTATTATGTATAATTATTTAGTGAGTATATAATATTTGTGAGATTTAAGTTACAAAGATTGTTTAAATTAGCTACTACTATGTTATATACATATTTGTTTTGACTTGGTGGATTAATAATTTTTCTTTTTTTTTTTTTTCAGGAAGAGGTGGGGATCCTCGCTCGCGCTCTAGCAAGTGTAGGACAGACACCTGCAGCTATTGGTCAAATGCTCACTGTATGTACCACAAATGCAATAGCACGTGTCATACTAGGGAGGCGGGTGGTGAGCCACGAATGTGGCGGTGGAGATGTGAAGGCGAAAGAGTTCAAGGAGATGGTGGTGGAAGTGATGGTATTGTCGGGAGTTTTCAACATAGGTGATTTTATCCCACCACTCGAGGGCTTGGACTTGCAAGGAGTGGTTGCCAAGATGAAGAAACTTCATGTGCGTTTTGATGCGTTCTTGACCTCAATCCTTGAGGAGCACAAGATCAATGGCTCTAAGGGTACAAAGGAGCACGTGGACTTATTGAGTACGTTGATTTCTTTAAAGGACGTTGATAATAGTGAGGGAGAGAAGCTCAACGACACCAAAATTAAAGCATTACTTTTGGTATGTTTTTTTTTCAATCTTTGTTAAGCTGGTCTCTCTCCTGTTATTTTTCCTAAATTTACAAAAATTATCGCTAACTAAGCCATTTTAAGGTACTTATATGTAAGAACAACAAGATACATACATTTTACAAGAGTTTCACAGTTAGAAGGTGAATCGATGATAAATGTTTACTTATACATCAAATAGGTACCCTAAGTATTGTATGAAAGAAATATACAATTTTTTTCCAATCCAGGCTAAAATCTGAATTGCTTTTCTAACTCACAATCTTTTATTATTAAAGGACACATGTTTGGTTAACTTTTCAACAATGACACTTTTTCTTGTACATGATTTATTATGTCTATAGCTAGATATACTGCTTGTTCAGAAAGTTTGGTACTTGGTACCAATTTTCTGTATCAAACTTTTTCTACAATCATCCTAATAAATGAATGTGGCCCATTACTTGTTTATAGCGTTATAAAGGACTTTGATATGGAGTTGAAAAAATGACACATTAATAAATGCATATTACTCTAGATTGGTCCTGGCCCGGATTATGACTAGTTTCCCTACATTATGTTTATTGATTATTACTTTTGAAAAAAAGTTGTTTCAAAATTTTTTTACTTTTATAATATTTATTAGTTAAAGATTGATTAATCTATCTTATAGTTATTTATAATTGGTATTTGTATTGATAATGTAACTGTTTTACTATAAAGAAGTTATTGACAAAATATATTCTGATGCATTCAGTACGATATACACTTATTGCTTCCTATTTCAATATTACTAAAAATTGACGATCAAATCATCGTGAATTTGCCACACCAAATAATTTGAGAGTAAAATTCTTCATGGTAGAAAGGATACTTGGTCGATGATATGTTTTGGGACATAGTACAATCAGCGGACCATATGATAAGTACAAGTGAAAATAAAAGTAGAACAAGTTGGAACCTATCAAAATTTATTTCATATTTACATATATATGAATATGTATGTGTACATATAGATTGAGTCATGTTTGTGCAATGACCAACTGTCGGTGCCTGTCTTGAGTTCTTTTTCAAAGACTGAAATAGGTAGATACAATTGATTGCTTTGAAATTTCACTTTATTTGAACCAAAAACAGAAAAATATAACTAGCTACGATAAATATTATTGCAGAACTTGTTTATAGCAGGGACAGACACAACATCTAGCACGGTTGAATGGGCTATAGCAGAACTCATCCGTAATCCAAAAATCTTGGCCCAAGCCCAACAAGAGCTTGACTCAGTAGTCGGCAAGGACAGACTCGTCACCGAATCCGACCTAACCAAATTGACATTCCTCCAAGCCATCATTAAGGAAAACTTTCGCCTCCATCCTTCCACCCCACTCTCTGTACCGAGAATCGCACACGAGAGCTGTGAGATCAATGGATACTTCATTCCGAAGGGTTCAACACTTCTAGTCAACATTTGGGCCATAGCTCGTGATCCAAACGTTTGGGCCGATCCACTAGAGTTTCTGCCCGAACGATTCTTGATGGGTGGGGAAAGGCATAATGCTGATGTCAGAGGAAATGATTTTGAATTGATACCTTTTGGAGCGGGCCGTAGAATTTGTGCAGGAATAGGCTTGGGGATACGTATGGTCCAACTGTTGACCGCGACTTTAATCCATGCATTTGATTTCGAATTGACTAATGGACAATTGGCCCAAAACCTAAATATGGAGGAAGCTTATGGGCTGACATTACAACGGGCTGAGCCTTTAATGGTTCACCCAAGGCCTAGGTTGGCCCCTCATGTTTATCAAGCCCAAGTATGATGCCCATGACAAGTCTATAATATAGCATCAAGTGGATATTTCAATAATACTTATTATCATTGTTCCTCCATATATATGTGTGTGTGGTAGATAATGGTTGTGCCCATTTGAATAAGAATTTCATTTTCTTTTTAATATTAAGTTGTTCTTTTTTCCTTACTTGCTCTCATCGTACTCATTTAGAAGCTAACTTTAGAATGAGCAAGGTTAATACTAAGTCACAATATAGAATTCAAATAATATCCCAGATGAAGTTAAATATAGACCCATCAATTGCAAGAAAATATTGAATTCCAAATAAAATTGTTTTATTTTCACTTTACAAATAATTAGTAACCACATTGTGTAGTTATTCAAGTTCATGTGTTTGGGAGTGATACCTTTTAGGCGGATCGCAAAACTTGGGTGTTCGGATGGTCCAGATTTGATCCTTGTATTTGCATAATGGATAACCGGCCTAAAAGCTAAACATTGTTGAAGCCTATGACCTAGGCTTACAATTGGCTGAACCTTTATAGGTGTACTATAATTTATGTTCTGCATCAAACCTAAGTATGATGTTTCCTACACTCAATTTGCATGCAATAAATACACATTTTAAATTCAAATTATGTCTGTCTGTGATCATCCTAATTTATAATCGATAAGAAAAAAATCGATATTTATATAATTAGATAACATTTAAAGTATAAGAAACTTTAAACATTATTAGTCGGCGAACTAAGTTCTTAGGTTGTTTAAAGTACAACAATCCTTATCATGAGTGTTTAATGACAAAAATTGAAGAGAAAATCCTTGTTTTCATTTTCTTGACTGATTTCCTATTATATAGTGTAATGGGGTTGTCCTAAATTAATTAGAAAATATAAGAGTTGATAAGTAGATGATTTTCGTGTAATATTTTATTTTTAGCATCACAACTAAAGCAAAATACTTATAAGTGACATATTAAGTGATGCCTATCATAATTACACGTACAAAAAATAAATAAATTAGTAATATTAATTTTCAATCCACGCTCAAAAATACCAATAAAATAAGGGTTATGGGGTTGTCTAATGAAAATCTTTCAATGTTTAAATTAGTAAGTATTTAAAAAGGATAATCAAAATATTAAAATATTATAATATAAAATACGTAATGTAAAACAAATTTCAAATAAAACCTTTACATAATAGACAAGATAATAAGATAATAGAAGAAAAGAAGGATTCTACTTCCTTAAAGTGATAATTATGATAAGACAAATACCTGTCTATTAAGGAATCGAGATTCATAATATTATCATACTCAATTATAATTTCCTTAGGACTTAATCCAAATGTCCAAGCTCTTCCAGGAAGAATTGAGTTGGACAATGGTGTGTCAACGCAGGACTTCAACCCTGAACTATTCACTCAATTTTATCAACAAACTAGTTGGTCAATAAATTCATGCAACTTGACCCAAACTTGATCGGCTCAGTCCCGTTAGGCTACCATCTATTGAATAAAACAAGCACAATTGTCCATGGTTCTAATCTTTTTAGCCCATTCATTTAAATTAAATTTAGACCACATTGAGTATTAATATCTTTGTAAAAAATTTCTCTTTATAGCGAAAACTGTATTGCGAAGTATTTTGACAGAAAAATTTATGTTTGTTGTAAATTTTTAGATTGCATAGTTCATTGGCATTGTGATTCAACAATTGTCTACATAATGTTGTGATGGAAATTTAAAAAATTAATAAAAAAAGAAAAATACTTTATTTTCATGAAATTTATACAGAATGTCTTCACTTGTTCCTCTATTCTCATTATTATTATTTTTCAGGGGATACTAAAGTGTATTAGTATGTGTTTTTATACATGTGTCTTTTCATTGCATATCTACATCATTGTAGCTAATACAAAACTAGTCCTAGCTTTTATTACAGTGGAACTTGAAGAGATCAACCAATATATCTATTTTTAGCTTTAGTGTTTTTTTTTCAAAAAAAAATAAAAAAATATTACCAATTAGTTTGGTTAAAACAAGTTCATAAGTTTTATTCAAGTGCGCGTGAATCAAACTCAGATTTTATAAAGTTCCATTTGGATTGATAAATTTAAGCTAATAATTTAATAAATTTATTGAACTTGTTTGGATAATCTTACCATAGAATGATTTTCAGATCATTATATTTATATTTTGAGCAATTCTTTTTGAATCATTATGGTAGATTTTAGATCTATTTATTATGCAATATTTGAAATCTTTCACCCAAATATTCCCATTAAATCCAAATTATTTCATCTAAATGAAACTTAAAAGATCAACAAATGAGCTATGCTCACTTTACAATTTTTATTTGTTTTTGAAAAAGCTTTCTATATTTAATAAGTGCCTTCTTATAAATTTGTTCAAACACTTCACAAACAACTTATAACATATTTTAAATATAAAATGAGTATTGTATACCATCCTCCAAGTGTTAATTTGAATCAACAAGCGAGATTCCAATAAAATTAGCTTCATTAACAATTCATTTTTCGAAAATGATTAAGTCAAATTACAAAATGAATTTATACCAACTTATATATTAATTTCAATATTTTTTTAAAATTAATGTAAGATATCACTATAATTCATTAAATATTCGTAATGCTGTAACCTTGGTAATTTAACCAAACAACTTACTACTTTGCAAACGACTCTCTACCCGACCACCATCATTATCATTATTTCCACTTGATACGAATAAGGAATTTTTTTAGTACAAACTCGATTTGATTTGTACAATTTGAAATCGATCAAAGAGTAATATAAATCAATCATAAAAAAATTGTGCAAATGTTTGTAATTGATTTAAAAATGGTCTAAAATATTTCCAAGTGGAGTTACAAGAAATTGAAAATTCATTAAATCCTTTTCTTTAGGGGTAAAAAGTAAAGTTATCAAATTTGTAGGGAGCAAAGTGCCAAAATCTATTACCGTAGAGCAAAAAGCCAAAAACTATAAACCCAAGACAAAAAACACCACCTTCATTGCCTCTCGCTCTCTCTGTGAGCATACTGATTACTGATCTTGACAGCTGTGAATTTCATTTGATGATTGTTGAAGAATTCGGCTTTGATTCTTAGATAAATTGATTGGATGATCATCCGTCCTCTAAATTGAGTTGAGTTCGACGAATGTCAAACCCTAATATAACCCTCTCGATCGCTTCGGCGCAAAACATCACGGATCCCCCTGTGCGGAGCAAAATCGGGAAGATTTCCGAATGGTACAGCTCTGGAAGCGCGGGGTGCAACAGTTTCTGGCGCGATGCGGCGCTGGTTGTACCGGCGGCTTTGTTGGTGTTGTACCTAGGGTTCCAGGCGAGGCGCAATCTGAAGAAGCTTAGCCACCGAAAGTCTTACGTCATGATTGCGTACTACGCGCTCCTATGGTTGTCGGCTCTTCTCAATTTGGCATGGTCTATTCTTCAGGTTGAATTTGGTCTCCAGTTTTTGGATTTTTTGGGTACTTTTATTTTAAATTGGGAATTTTAGCTGGTATTTACTGTGTTTTCGTGTAGATCGTATGTGATTTTTGAAACTTACGGTACTGGTTTTTGGAATTTTAGTAATTTTAGGGTTTGGTTTTGTAGATTCTCCCACGTTTTTATTTTAGATTTTTGCTTCAAATTTGGTGAATTGATCCATTGTTTTGTATTTGCATTATTTAGCATTCATTTTATTTGGTATGTGTCAGTGTAGCCTGTAGCTTCAGATTTAGAAATTTGAAGTCTATAAATACTTGTTTACTATTCAAATAATTTTTTCAGTTTTTAGTAGGGATGGACTTATGTTTGTCTTGATCCTGTATAATTTTGTAATTTTCGGTGAGATTTCTATACTGAATCGCAATCTTTTATGGATGTAACAAATAGTGCTCTGACCAACGAATAGTAAAGCAAGCCATAAAACTTGGTTGGATCAGGATGATGAAATATCATCAGCTTTGACTAGTTGGGGGAAAAGGCTTTTGCAGAGTCACAACATTTTCCATTGTTTGCTCACTTTTAATATTTTACCTTATTATTTGTATTCCTTGATGATGAGTTCTTTATTTTGCGTTATTATCACTGTTCAAACTGAATGAAATTTAAATTGAGTTTTTTGTTTTGCTCAATCTAGTTATTTCATAAAGAACTATGCCAGAAACTTGGATTTTGAAAATGCTTTTAAAGTTTACATTTTGGGTTTCCCTAGAAAAGTTGCTTGTATAATGGGTTGATGTACTGTTAATATCATAGGATTGAGATTCCAAGTATTCACTTTTTGTGTATTGATTCCGTGATGAAAAAACAGGGATGGCAGTGTGCTCCTGGAAAGGCAATTGCTTGGAACCTGTTGTCATTATTCACAGAATGTGGAATGCTGTCTTTGGAAATTAGCATAGTGGCATTCCTGCTCCAGGAGAATTGTGCTAGTGGATTGGAAGCACTGGCACACACTTTCCTAGTTTCAGGTTCCGTTGTTGCTGTTGATATACTTGTCCAGGTAATAAATGTCTCTCATTCGTAATACTTTAAGCTTTTAGTTGAAGTGGTTGTTCAATACATCTATTACCCAAATAAAAGTCTACAAAGGAAACCACAGACGGCAATGAGGCAGCAGTATCTTCTCCAGCCTTTTAACAGGATAATCTCATTCTCTTTCCTTGTACCCCAATTCAAGTAGTACTATCGAATGCTTCAGGAGCAAAATACTCCACTTCTATTGGACTAATTTTAAAAAAAAACTTATGATTAAATTATGTTGAATTCACTTTCTGCCAATTGTATTTTTCCCAAAAAAGCATGAGATCATTTTTGTCCTTGTGCAGGCAATCTTCATATTTGGATTTGGAGTGCCTCTCTTCATTAATGCTGATGCTACACATTGGGGAAAGTGGAGTGTATTGTTTGTTCATACTTTGGTGCTTACTGCAGTCTATTGCTACATATTATTTGTTCACTATTCAAAGTGGAGAGATAAGTTGCCACGTGAGTTAAACCTTCTTTGATATTGAGTTTTCTTTCATTTCGATTATTTCCTTGGACTAACATGCAAACACTGCTCTGGATCCCTAAATAAATTAAACAAAATGCAGCAAGGCCATCATTCTACAACTATGTTGTTGTCATGTTCATAATAAATGTTGTCGGATTGTTTGCTAGTGGACTGGCTGGAATTGGTTTTGGCTTTGGACTTTGGTACGTCTCTTTTCCCTAACCATTTAAAAGTATCTATAATCTAATACAAGTATTCATATTGATTCAGCTCTTGAAATTGTTCTGTCAGGTTGTACAATTTTATAACAATCTGCCGTCACTCCCTTTATCTTCCTTTCCTATACGTAACTTTCCTGGCCGACTTTTTCCAGGTATTTGTGGTTTCTTGTATACTCAATTGAGAAGATTGCATGTATTCACTTTATGCAGATTAGATTTTGACACTAATATATTTGCAGGAGGAAGATTGGCTTTTGGATAATGCATATTACTCAGAGATGAAAGATGCTGGTTTTTTTGATACTGAGTGGGATTAGTCAATGTATATTATTCAAAATGGGATATTAAGGCTTTCCGCCAGGCTTGTAAATAAATTCCAGCTGAAACTGCTCCTGTTAATTGCAGTTTTGAAGCAAACTTAGTGTACGTGCACTCACTGCAATAGAATTGTAAATGTCTGTAACAATTAAATGAATTTCAATAATACTGAGTCAGTACAAATGGTGTGTCGAGTCCATGCTTGGTGCGTTGGCTTCACCAGTTTAGATCTCATACGCGAATATAGCCGACTATCACATGGTTAGGATGGTTGCAAAATTTAGGAACAAGTGGAAGGCATAAGTGTTTAGATCTGCCAAAATGTCCGCCAGAAGCTAGAACCTTAATACATAGGTGTATATTTCAGTATGAGTAGGAAGAATTCAATTGGCCAACACTCTTGGAACTCTATGGAAATTTGGCTAAATTAAAATGCCAGAATTCTTACCTTATTTTCTTTAGGGAGTGTGAGGCAACTATGAAATCTCCTGATTGTAGATTCTGTTCTTTTTACCCCCTTACTAATTTAGATTTAATTTAGTCGAAACAAGTGATGCTTTAGAATACACCATTGTATGATCTTAGTTTGTGTTTTTAAGTTAATCTGTTCTGCAAGTAGAAATGAAAGCCACATTAACTTATGGCCCATGAGGCTTTCCCTAGTTATTCGTCTGGGGAAGCAGGCTCAAAGGTGTAAAATAGTTACTTGGAATTGTTTCCAGCGTTGTATTTCCTTCATGTTTTGCCAGAATACAAAATCTCAATCTCTCTCCACACGTTGATTAAACTAATTTTTAGAAATTGAGTGGGGTAAGGAGAAGCATTCATAAATGGACAGCATACAGAGCATACAAAGCGTGAGTAGAGGTAGGTTTGAGATCAACGTTTTCAAACGCAGAATGAATGAACATCTGGACAGGTTTAACCGTAAACCAATCTCAAGGCCGGTATGATCATATGTCCGTCGGATTTTTTTAAATCAATCCAACTGATTGAGCATGACTTAAGACCTAATTAATCTTTCGATTTGATCACCACTCTGATTTTATTAACATTGCTTGAGATACTGTTTCATTTGCACAAGTAAAATAAAAGCCGCAACGCGAACAATTAAACTTGGCACTGCACCACATTCTGGATTCGGAAACGAAACTAAGGTACAGCAATATAATACACATACTGATATATACTAATATAAATAGATTTTGTTACAGAAATAATCGTTGGAATATGCAAAATCTGCAGAAGTGAAGGCTTGCCACTAACACTTAAATTTTTGACTTGGCACTTATCGAATAAGTCACAACGATTACCCTCGTTCAGCAACTTGATGAGGAGATCACACAAGTTTTTCAATAGAGTACTCTTGTTCGAAACCAAGATAACAGTCTGAAACGATGATCAACTTCATACCCTGAGGAACAAGAAACTCTCCAGTTAAAAGACACGAATGTTCACCACATACAATGTGAAGATCTTCTCTAAGCAAGAAGCAATAAAGTAAAACAAACTGACCAAAAACAGTTCAATATTATTTCACGAGTTTGCATACTGTGAAATCTAAGTTCATCTCTAAATGGCGCTCGTTTGTTGGATGAAAAGAGAAAGCATGGAGAACATGCTGAGGATAGCATATTCCTATGATCCTATGATTTATGCTGTTGAGAGAAAAGGCCGAAGGCAAATTGAAGAAGCTGAAACTGCTCTTACCTGGAATTCGTTCACATCTGATGGAATATCCATGTTTGTCAGCAAAACGTCCTTGAAAGAAACTCTCTTCATTGCGTATAGTTGAGAGGTTGAGGTATTTCCCAGGACCAACCACCATGCTTCATCTTTTACCTATAGCAGGACAGTGTCAGCTTTCTTTTAACTAAATGATCAATACCACCAGCAAAACACGAGGCTAACCTTAGGAAAGCGAGGAGCAAAAGCTCTTGATGTTTTCTTATGTCTATTTGTCTTTTCCAATCTAATGTTCAGACTAACACAAGGATTATCATGAGCAATTCGTTTCTGAACTTTTAATCGCGCTTGAATACGAGGAAAATGCTGCAGTTCCTGTGCACATGAAAAATAGCAGACATAAAAAGTAGAATGAGAGCAATAGCTGGATAAAGACAAGTTGACAAACTTGTAACAATGGGCTCCTATGTCATAGTTGATAAATATTAAAATAAATAAATGTAAAGAACTATTAGGTTCAAATTTGAAACAGA
Organism: Paulownia fortunei; assembly: GCA_019321725.1. NCBI lineage: Eukaryota > Viridiplantae > Streptophyta > Magnoliopsida > Lamiales > Paulowniaceae > Paulownia > Paulownia fortunei. The sequence continues at coordinate 16,041,185 of CM033118.1, forward strand.
ACAATGGCTTATCAGTATTAATTACATATAAATTAGATAATAAAGAATACACTACTCAAATTCTTTATTATTAGGTAAAATTTGATAAGCAGTTTGCAGTTATAACAAATATATCACAACCACATTGACTGGTATCACCCAAGTAATCACTATGAAATTTAAAATGAAGGAAACTATAATATTAATTTCAATGCACGATACACCCCAACTATACAACTGATAACTTAGTTTGATTTCTATAGGCAAACAGATAGTTATTTAATACTGTGAAATCACAGCATTATTATATACTCATAACTCTCTGTGAGTCAATTCTTTAACTGGAACTCATAGGATGCATTACCCAAGAAAAGCTATTAAAGAAAGTTGTTTTCCTTGTAATCTTGTTATTTTCGAGCTACACCTCTGAGAGTGCCTAGAAGAAACCTCAAAGTTCTTAGCATTATGCAACTAGTATCACTGCATCAGATTACAATGATATCCTGTATACACAATTTCATTCAACAACTCTACTTTTCCCGTTGAATCCTATTAAGGGGTGGAAATATAACTGCAGAAGAAAATGAATAATCAAGTTGGCAAGAGCAAGGATTAATTGGAGGGAGGATTTATTCAGATAGAGTCAACAAATCTCATCCCAAATTAAAGTGAGGAAATCTATATCACGTACAAGGTCCGTTACATGGACCCGTCTTTTCCATTGTGTTACACGAATAGCCACCTTTAAAGTTAAGCCATAAAAATTAAATCCTTGTGCATTTCCTTATCCCACGTAATTAAAGGTTGATAAGTACCAGTTCCTCTAGGTTTACCACTAATACCAGTAAAAAATTTCCCTTCAGGATTGCATCAAGCGGCCTTCATTAAGTGTGCCCTGTCTCAATTGGCTTTCTAGCAATTTGTCATCATTGGATTTTAGTCCAACATGAAAATAAGTCATTTCTCACTCCCTTTGTGTAATGTCCAATGGCAAATCCATTGTCAAGAAAATTGCCTACTGCCAAAGGTGCAAAAAAGCTAGGAATCTCACTATAATAGAGGTAATTGCCTATATTTGTAATCCAGGAATTGTTGAGTATGCCATGCGCCACTGATGTTAAGTGCTTGAGTGGAAGAGTTTGCAAATACACTGTCCTGCATCATCTGTTGAATACAGTGTGATTGCTTTACCAGAACTTCAGTAACTTCTACTCATGAACATGACCTTAATAGTTATGCAAGTTGGCTAGTGCTCTGCTATGTTGACAATTCTGAAGATCTCATTTGGATCCTTACAATAGAAAAAAAAACTATATATACATTACTAGATACCCTAAAACTGAAAATTAGCACATTCCTAAGAGAAAAAAGCTGCTTTTATGTAATCTGAAAGCATCTATGATATCAAATTGACTTCAGACGTAATGAAGCAGTGTGCTCAAATTGCTTTAATGAAGCAAATAACAGACCTCAAGTAACCTCGAGGCAATGGAACTTTTAGTGAAACCCTGCAAAGTTGCCGGAGGAAGATCTAATAACTGCAGGACATTCAAGATTCCTCTCTGGCTCAATGTAGTAACAAGATCATCTGTCATGCATGGCAGCATCCATAAGGGGGAATCTCTGTCAAACCACAACCCCTGCAATATAACAAAACAAAAATTTATCCATGGAAAAACAATATTTGAATTGAAGAGTACTGGCTTCAGCAAGTTACCATACACTTTTCTACTGCAGAAAGAAAAGAAAGAAAAATACAAGAAGAAGAAGAAACTAGACAAGCCAACAATCTTTTACTGGTATAAACAAAAGCAGCAACCTAGCAGGTTCAGCTAAACAATTTCCTCAACTTTTACCAGTATAAACTAGCTATATTTATCATGACAAACTATTCATTGTAATAGGACTATATAGACTACCTGCATGACCATTTGCAGAAGATGCATACAAGTAATCGTACTAGAGAGCCATCCGCTGTTAGCACATAGATCTATCATTGCCTGGATAATACGAATACTTTGATCCAGCACTGACTTCAAATCCGTGACATAGTCAGTGATTGGTAGTTCAACTCGGGAAAAGTGTGCCTGTATCCCATTACAATACATGTAAAAACCAGAATCAGTTTGAAAAGTAATCAAATGTGCACAATGGAAAATTCTCGCCCATCTAATTTTAGATGAAGTGGAGAATCTATAGTTATCGGATCCAACAGAAACTGAGGTTGATGAGGCAAAACAAGGATAGCACTAACCTGAAAAAGAAGATTTGCCTTCACATGAGGGTCATCAAGAAGATTCTTGTCAACCACGTAGCAAACCTTATTGGACAGTTCGGCGTTGTGATTTTCCTACAGAGCAAACAAAAGCCAAAGCTACTATGACAAATATATAACCCAAGAACTATAAAAGAGAAAGGTTTGTTATACAACTAGTAAAGAAAGAAATATTAATAAAATAGTCTTATGTGGCCCTGCTGGTTCTCTAAGTTTATAAAGTTGCAGTAATTTGCAGACTAGATAGATCAGACTAAATAGATTATCATATGTACTAGAAAAGGTCAATGCTCAATTTGTTTTTTAGGTTAGCAAACTCATGAACAATTGACAGTTCAAATTCAAGAAAAGAAAAGATTAATAATGATCACGTTAATAACCAAAAAACACAAAGGAAACATGCATGAATGAAAATGTCCAACATTGACGAACCTTATCATCTTTGTGATGAAACAACTAAAACTATTTACCATTAAAACTGTCAATAGAATGTCAATAAATTATGTGGCCAGTTGCCTTTGGTTGATATAGCTATTCTGCTACTTTCCAATATTGCAAAGATGCATAACTAAATGAAACATTGAGAAATAAACGTCAAACAAGGAAAGGCATTCGAGAAATCATCACGAATTATTAAATCAAGCCAAGGTCTGAATGAAGCATATAAACATAAAAGCAAAAAAGCTGGCTACAAATTCAACACGTAGCTAAACTAATGAAGACTTATTGTTACTACTTGCTAGAAGACCAACTTGTGCATTATGATAGAAGTCCATTGACTTTTCTATAAAATCTTCAGTTGGATCATGAAAAGTAGTCAACTTACTTCATTGTGCCGCACAGGAAGCTCATCATATTCAGAAGCACCAGATAATATGTGGAGGAAAACCTAATACAGAAAATAATATGGGTATAGTATCAAATTAAATATAAAGAGCAAGGAGTATAGACATTGGTTCTCTCATGGGAGTTAACTAACTTTGAGTGATGTGTCTGCTTCTATATTTGAAGCAAACATCGACACAGTAGTGTATTTTAGATAATACTGAGATGCTATCGAACCCAACATCATAGGCTCCACCCTGTCTTCATCAATTTTAATGCAACCACTGTCTTCAAGATCCTCAAACGTGCTCAGCGCTAAGCTGTTTAGAAGATATATTAATGAGACATGGCATTGCCAAAGGGGAAAACCACAGTCCAACATAAGCACTTTAAAATAAAATTCATGCCACCTTGACAAGTAAGAACTTAGAGTTCCAGGATCTGTATCCTCTAAGCCATAATAAGCTGGATTAACCACCTGTTAAAAGAAGAATTACAACTCTATATTAGTGATACAACCTAAGAAGAGAGCATCAAACTCATTAGAAACAACACAATCAATTCCTTGAGTTTGAATTTTGTTCATACTGTCTAATGCATCAAAGTTTAGCATATTCTAGAAGAAGCAATCTATCCAAGATCAATTTCTTTACATGTGAGAAAAAGGTCACTCTTCTAACAGACAAAGACATAACCTATGCCTGAGCATACATTTAATATCAGAAGATAATATACGCACACAAAGATATAAGTTCTGAACAGGGACTTATCATATGTTAAATTGAAATATAGTATGTGTGCCATGTCCCATAAATGATATTTTATTTGGGACTTTACATAGTCAGCCATGAGTTCCACTTGTATCAATTCTTTTAGCTTTTTGAGATAATTTACTACTTATATGATACTAATGTGAACATATACCATTTTTACCAAATACATATTTGCCTTAAAAGATGGTATCCTCTACGGGGACAGAGAAAGTAAGATATACTATCTCATCTACGATGATGACTTGTTAGCATACTGATACCTACAGACGAAAAAAGTTAAAAAAAATGCCGACAAATTGCCAGATACAATGCAGGGTACTTCTCCGTAATACTAATATTGCAAGTGAGTGGTTAAGAACCACAGAACAGTCGCAAAATAGGACACTAACTTATATTCAAATGTCAAAATATCTAAAAGCATACCAATCTACGGAATAAATATGTCCAGGTGAGATAATGTACAGCATCCTCTTTATGACAAATTGTTCCAGAAACTATCTCGGCATTGATGTGATCATGCAATTGTTCTCTGAGGCTGCTTTCAACTGGAAATGGTTCATAGAGAAACTGGGAAAAGAAAATGTAAACAATTTATTTCACTTAATGCAAAATGACGCCTTGTAAGAATATACATAAAATAACTCAATTTTTCCAGACCTTTTTGTAGAAGCTCTTTTTTGGTTCATGAACAAGAATAATAGCTTTCCCATGCTGATCGTACTGAGGCCGTCCTGCTCGACCCATCATTTGTAAAATATCTGTAATGGGAAAATCAACGTATCTCTTTGCTTTTCCATCAAAATATTCTGTTCCCTGATCGCAAGACACATAAAAGAGCAGTTCTTTATCCAAATAGTGAGAAGTGAATGAAAACAAACCATAAGAAAATTGGACATAAAACAAGGGCAGGACAAAGTATGCAAGTGTGCATGATAAATAAGATTTCTCTAACCTACAGGTGTAGGTTAGCAATATATCCAATATCAGTTCCACGAAAAGTCAATGCATGCAAAATTAAACAAAGGCTTCTAAGCCATTTGTCACAAATATGAGTGGAACAATTAGATCTTTAACCTAATCTAAGGTTGCTCCAAAAAGTACCCTTCTTCTCCCACTTTCTCTACTTCACTTATCTCCAGCAATAAAGATGGCAAGGACAACTAATTAATTTAACCTACCAACAGATACTAGACATTCTGAAATCAACAAAAACCATATCCAACCCCAATCAAAACTTTTTCTCTAAAAATAGGGCATGCATGGATTCTTTCTCATGAACTATCCCATCCTGAAAATTACTGAAAATAGGAAAACACCAAATAACCACCAACAGATAGTAGACATTCTAAAATCAATAAAACCATAGCCAACCCCAATGGAAACCTTTTTCTCTGAAAAATAGGGCATGCAGAGATTCTTCCTCATAAAACTACCCCTACCTTAAATTACTGAAAATAGAATAAGAACAACTTGTGAATAAACTAAACTAATTGAGTCAACTCCCAAATTAATCTAACATCTTCAAGTATGTCAAATTAGAACCTAGAAGCCATTTGCCCAGGCTTTTATAAACTTATATAGTTTAGATAGGTTAGGGTACTTATCTCTACTCTCGACCAAAGAATATAACACTCCTAGACCATGAGTCAGAAGATAATTGGAAAAACATTTTATACAACATCATGAAGTGACCAATCGAACAGGATTATAACTCCTAGATGTTTGGTTAAGCATATAAAAAATTTCCTCTCACAAAAAGCACCCTCTTTTTCAGGACAAATATTCAACGCACAGCACGTAAATGCAAACTTGAATAATTTGCAATGTAGAAAGCAATGAAACCCAGAAAAGGTAAAGATATTTAGGCAGTTATTGACACATTGGAACTTATATCTTAAATATTTTTTACAGGGAAGGTTACACCACAACAGATAAAAACAATGAAAGAAACAATCCACATTTTGTTTTTTCTTGCAAATATCGTAATATAATAAAAAAAATAGTTAATAGTCTAATATCCATAAGGTGAAAATACATAAGATGATTTATGATACAATATATATTGAAAATAAAATATTATTCATAAATTTCACATACTTAGGCTTTTAATTTGAAAAAAAAAAAAGAAAAAGAAAAGTTATTTGCCAACCAGCCAATGTCAGTTTTCTATGTTGATAAGATTTATGGTACCGGTCTGTCCTCATTGTATCTGTGGAAAAGATGGAAATTCGGCTTTGGTTACCCATACTCGGTTTCCTTATTTTTTGTAAATATTGTTTCCTTTTTGTTACTTAGGAAATTATATAACCAGAAAGAAATAAGATATATTAGAGATCTTAAGTTTTTTAGGTTGTTATTCATTCTATTTCCTTGTTTGGTGCTCTCCACTGCTATAAGAGAAGCTACTTCTCTTTGTAACTAGTATGGTAATAAAATAAAAAGTTTTCTTCTTAATTTTGTTTCTACCTTTATGGCATCAAAGTAGAGACCTTTTTCATTTCCTGTAAACACTAGGTCAATCTTATGGCGTCGTTTTCCCATCACCACAATGTTTGAAATTTCGTTGGATTTCGTCCCTATTTCAACTCTGATAGCCCACTATCCTCGTCTTCCCTCCAACACCGAGTCTCACCTAGTTCAAATTACCACCATTTATCTCAATGGTGATATCATTTTACGCTGGTCTCAATCGTCGCTTGTATATGAGAGGGCAAAGAAAATTGGTTACTTGATCAGAGACTCTCGAATCAGTCAGTCACATGCAACTTGGGATGCCGAGAATCCCATGGTCATGACGTGGCTTGTGAATTCCATGAAAGAGGATATCAGTTCCAACTATTAATGCTACTCTATTGCCAATGGAGCCGAGTCAGGCCCTTTTAGCAAAGAGCAGATTGATCAACTCCTGAAGCTTTTGAAGTCCAATCCCACCAGTGGTTCTCCTAGTTATTTATTTGCCCATACAGGTTGAAATTTTATTGCTGTATTTAATGGATCATTAATTCAGGAGCTTCTTAATCATATGACTAGTTTGTCTAATTTGTTTCATTCATATTCCCCTTGTTCGGGTCATGAGAAAATTCGGATTGCTGATGGTAGTTTTTCTCCTATTGCTGGCAAAGGCCTCATTAAGCTTTCTAAGGGTTTAGATCTTAAATTTGTGCTCCATGTTCCTCAACTTGCCTGCAACCTATTATTTGATTCCATTGTGTTTTCAGGTCAGAGCTCGGGGATGACAATTGTCAGTGCTAGAAAGATAAATGGACATTACGGTTTCGATGAGACCTCCTTCGGTAGTAAAATAGCACAAAGCTACAGTAATACTAGTTCAAATATTGTTTTAGAACAAATAAGGCCATAACATCTTAGATTAGGACATACCAGTTTCTCTTATTTAAATACTTATTTCCTACTTTGTTTAAAGGATTAGATTGCTGGATACTTCAGTATGGATGACATAGTATTGATATGGGATTATACTGTGGAAATTGAGGCTCTGAAGAACAAACTAGCAAGAGAGTTTGAAATCAAAGATTTAAAGTATCCAAAGTACTTTCTCGGAACAGAGTTTGCGAGATCTAAGGAAGGAATCTTTGTGAATTAGCACAAGTGTTGAGTTGGTTTTAAACCTACAAGTTAATTCAGATACCATTAACTTAATATTTTGTTAGTCTTCAAGCCTTTTCCCCCCTGTTTTTATGTGTTTTACTTGCACTTTGTTGGAAACTGGAAAAAGAGGCTAATGATAGATCTCCCCAAGAAATTTAAGGAAAAGAAGGAGAAAGAAAACAATTGCACGAAGTGAAATTAGGCCAAAATACAAAGGCAATGGCGTTCAGTTGGTGCCGCAGCACCAACCTGCATCCTGATCCAAAAGACTGCAAGCCTCTCACCGCAGCCCACATGAAGAATTTTTACAGGGCCAATCTGAGGTGCCACTGCACCACATTGAGGGATTTACGGATTGTATACTGAGGACAAGGAGCTGCGGCACCAAGATCTGGGGCGGCGGCGCCTTTCAACGAAAAATTGAACGGTTCTGCTATGCTGCGATTTTCTGCTGGTTTTGGAAAGGAGTACAATAAGGAAACAACTGACTCTTTGGAAGATACTTTTTGGTGATGCAAGCAAAGGAAAAAAAAAGGTTCAAAGAACACGATTAAAGGCATCCATCTCTGGATACAGAGAATTCTAACTCTTCGAGTTCTTTATTTTATGATCAAGAATTTGTCTATGAATTTTCCAATTTATATTATGAACTAAATTCGTTATCTAGGGGAATGATGTAACCTAGTTTTGAAACTATGTTTTGATTATTTATTGTATTTGAGGTTGTTCAGTTTATTTGTGTTGTCTTTTGTGTTATGCTTCATCATTAATTGGCCACTAATCTTGATTGTTTGGTAGAGAATGAATTTTATATGTGACTGTTGGATAACACAACTTAAGAATCTATATAGTTCGGGAGCCATATAATTCCTTTGAAGTCGTTAAAAAGAATCATTGCGCTTAATGAGAATTTAAGTTCTAGATTTTTATAGGAATATCGACACCGGAATTTATTTTCAATATCACTGGGCACTCGGGAGAGGAAGTTGATTAATTTGGGATTCTTGACTTACAAACTGATAACCTTGAATTTGATAGGTTAATTTGATAAAGGTGAAATCAGACCTCTAGAGTTTAGTCCATATTGGCCGTTCTTCAACTTGCAAAGTAGGATTTTAAATGTAATGCAGTAGTTAGAAAAGTCTCTTGTTTGATTCATCTGAATAAAATTAGGATTATTTTAATTACAGTATTTAGTGTTAATTTGATTTCAATCTCTTTTGGTTGTAGGTTCTCACCTTACTTCACTAAAACTTGATACCCTACACTTGCGGTTAGAAAATTAAAAAACAAGTATGTTCTTGACTTGCATAGTGAGACAGGGATGCTTGGATGTAAACCAACCAAGACCTCTACTGAGCCCAGCGTGAAACTACTACCAGCAGAAGTGAAGAATGTGGAGAATAGGGAGCAGTACCGAAGACTTGTTGGTAGGTTAATCTATTTGTCACATACACAACATGACATAACCTTCATTGTGGGTATGGTAAGTTAGTTTATGCATTCCCTGGGCTCAGAGCACTTTGTAGCTATCTATCGGATTCATAGATACCTAAAGACAACACCTGGTAAAGTATTAATCTTTAGGAATCATGATCACCTATGGATAGAGGCTTATGCTGATGCAGATTAGAAGATCAATGTCATATTGCACTTTAGTAGGTGGAGATCTTGTGACTTGAAGTAATAAACAGAATGTGTTGCTAGGGGCAGTGCAGAAGCTGAGTTTCGGTCAGTTGTGATTCCACGGAATCTGTGAAGTCTTGTGGATAAGAGGGCTGCTAGAAGAATTGAAAGTTTCTACTTCCTCACCGATCAAGGTCTACTGTGAAATAAATTTGCGAATGGAATTGCCCACAACCCAATTGTTCATGATAGGACGAAGCATGTTGAGGTTGACAAACACTTCATTAAAGAAAAGTTTGATAGTAGAATGATTTGTATGCCATATGTTCCAACCATCAACTAACTGATGTTCTAACAAAGCGGTTGCACAAGAAACAATTGGACAACTTAGTTAGCAAGGTGGCCATGGAGGATATCTTCAAGCCAGCTTGCGGGGGAGTGAGGAAAAAAGGGAAATCTGGATTTGGTCACCCAATCTCGATTTTCTTATTTTCTGTCAATATTTTTTCCTTTTTTCAGCTAGGAAATTTTGTAGAAAGAAATAAGATATATGAGACATCTCAGGTTTTTAGGTTGTTATCCTGTTTCCTTGTTTGGTGCTCTCCACTGCTATAAGAGTGGCTAATTCTCTTGTAATTAATGTATGGTCATAAAATAAAAGTTTTCTTCTTAATTGTGTCTCTCTAGATTTAGTATCATAAGTATATCTGAGTGGTCCATGGATAGTTTTGACTTGCACAATATTATCTTGCTATCTTTTCTAAGTTTCTGCTCACAAGACTTAAGCAACAAATAACTTAAAGGATCCTTTTACAATCGACTCCACAAACTCCTATATCAACTCAATATTCATGTTGATCCCCACTAGTAACCAATTACCATGAGAATATCATTATAAAAAAGACAAGTTGCAGTCAATTCCAAGAGATCCGGGATTGACAAGCGTGAAAGATCAGGATCAGGGTCGATATATGAGCTTTCTGATCATTGTTTTCATGATCACTTATATAAAAAAAGGGAATTATAGTTTCCAATGTAACTTGTGCTGGCCAAATCCCAAAAGTCTATCAAGGAGAAAAGCAATAAGAAGAAGATAAGATGAGGGTCTAACGACAGCAGATAAACAATATACAGATGATAGAAATTATTTTCAGTCATATATGCAGAGAAGCATGCAGATGCAGCAAGCTGTCCACAACTTTCACTGACCTTTATAATAACCAAGTGAGCTGGAAGGTTCACACCCCATGCTAATGTACTGGTGCAAACTAATACCTGAAAGGACATATAAAGACAAGACAATATCATAAACAAAAACATATTTATATAGAAGTTAACATTTTAAAAAGTTATTTTTCAATCCTGCAACCAGAGTTTGTAAAAAATAATTGCCTGAATCTTGTTGTTCGCGAAAAGTTCCTCAACAAGAGATCTATCCTTATCTTTCAATCCTGCATGGTGCAAACCAATACCAAACTGCAGTGTGTGTCTAAGGTTCTGGTCAGTTACTTGGGAAAGTATCATCTGAAGTGATTCTTCAGGTATAGCCAGAAACTGTCTTGGCTGCTCATCTGAAGCTGCATACTTTAGTCGTAGAAACGAAAAATAAGTAAAGTGGCTAAAATAAGAATTGAAACAAATGCAGTGTGACATTGATTCTGACCTGAATGAGTTCCAATGCAGTAAGCCTAGTCTGACGACGTGATGAAACAAATATAAGAACTGGTTTTGTGGGAGAATGGGTACATATAGCAGCATAAGTGGGTTTGTTCATGCTATTCATTCTTGGGCAGTAATACTTTCCAGGATATCCCTAATGAGAAAAATGATGTGAGCATCAGTAACTCTAGTCATTACAGAGCATTATACACTCTGCGAGCAAGCAAAAAAAGGTAAATGATGTCCAGAGTATTCGTCAAAACTAACACCTACTAAAACATTGATAAGAAAATAAAAATTTAATTATCTGCAAAGAAGAAACCACTTTTCATTTAATTTTTATATTTTTTTTAGTATGTGGGTATGCAATCCCAGATTTTGTCAATCAACACAATAACTGTCAGCTAACTTGTTAATTCTTCCTGTCTAAAATTATACAACTACGCATAAGGCGTCATCACCATATCTGCTCAAATATAGAGAATATTCAAAATTTGATAATCTGCAGCTATTATGAATAAGCTGTTCAAACTCAAATGCAGTCCACAAAAGGCATTTCTGATACATTCATATTACAGAAGAAAAGAGCATTCTTCAAGAGTCAAGGCTAAAACATACTCAGCCAGGGACTGAAGATCCAAATGAATTGTCTCGAAATAAAGTCGCTCTTCAAAAAATGAATTGTTTTTCTTTTAATTTAACTCTTCCTTCAAGTACACAATGTTTCAGGTTAAGATTCATGGAGACTTATTTTGCCAGTAAAAGTGAAAAGATACATCAAAATACATACATTTTCAACTCTCATCTAAAACTCTGGACCTGGACCAATACAAGTGGGAAATCCAACCCTGGACAGAGGTACGATAAAAATGGGCTAAACCATGTGCTAATGATGTTCCATAAGAAAGTCAACTTGAACAGAGCTTTTTACTAACAACAATACAGAGTACAGTAAACTGAACTTGAAATGATAGCTGCATTCTCAGTGGCAGATATGTATGTCTTTTTACATGTTTAATACAATATAAACAGTTGGGATGACATATTTTTCAAAAGTAGCATCTCGTTTCTAAGTTGCCGGCACTTCTAGGAAGACAAAACAATGAAGCCAAGGGGCATCACTTGCCTGGATATGAACCTCAAGAGGAACAGGCCTAACACTAGGCTTGAAATTGAACAGACCATTTTCTTCAACACCCAGCCAATCAGCCAAATCACTGGATCAACAACAAAAGAAGAAACTCATTATCAAAAATATTCAACAGTTGTAGTGACGTATATGCCTATGACCAATTAGGTATCTATTATGATGCAAGGACATGCACATGGGACAAAGCCGTTTTTGAAAATTTTAGGACCGGCTGTCCAAAAATACTATATTTAATCATAAACATAAGTGGAATATATACATATCAATATTCATATATGTATGTATGTAATTGGTAATGGACTTATAGAGATATCGATGCAAGTACAAAGAGACATTCATGTCGGTGATGTGTCGAATGTCTATTTGTATGATTGTGGACTATTGTGTTGTGGGTTTTGGGAAAAAAAAAGGTCTTGACTTTAAAAAGATGTTCAAAATAGAGAGAACGTCAATATGGATGACATAACACTGCAAGGGCTGATTTTTCGAAGTGTGTTGCGCTATAGGGTATCTGATTTGAGTGAGATTTGAATACATAATGGTTGTGATTCTTATTCCTGAGATTAGAGGTGTTATCTTCCTATTTGATAAATGCTTATATATATGTAATTTGTCTCCTAAATGAGAATATAACTGCACATCAATTGTAAACAAAAAAAATTGAGGTTGTGAATTTCATGGTTGGTTCTATTCGTTATTCGTAGAAGCAAGAAATACACAATTATCGTTGATTTGTAGCAAGGGTTCACAGTAATGCTTGCTCCTAAAGTGGTTTGTGAATTTCTGTGGCAAACAGGTATAATTGACTCACCTCGTTATTTTCCAACAATGGAGTCAAGACTAATATGGCTTGATCTAGCCTTTTTTACTTGGCCTAATTACATGAGCACAATTTGAATGTTCAATGAACTTTAAAATATAAGTAGGCCTTGACTAGTGGATAATGTGCCTAAAATTTGGAGGAGAAATGTTTATCCATTTGGAGAAATTTCAACTCTAGTTAAAAACTCATGCATCGCTGCTTACAACAGTTTTGGCAGTGGAAGGACACTCAAAGAACACACTTAAATATGTAAAATCATATAGCGGATATTAAGAGTATAATAAGTAAAAATTCAACAGAATAGAGAAACTATATCAACAAAAAATTGGACAATTAACAACGTACTGCGCATTGGCCAAAGCTGTCGAAAGACCAACAAATCGAACCGAACGCTCTGTCTGTGATGATATGTATCTCATCCGAGATACAATAACCTATGCACATAAAATATTTATCAAATGCTACAGGATATACAGATTTCAGCAAGTGCTTGGCTTAAGAAAAATCTCCCATAAGATATAAAATGAGAAATGCATGTAAGTTTTTTTAACATATGCACAGATATTTTTTTATCCTGAATCATGAAAACTCTAAGGCAAAGTGGTATAAGAATCTAAAAGGGTCAAAATCAAAACTAAAAATTTGCAACCACATAGACACAAGCAAAGAAACCCCTCTGTGCTTTTTCTTGCATGTGTATATAAAGCTTGTAATACAAAGTATAAACAGTTTTCACTTAAGTATTTTAAAAAAGAATTATTCTAAATACAAGGTTCTCTCATCAAAACCCTTTATCACCTTTTACAATGAGAAGACTAAAAGGAATTCATAATACATGTGTCTTGTAAATTTCATTTAATACAATAATAGCTATTATTTTCAAAAGAAAAACAACTACTAGATATGGAGGTTTCTAAAACATATGACTAACATAATTGGAAAGTCTTCCCGATCATCAACAGTGGTTTGAAAATAAGCATAGCAAAGAGCAGTTTAGTGAATAATAATGCTAATCATTGTCAGGAAAGTTGCAGACAGAGCAGGTTGTCGAACTCAAAGTACCTAGATACCCCTTGAAGAAATCCCAAAGATCCTCTAAAGATACACAGATAAACGGATCGCTAAGAGTTTCACATGGAAAGGTTGATTAGATTTTGGGTGGTAAGATTATTTTGTATAGCTGTTCTCTGTAATTTTAATCTAGGATTTTCCAGGGGGTGGTCAAAAGAATTCAACATTTTATCATAGACTTTGAGTGAAGATGAAGAGTGGGAAGATAACTTGCTAAGTTGGAGACTCTATTCTTTTCCTTCTAGATAAAATAGAGTTGCTTAGCAAAGATGGAATCAGAGAGGGTTGGAAGTGGCTCCAAATATTCAATTGGAATCTTTTCCTTGGCACGATTTAATCTAAGTAAGCCTGCCTGGATAATGGATGGGATGCTAAGATTGTTTGTAACATTACTACCATAGTCCTTGGAAGTCCATACAACAAATCCTATTTTATACTAAATCTATCCATGAAGATATGTTCTCATTGTGCACATATATGAACAAGGATCTTTTGATGACCATGCTTTTCCTACAATTGTACTATTGTGTGTTGACCACCACCTCAGTAGCCTTTTTCTTGAATCTTTAATTTCCTTCACAGACTCAAAGATTGGAAAAGAAAAATAAGGCAAGCTCACTGCATTGACTATCTTCATTCTTTCTACCTCTTCCAAACAATAGTGATGCAGGGGCAAAAGTATTTGTCAATGCTTTGTGTTTGAGTAGCCTGTTTTCCTTCTCTTATATCTTTTGTGTCATCGTCTTTAAATTTCTGTCCCTATGGTAAAAGTATTTGGCCAAATGGACTTACTTGGACTCAGAAGGAATTTTAGTTTCTCGTAATCGGATAATGGTAGCTTATATATTAGGAGTGTAACCCCTAAAAATTGTCATATTTTACCTTCTCTCCAGATTAATAAAAATGTTTCATCAATACACGCCTTTACAGTGTTGAATATCAATTTTCACCTCTACTCAAAGTCTTCATCAACAAGAATTTGAAGTTCTGATTTTGGTGAGTTGTCGCTTAGATCTCTACACTTGACTTGTACATCCCAAACTCCTCCAATTTCAGTAACTTCAATTGAAAAAAAATTCTCAAGGTCCAGTTATGCCCATAGACTTTCGTCCTACAGAAAACCAATGCAAATGATATATGTTAAAAGTGCATTGGGCCCAAGAAGAATTTAAGATTGTGTGAGATGAAGGCAAAGTAACAGAAAGCCATTGTCATGTTTTCAATTTGTAGAGCATTCGAGAGTCCAGGAATTTGTCAATCTACTTGGATCTTTAGTTAGCTTATCCTACATGAAGTTTTCGGTTCCAGAAACAGTAAAAGAGCAAATAGTTCATGGCATTAAGCGATAATGCTTTTAACTTAGTTCGTGCTCCTACTCGCCGTGGAGCACATCACTACTGTAGTCATATATAGTTGACATATTATCATTGATGTTATTCTCAATCGGCGAAGCCTCGCTCTCGGGCCAACAAACATAGGACAGCCGGGAACGAAGTCCCTTCTCAAGTCGTCTGACGTCTACGTTCGACTTTCTCTTTCTGCTGTTTGCCATTCCGAAGTCAAGTTTAGGATTGGGCGCTTTAACCATTCAGACATGGATGCTTAGCGGGGATCCTCGACCAAGACCCCTACTTAAGCCTGCCTAGAATCTTGCTTCTGGGCTGCCCTATACCTCTATAGAAGTAGATGGAAACCCCATCCCCCTTGTTGAGGTCGAATTGCTTGTACAGCTAGCCCTCTCTAATAAATCTAAGTACTTAATATTTTCGATCCCAGGTAAGATCGGTTATGCTCTAAGGTTGAAAATATCATAAAAATAAAATAAAAGGAGTCCGATTTTTATAAAAAAAATTGGTGGGGAATTTGATAGTCCCTTGGAATCACCGCAGAGAATCCTTATTGTTTGTAGCCTAAGTTAATTCTTTATGGTCTTACAGGCTAAAGCTGCAGAATATTTGTTGCCTAAGATTTACTGTAAGAGCAGGATGATTGAAGGAGTACTTTGTTGATTAGTTATTTCCTTCCTATCTTGTTTCACATACATCATCATAAGTCCCCTAACTCTGCAATTAAACAAGCCAGCGGAAAGAAGAACCTCAATTTGCAGAAATTCCAAGCATCATTTCCATATTAATTCCACCTTCAAGCGCATAGCATTTTGGATTATAACTGAACTTCTAAGTGAACTTTGTCAATGAATGTTCGACCTGATCACTAATCCCAAGTTTAATGCTACTGCAAGAGGTCAACTTACTAGACATCTAGCATAAGCAAACCAAGGCTCATTATTTACTCGAGTCTACATTTGATGAAATTTTTTATAAAATACATCCAAGCAATCCATCATGCATACCTCTAGTATGGGTCCACGATCAGCACCAAGTAAATGAATCTCGTCCAATATCATTAATCCAACCTAGAGATATTTTTCAAAAATTAATGTACGGCAAATCAGATTCATAAAAAATATGAAAACTCCAATTTCTAATTATAACATAATATTGGGTCGATAATTTTCAAAAGAAAAAAAAAAGAACTTGTGAAAGAGAAATACAGCAAGAGACATTAAAGGGCAAGTTCAGATTCATAACATAATGTAAACTCCAAATTGAAATTCAGAACTTTAGTCAAGATTAAGACAAGCAAAAAAAATAACATTTATTGTCAACTGAAATGCTGCAGAAAATATAGACCTTCTTAACATAGCCTCGAGTATGCCAATTACGACTGATACCATCCCATTTTTCTGGAGTAGAAATTATAATATCGGCCGCTAACAGAGCTGTCAAATCTGGGGTATAATCCCCAGTCATTTCCACCTAACAATGAAGTCACATTAGACTACTTATGCTTTTGGCATAATTGTCCATATATGAAGAGGAAAAAATGTGAGCACCATATGTTTTCCAAGCTGGGAAACAAGACGCTTCCTCCAATCATTCATTCTTTCTCGAACAAGAGCCTTTAAAGGTGCTATATAAATAACCTGCATTAAATGCAACAATTCAATCAACAATATCAAAAGACAGACCTGAACTGTGCGTTGAATGCAATATATACAATAGGAATCAATTTTAATCCAAACATTCGGTATTACATGGAGTAATAAGGATCCATAACAAAGAAAGGTCCCCTCAAAAAGAGTGCAGAAGGCTGGACCAGTCACAGACATAGTTCCACTAATGACCCACAAGTAACTTATTATTAGTGTGTCTGTGTGTGTTGTGTGTCTCTTGTGTTTAGATTTAGTACCTCTGCTGTAGAACAGTGACTTATGTGTCTTTAAACTATGTTAGATTTTCTGAATAGGATGTTACCATTGAGGTTTGGCAAACTTATAGTTCTTGCATTAACCGGTCTTGAATTAGGTGTAGCTATATTGTGGAGAGTACAATTCTAAGTTGGTTAGTACAGAAGATGATAAAACAAGGAATACTCTATTGTAAATGTTCTCCAAATAAAGTTGGTAGTGCATATCAGCCTAGTAGACCCACATGCTAATTGATAAAGCGACATATCTCAGAAGAATCAGGAGTGCAATTAAGCTTGTTTTGACAGATTTAGGCCTACAAGTGGGCCTATAATAATTATGGATCTATGAGCGGTTAACTAACCCCCAAAGTGAAAAAAAAAACAAAAGGTTTTTGCAAAAAGACAAATGACTGGCTGTGTGGAAAAACTATGGAGGAGATTTAGGTAGTGTTTTGGCTATGAATTTATTATTGGTGGTGCAACTCGACGTACACAGTCATCAACATCCGAACTACCTTACTTTCAGTATTTTACAGATTCAGAAATTATATTGCCTCCATAATGAAGACGTATTCAACTTTTTGTCCTCTTGTTGCATTAGCACTTCGTGGTGCAGTGGATCACATTCATTAACCCCAACTTACTGCAAATTGAAGTCCTTGTTCCAAAAGAAGTTTCTTACC
The DNA here is from genome assembly GCA_019321725.1 of Paulownia fortunei. Classification (NCBI taxonomy): domain Eukaryota; kingdom Viridiplantae; phylum Streptophyta; class Magnoliopsida; order Lamiales; family Paulowniaceae; genus Paulownia; species Paulownia fortunei. The sequence continues at coordinate 16,058,910 of CM033118.1, forward strand.
TTATGCATTTAATCTTAGAGTTGACTTCTCAAGCACTGTCTTAGTTTGCATGGAACAAGGAGTTTCTTACCTTATGCATTTAATCTTTGACTTGACTTCTCAAGCACTGTACTAGTTTGCATGTACCTCCTTGAGAGACAGACAGCAAATGCCACCAGTTAATAGAAGCATTAAATGTTTTAGGCCAATAGAATGTCATCATAGAGGTGGGTAAGATATGTTTAAACTTCATCGTCCCAACCAAAGGGCAAAAACAACTACAAAGTATAAAAAGCACCAGCATTCAATACTTCAAACTTAGTGAAGATAGATTTAACAGTCCTCGCCCCTTGGTGAGAAGAGTAGACAAACAGCCACCAAGATTTCAAATATGATGTTTATTGAGAACCTGATACTTGGCTAGGGGGTGGGGGGGTGATGGGGGTTGTATTAAGTCTAAGATTATAGTTTTAACATATCCTTCAAGCTGGGAACAGACACCTAAAATTCAATAAATCAAGATTGGCATGACACAGTATATCACCAAAGAGAATTTTGAGATATTCAACTAAGAAGAGTGAGCAGGAAAGATATAGAGACCAATATAGAATGAAGAAAAGAATCGGATAAACCTTCATATCAGGCTGAGTATTAAACAGATGGAGCATGGCAAGCTCAGCCGATATGGTTTTACCACTTCCTGTAGGAGCTCCTAGAAGAACATTTTGGTCTGTATGATATAGAACATGAAAAGCCTGCCATGATTGATCGAAAAATCATGTCAGAAGAAATAAACTTGGCAATAGATGTTAGAAGGAGAAACTTTGGAAAAAAACAAGAAAAAAGACTTAGAAAACAAAGAAAAGGGAAAATATAGAACAAGTATAATCAAAACCTGCGTCTGTATGGGGTTAAAGTGTGTAAAGTTATACAGTGCTTCATAAGTTTCATTGCCAAGTGCAGTCACAGGAAGCGGTTTCAGATCAAGAAGTTCAGTATGAGTTGTATGTGCCTGAAGGAAGGATCACGTTTAGTAATTATGAACTCCTGATGGCTAAATTCCTTTTACGCACTTCAAAAGAAAATATAAGTCAATATGTATGACCACCTCTGGAAGCGCGAGATTCTGGAATGATATAGTATAGAAAGACTCTGCATGCAACCACGAGTCAGAAATTGCACGAATAAAATACTGAGGAGGATGTGGCTCAAATATTGGAACAGTGAAGGATAGCTTCTGAGGCTCCCCTTTGGCCATCTTCTTTGTTAATGTAAAGAGCTCTGAGTGGTATATATGGTCATTCTCAGAATCCTAAAAAAGTAAAATGATCAGCCAGTAGTTCAATTCCTCAAAGAGCACAGAGCAAGCTGTAACAACTTAAACTTTTAACAAATAGGTATATAACCATCCTAACTGTAAGGTTACATTTCAAAAATTGATCTGTAAGGATATTATTAACTTCATGGAAAATGCACCAAGACAAATTCAAAGAGATAACAATATTTTATGCATTGATAGGTATATGCAGATGATATAGAATCATCATAGACACAAGTTCAAAGGTAAAAGAAAATCACTGCCAGAAGCCTGTGATGCAGTAAGCTATCAGGCACCCAAATCTAAAAACACAGCATCAAAAGACAAACTCTATCCCCAACACAGATCCATATGTACTGATCCTGACAACTCCTCTCCCTCAGTGAATCATCCAAAATGTGTCAAAAAAAGCAAGCTGCCCCAATCCTGCATGCACTTACTCCTACCGGACTCAAAAAAAAAAAAAAATTATTTCTTAGACCTCTACAAAATTTAAAGATCCACAATTTGCCAAAAATTTCACATATATTTCTCCATAGCTTCCTAGCTGCCTGACAACAAATTCGAGAACTAGACACACCACTTCCTTAAAATTAATGTCATATTATCTAGTAACTTAATTATTTAGGATAGCATAACAGTAAGTTCACATGATATTCAACAATTTGATTATTGCATAACCTTGAGTAGAAAATGGATCAACCAATAGATTGAGTGGGCCAAGCCAGCAAAAAGAGATAAAATAAGAATTAATGATGTTACAAGCAAAAAATAATCAGCATAAAAAATGTTGTCTGTTTCCATTGCCACCTGCATATGCAACATCAAAGAAAAAATATTGATCTTCTTTGGGAGAGAATCTAAATTCCATGCAACATATCATTGCATTACACACAATGCAAATAGTGTTTTACAATTCGTACGGCGTTTGGGGGAGGGGTTGATGATATATCTTGAGGCGGGGAGTAAGCCCCAAAGTATAGGACATAAGCCCCATGAAATTTCATATTTAATATTTTTTAAAAGTAAAATACTACCTCGTCGAATATTATAGCTCTATTTGACTTGGCACGGAGTTTAAGATGAAGTTGAAACATTAAAAGCTTTATGTATCTTTACACTAAGGGCACGTTTGGTAGGCTTGATGGGATAAGGCATGATACCTTTCCAATGTGATGTAGTGTGTACCCGTGTTTCCTCATATATTGTTCGGTAGGTGGTTTTAAAATATTTGATATCCCTTCTTACAATGAATAACTTGTTTGGTTGGATAAAGTTAAAGAGTAAGATATAGTATAGAAAGTCAAAAATACCCTCAACCTTTATATACCTCCAATGCCCTAATATATATAAACATCTTCTTCACCATTCTACCATAATATATTCAAATATATAAATATGAGTATACAACGACATATATATGTGAATATATTTATATATATTTAGAAATATAAAATATATATATATATATAGATGTGTGTATGAATATACAATAACAAATATATACATACATATTAATATTTATATATTTATATATACATTGTGTTCAATATATATAGATATATCTATATATATACGAACATATGTATTTATATAATATTATTTATATACACATTATTTGTTCATTAAATATATTTACAAATGCATACATTTATTTATAATATTTATAGATATGTGCATATATTATTGGAAATGTTTATGTATTTATATTATAAATATTTATGATTTATATATATTATATTAATAATTATATATTATTTACATATAAATATGAATATTATTTATATTATCAATATAAATATATATTATTATTCATAATGTAATATTAATATTAATATTGTATTTATGTCTCATTTACTAAAAGTAAATCTAATATATACATTTTTAAATATATTACATTATTTATATAAATATATAAACCTATATTTTTATATATTATTAATTAATATTTATACCATCAATAATATATAATATTAATTTTTATATTACTAATACCCCAAATGAAATGGTCTTTGAGTGGCTGTCTCTCCTCTGCCTAAGTAATAATTTATATTACTATATTTCTCTTGTTTTGACTTGAACGCACGCGACTGACTCGCCTGAAAGAGCACTTTCACATACCTCAGAATATCTTATTCATAGGCTAACAAGAGCCTGAACACGCTATTGAACCTCTCGGTAAGGTCCAGCAGCATTCCAGTACTGACCTAATCAATAGTTAGATCTCCGGACTAGTGGCTGGAGATTGACGATTAACTGAGCGTGCATTGTCGTGGTGGAGTACTCTTTGACAGTTTCACTCTATTATTGCCTCCTATTCTTGAGGAAGTGATCAGGAATAAGGCCATTCAAATGAAAGAACAAAATTCTTCCTTTTTTTTCTTCTCTCTCTTTCCCCCTCCGGATTCTAAAAGGATGGGAAAGGCTTGGGCCTACCTATCCTGATAGGACCCCATAAAAGAACGAGAGTTGAGAGGTTCCATATTGTCGAGATGAAAGGCAGCACTTTTGTACATGAACGTATTATGTCACGTCATCTCGTCTCCACTGCATCGAAGAGTACCTATGCACTATCTTCCGATTCATTGATAAGGAAGATAGAATTGGTGTGGGGGTCTATGATGTGATACTCAAGTATGACCTGGGGAAATACATGCTAACTATGTGTAGGAAGTTGGAAACATTAGCATGTCATATCGAAGGAGAGTTCTAATGATATTTCATTCTTATCGGACTGGTACAAAACCTTGTTCGAATTCTTGGAACGGAACTTTAGGTCAAATGAATAAATGGATAGGGGCCCTATGGCTTCAATTAGTTATTAGAAAGAAAAAACTCTTCTGTTTAACATTTGAATAATTTCCCGATTAGAGAAGCTTTCCTTCAACTATCTACCACTATCTAATGGGAACTGCTTGTCTCGTCGCATAAAAGCTCAACTAAGAGAATTTCCTACTCCTACGGTTGAAAGCGCAGGCGATCACTCATCTCGGGACTATTCATCGGATCTAGTTGGCTGCCCTTGCTTTTTCATTTCCTTGTCTAATTGCTGGTCGCCTTCGCTAGCATGTAATAATTGGTCTCTCTTTCCGATTGTTTTCATGTATCAAATCCAATGGACTAAGTCTTATTCTTTTTTTCCTGGGCATTGATTTCTTCCTATATAACATCTCTCCAGCAAGAATGACTGGAGGCTTCAGCAAATGATTCAGGTTCTGACATGAAGTAAACCAATTCCCCTGCTCTAGCCCTGCCTCTTTGAATATGACCAAGTCCTACCAAGTCCTCCTTGGAGCTTCTCGGTGGGCTTTTACAAGCAAGGGGCATTTTTATCCATCCAAAAGTTAGTGTGGGAGGTACTTTTTGCTTGGATTATGTATCACACCTGCAAGATGTGATCACAACCAACTTTGGCCTTAAGGGGTAATCCAAGGCCTTGTTATTTGAACCAAACAACAAAGTAGGGTGGTTTAGATATCTGTCAAGCCCCTATCCTGCCTTCCAAACGAGCTATAAGTGTCCTTAAGAGTTAGTGGTGCTATATCATTAGTTTAAATGGGAGGATAGTTTTGGGGGGCATAAATTTGGGACACGAAGCGTAATATTACAAATTATAAAAAAAAAATCAACCAAATTACCAAAAACTAATAGGAAAAAGACTCTGAAACAAAAATAGGTATAAAAGGCATAACAAACTATAAACAAGAAGTATCCAAATTGATAAATCTTGAGAAAATAGAAAAACAATAAGAAAAATAAAAAATATGTTACAACAAAATATAACAAAAGAAATTAGACATTCTATTACTTTTTAAATAAACAATATTCTGACAATACAAGGTTAAAAAAAAATGATAACACAAGCATAACACTACATAGATAACTAGCCGAAAAGATGACAAATCTTTCTAGAAATCGACAAGAAATTTGAGGGTTGTTCTGGAAAATAAAAAATTTGGAGAAGAGTAGAAATGAGAAATTGTTGAAGAGAGTTTCTTTGTTAATTTTTGTCTAATATTTTAGTCTTAGTTTAGTAAATTTGATTTGAAATGGCTGTTTATTCAAAATATAAGTGATTAAAATCTTATGAAGTTGGAAAATATATGTATTTATTCATTCTTCTCAGCACATGCCTATTGACTTGGGCGTATTAGCGCACAAAAAACATACCCCCAAAGTGCTTGAGCGAATGCCCCAAACGCTCAGGCATATGCCCCATACGATGAACACTGCCAGCATTGCCCCGAGGCATTCTTTGAGCACCCCAGAAGTGCCTTTCAAAACATTGCACATAAGTCACAAACACTAACAAATGAATCATTTAATAAAGCAATGAAAACAGTTCAAATATACGAGATTAAAGATTTGTCAACGTGGTTCTTGAACCATCATCTGTATAACAAGAACCATAATCCAGAAAGTAGACCAAGGGAGGGAAGGGAGAAGGCTGTACTACAGTTCAATTGCATAACAGTTACCAATTTGTTTCTATACAAGCCTAAGGATGAACAGATCGGACTTTCAGCATTATTTATTTCTTAACATCTAATGTGTCGTCAAAGAATTTCTGGCATAACATGCCTAAAGAAGAAATGATCAAGCAAATATTGAAAGAAAACACTAACAAAAGGATTCATCCCATTTAGTGCTCTTTCAGCTAAGCATATCTGGATAAAATGTAACCAATAACTAGAGGCTCAATCAAAAGAGACTTAGATTCTACTGCAGTACTTGATTATTTTTCCTACCAAGAATGTCAAGAATTTACAAAACCACAAAGCTACTAAATCTTTAAACCAAATACTCAATGTGGAGCCTCTCGTATCTAGCAGTTATCAGTCCTAAGTAAGACCATGGAACCTACTGGAGTTGGTTGTAACATTGAACTACTTTGCCACTCATGCAGAGTCCCATGCAGCAATCGGTTAAAAGTTTGCAAAACCACAAATAATGGCATCTTTTCTGCACAAATTTAGAGCAAGAAAGACAATTGATAAAGAAAGAGTAGCGATATTATGATTTAGGGTGAATTACAAAAACTATCATTGAGCTTTAAGCTATTTACAAAAAAACCATCTAAGTTTGTAAATGACAAATATCCATTTACATTTGATTCTATTTAACAAATTGCACCTACTAAGGGGGTATTTGTATTTGTAATACAAAGACAAACCTCAATGGGATATTTGTAATACCTCCAGGGGATATTTGTAATTTCGAACGATAACTGAGTTTTTCTTGGGTAGTTTTTATAATTTATCCTATAACTTATGCTGAAGATTCATTTTGTAAAATACTATTAAACTTTTCTCCTTCCAAAGACTTGCATCTCTCAGCTATCAGGTTTAGTTCGCTTGAGATTTAATCAAGACTGGTCCGGTCCTTCTTTACTTGTCACTTTGCTATAATATAGCTTCCAAAAGCCATAAATGGCAGTACTCATCATACAATTTCCCGTCTATAAAAATGAGGGATTAGAGCTCATTAGGCCTTTTAATCTTCCAAAAAAAACAAGAAACCAATTAGCAAGGAAGCACCTCAACTAATATCCACCAGCGCTGTGCAGTACCATGAAACCGATCCTTCCAGACGAACTCTGGTGTAATAGTCAAATCAACCTAATATGACGAGATAATGTTGCTTAGTATGACAACAAGGGTTTACAAAATATTTAATAGCTGAAAGAAAAATGAAGATTTTACCAACTTGCCAATACCTTTAGAACAGTTCTTGTGATTGGGCTTACTGTAGCAAATAACTGGACCATTGGGAAATATCCTATGTATTGCTTGACCAACTTCAATATAAAAGGAAGTCAGACCATTTTGCACTTAATAGATTAACAGAGAAAAGGAAAATTAGTCAAAGTCCTAAAATAACAAGAGTAACAAAAGGAACACCTTTCCTCCAGGTGCATAGCGAATCAAAGCTCCAATGTCTTTCTCCTGCATCTCATATAGGCGATCTAAGTCCACTCCTTTTTCTTCAAGCTTCCTGAGTATCTGAAATGTAAAACACAGGGCTATGTTAGAGAATCTCAACTTAAAATTACACCAAAATAGTAAGAATAACAATTTCAGGTCGAACTTCTGCTGAAATATCTCTATCAAATTGTCTGAGCGGATGTTGGTGGGGCCAAACTTGACGATCCACAGCCTTGCAGTACTCCAGCATGAAGGAAGACATCTCACTCCACCCTCTCCGCAAACAAATCTCAAACAAGGCCCGCACAATACGAGCCAAGCTTGAACTAATATATGATGCATCAGAAACTAGCGAAAAAGTGTCAATTGAGCCCCTGGATATGTACAACTGCAGGCAAAATTAATACCTAATCGTAAGACAAGGATGTCTTTTTCTTCAAAATAACAGTACATGTTCAATAGGTAGTAATAGCCACTAACCTGAATAAGAATCGACACTTTTCCGTGTTTATTTGATGGACCTCCCTTGATTTCTAAAGGACATGTGCGAGCCAACGTTTCCAGCTCATTTTGTTCCTCCTCTCGAACAACAATATTTTCAAATTCAGAAGAATGGGCAACCATGTCAATCACCTACAAGAAAAGAAAAATAAACCACTTGGCTTAGGCAAAATGATATACTTTGACTAGAGAAGTAATCCCTAAGCAGTCCATTCATTAAGATTCAATGGCAACACCAACTTTGTTTTGCAGACAGAGAGCATTGATGCTATAAGATGATTGAACACGGATAACTCAAATATTTCTCATCACTAGAATGCTATTGTGTTTTCTATTTTCTAAACCATTTTCATGTGCTTATCATTGTAATGAAATATCCAACTGAGAACACGTTGAACACTTCTAGATGAGTAGGTCATGATCAAGCCAGCTGTTAACTTGGAGCACAGAGAACAAAATCTCATCATCCTATACAGCCCTTCAGACCAAGTTCTCTTTCCTAGAAGAAAAATATGAGGGAACGGCAAAGTAAACAGCATAAGATCTAGTTTAAATGGTCAAAGATTTTCAGGACTTGTTCAATGCTGCAAACAACCCAAACAATTTTCACCTTCTCAAGTAGAGGAAATTCTAAAAATTTCCAGCTTTTCAACAATTATTGAACAGTAATGACCATAATCTACCGTTACATTGAAATCAATTACATGGGCGGTTCAAACTATGTATAAGCACTGATGATAAATCAACTTTCAGAAAAATACAAGCCCATACATAAAAAAAAAATTGCAAAGGATGTGTAACAACAAAATATATTTCATGATATAGAGCATGTCTGCCATTTTAGATTGATAGTTACTTCAAAGAATATGGTCACAGGATTTGACTTAGTTTTTACCTGTAGTTCCCTCCCAAATTTCTATTCACTAGGAGAGAAAAAAAGGTTGTGAAAGGGCATGTGTACTTTAGACAGAAATTAAAGATATTTTCCACTGTGGCTTCATGATTCCACTTTCATATGGGCCCTTCGTGACTTATTCATGACGAGCAGCATAGTGTAAAATACATTATTAAGTACTCACTGAACTTCCTCCCAATAGATTTCACACTTTGAAAAAAGGCATAAAGAGTGTAAAAACGAATACAGGAAATATAGAACTACTAGATAAATAATTATAAAAGATTGAGTAATAAAGGAAAGCGCATTGACAAATAGTTCATTAACTTCTTGGCCACAGAACACCGAGCACCAAAAAGCCAGATATTGTGATCAATTACCTCGCTATCATTCATGTGGCGTCTCAACATTTCATTATAAGTTTCAACACTAGAATACTGAATGTAAAAGTGGCTAGCAATACGACCAAGCTCAGTACAATAGAAGTTTCCACTTTTCTCATCAAAACGCATCATCTTTGCCTTGTCAAGAGCACGTGCAGCATCTGATACCAGAGCTCTTTGTTTCAGGCTCAATGAAGGGTCGGCAATGACCTGTCATATTTCAATAATTACTTTAACCAATGCAGAAGAGGATCGAGAGAGAGAGAGAGAGATAGAGAGAGGTTCCATGGAGTAAACTTAAGTACAATAGCCCCATAACACAAGGAAGCACAGAAACATGCCTAGCCTTGCTATATTACGACATCATGATCTGGTTTTTGGATGATTATATAGGTATTTCAAAGATTCAATGGAGTAAACTAAAGTATAATAGCCCCATAAGACAGCCTTGCTATAATTATGACATCATGATCTGGTTTTCTGATGATAATATAGATATTTCTAGTCGTGTAACCAACAAACGGGACCTTTCCTTGTCCCATTTAAAGTGAGACGGAAAAAGTACTGTAACAAAATATGCAGGGAACGAAGGAAAGGCATTCCATGTGGTAAAGAAACTGAAAATTGCAGAATCCAACTGATTCAGGAGTAGCATGACCAATATCAAGCTTAAGGGGAATTTAGTTAGGAAATGCACTCTCTAGGATCATATGATATCATAAGCATTTGGTGTTTATGATTGCCTATTATTTTTTATATATTTAACATGTCAACAGGGTTCCAATCCTAAAGCTGTTTGAATTTATTATTTAGTTTTCTACATGTTTTATGAGTTCTTCTAAGGCTATATTCCATGATATCTTCAATTCTGAGCACTTGTTTGCAACGCAATATGAGTACATTTAAGCAATCAAGCGGGCCACATTTAGAGCATTTAAGGGAGTCATTCAGATTTTAAGCACTATGAAAATGTGTAAATGCAGCATTATGCATTTCAGAGAGGAATCAAGTGGTTTGAGTAAGTTTCGTGGTTGAGCTTGGAGCTTGACAAGTCGAGTGTAGTTTTTCCTAAAATCCATGTGTGTATCATATCTAGATAATCTCCCTCTGTCAAATTCTCAGTGTGCTCAATTTCTTCTTGATTTTGTTGGTATGAGATATCTTATAACTGTCCAACCTTACTCCACCAAATTTTCATCATAATACAACCCATACATGACCAATCATTGAGGCTATCCACATTACTAGCACACTTAACAGAAATCTAAAGTTGAAAGGAAAAACAAAAACCTCCTTTAGCCCTCAAAGAACCTTAAATTTCGGAACCAATTCTTTTGGTTTGTATTCGACAGGCAAATTCTACCCAAACCAATTATAAAAAAACAAAATCATCCAACCAATTGATCCATAACCTGCCATCACGAGTGGGTTAGGTTCATGAAGATATGCTCATGGCCAGGATAAAATGGCTAATTACACGAGTAAGAAATGATGGTTTAAGTGGCTTCATCAAATCAGCCCATCTGCACATCCTCTTTGCCCTTTCCACACTCCAGGACAGAATATCTGTGCTTACCCCTTCCCGCACTTCACCACAGCTCCAGCCCTCATGTTCACCTCCAACATCTTCACCGATCAAGACCTCTGACCACATTTTTGCAGCCATAGATCTGTCTCCTTTGTCTTACATGGAAATCACAGGAGTGTATTTGTGCCTTCACATGTGTATGCATATGTTGGTTTCCAAAGTCACATCAAGAACCTGAATACATAAATTGACATCTTAATGACATGTGATTCGAAAAAATGGACTCATGTCGAAAGTTTGGAATAGCTGCTCGAGGAAGCAATCAAGGCTGGCAAGCATAAAACTGTGGATTATTCCACATCAAGTTTTGCCGAAGTATAATTAACTGAGAACTGCCTCTCTACACCAACAAAGGGTTTGAAATTAGAATTATTGGAGTTTAGAACTTTCAAAATCTGGAATCGTGACATCATGGTTTCATCTTTAGATCCATCTTTGACGGATTAATCAGGCAAAGGGGGAACTTGGCAATGCAGAGATGTACCTGAAATAGGGGGGGTGGTCTCGCTATAGACTGGGCCCCTAGTAACTCCTAAGTTCGAAGTAAGATGTTGTCTCATAAGAACAATGTATGGCAAAGGTGGATTTGACCTAATGATCATTCATATGGGCCAAACCAATTAACCTATACTTTTCTTCCTAAGGAAATCACTGAAGGAAGAGTGAATACCACCAGTAGGTGTGGAAGCAACGGAAGGCCACAACTAATGAAAGAGGTTGCTGTGGATGTGATGGATGTTTATGACTGTAGAAATTATGCAGAACTGTAGACGCACCCTTCACAGCTCTCTAGCCTATTTAATTAACAATCACAATCTAAGAAGTGGCAGCAAAAGTAAGTCTGATTCTGCCTAAGAAGTTGAACCAACCAAATTGTATGTTCAATGAAAAAATTGCAAATCAAGCGATGGAAGGTCTGATTGTTGGGAAGACTTCATAGCATCAACCACTTTGAGAATCAAAGACCATTGAAGCATATTTTCTAGCAAAAACATTAAGTGTTCTTCTTATTCTAGGAAAATTGTTACAATCACAGATTATTAAGAATGTTGTCTTATTTTTATGTTTAAATCCTGTATTATGTTTAGGTAGTTTTCTATTCTGAGAAAATTAGGTTCCTGATTATGGGGTTCCTTTCCATTGCATATGCTTGGGTATTCTGCCCCAAGAACAATGTAACAATGTAAACAGATTTCCATTAAAGTTGTTACATGGTACTAGAGCCCTAGGTTTATCATTCTCGGACTGCGCAATTTACTTTTTTTCTTGATCTTCAACCTTCAATACCCTTTCTATTATCACCATAAAACCTGCAAAGTCATGGCGGACACAACCGAATCCAGCAGCATGTCAGAGGAACCTTTCACAGGAAGCTATGGAACAGCTTCAAACGGGGAGTTAACAGAATATTCAGGCGGCATATAGGTTGAATGAGAGAAATTATTTAAAATAGTCCCACTTGATTCGCACTTTCTTGAAGGGAAAAGGGAAGTTGAGTCATTTACTTGGGACTGAGAAGGACACGAAATATGCAGCGTGGGATGAAGAAGACTCAATGGTAATGTTACGGCTTTGGAAATCTCTGTCCCCGATATAAGCTACATGGTTATGTTCTTAAGCACTGCCGAAGAGATTTAGGATGCAACTAAACTCATGTATCCTAAGGTTCACGACGCACCTCAGATCTATGAGATCAAAGTCAAAGTGGCAGCCACCAAACAAGGTCTCAGTCAATCGCTGAATACGTCAATCTTTTGCAAACGTTATGGCATGAGATGGGCTACTACCAATGTATTCAAATGAAGTGTAGTGATGATGCATCCCTGCTAAAAAGGTTTGTTGAAAAATAAAGAATTTATGAATTTGTTGATGGACTCCTAGGTCTCGTTTGGTTTTAATTCCAATGAGAATTGTAAAATATAGAACTTCCAGTGAGATTTTTGTTTTTATATAGGATTTAGTGTATAATGTGAAAATATGTTTGGATAAATGAATTTAGAAGGAAAAAATATAGGGTTGAGAATAAGATTGCGTTTGGTTTAGTGTTTTTTTCTGTTTTTTTTGTAATACTTAAAAAAGTGCACAAAATAAAATTTTGTTTGTTTGTGTTTTCAGTAGCATCATTTCCATGATTTACATATATAAAATCATATAAACTTTGTAATCTTAGGGTCCACTAGATTATTTTATTATTTGTGTTAAATTATTATAATGTATTATTGTATTGATCACAAGGCAAGATGCATTATAATTTGGTATTTAAAATTTGCATAATTAGGTGTGTTTAGGTTGGTTCCACGGCAAAAACAATATGTCAATTGGAACGAATGGCTTGGGACGTTTTTTGAAGCGTTCGAAAAACACATTGAAGAACGTGGACGGGAATAACGTGTCAGAAAAGGTTCGTAGATAGGTTTGAAAACAACAAATGTAGGTTTGAGGCCATTTCTCGGTGAAAATATGGATTGGGCAAACTAGGCCGTTTCCAATGAAAATGGGCTAACCAAACGTAAATTGGGTTTCTCTATCAACTAACTAGTAAAAAAATTCCATTGAAAGGAAAACCAAACAAGCCCTTGAGTTTGATGCAGATAGAGTCCAAATTATCGGAAAAAAGGACATGCCCTCTTTAAGTGAAGTGATTTGAATTGTATGTGCTGAGGAAGAATTTTGGCTAAACAATCTGAAGAAGATAGAAAATCATTTAACTTGTCAAAAACAAATAATAAAGACTCTTTATGGTGTACCTAATGCAAGAAGCCTTGGTACACCATAGAGAAGTGTTGGTGTCTACATGTTATGCCTCCAAAGAATGAGCAACATAAGGGCTATGGTAGGCTTATTAGCCAATTCACAACAACTTATAGAAGGTAGTGGCTTTCAAGAACTGTCATGTCGAGTGGAACTTAATAAAGAGGAAATTGAAAATTTAAGGAGTGTATAGGGATCATTAGAGAAGAAATTAAGGACAGGTACTTGTACCCTCGCTTTACAGGTAGATCTTCTTTTTATTATGCCTTTAATGCTTCGAATAAATCCTCTCAAACACTTGGATTATATGACATGTTCTTCTCACATTTATCTCATATACCCCGTGTCCCAATAATAGAAAAATTACCATTGCAGATAGCTCGGTAACAACTGTGGCCGGATTAGGAGAGATTCTCATAAATAATCACCTCACCCTTAAAAATGTTCAACATGTACCTAAATTATAGACCAACCTTGTGTTAATTAAAAAACTAACCAGGGAGTCTAATTGCAATGTATTCATCCTTTTGTGAGTTTTGAGAATAGGGCACGAGTACGACTGGGCGTGCTAGGGAGAGAGGTGATCTTTACTATCTTAAATAACCAAGTGGTTAGGTTGACAAAGAAAATGCTTTACCTATATCATTCATAACGAGTCTTCTAATTCCAACAAAGACAAGCTTTGGCTCCGTAAATTTTTATATGGTCACCCTTCTTTTAGTATTCTTAAAATAATGTTTCTTTACTATTCAAAGGATTAGTTGTAGAAGATTTTCATTGTGATGTGTGGGAACTTGCAAAACATAAGCAAGTTTCATTCCCAATTAGCAATAAAAGAAGTTATTTTCCATTTAAACTTGTTCAGAGCGATATGTGGGACCCTCAACTGTTCCAAATATTTCTGGATCTCAATGGTTTGTTCTGTTACTAATGATTGTACTCGTGTAACATGGTTTTACCTCCTAAAATATAAATCAGAAGCACGCACCATCATTCCAATCTTCTACAATATGGTCAAAACCCAACTCAGAGTTGCAATTAAAAGATTTCATTCTAACAATGCAAGAAGTTTATTTTAATTAGTCTTTGTCATCTTTCTTCCAAGAAAATGGCATAATTCATGAGTCTTCTTGTGTTTATACACCACGCAAAATGAGGTGGCCAAAAAGAAAATGGTCATCTTCTAGCCACTACAAGAGCTCTCCTATTTTAAAAAAAAAAAAAAAGGTTCGGAAACAATACTAAGGAGAAGCATTTTTTACAGTCCCTCACCTCATATACAAACTACTCTCAAGAAGTGTTGATTCTACAAGTCCGATTCAACTCCTCACAAATCTCTTCCCAAATTTTAATGTGTCCAACGGGTTAGTTCTAAAAGTCTTTGGTTGTGTGCCTTTCATCTACATACACACTCAAAATAAAGGAAAATTTGATCCACTTGCTCTCAAATACATATTTGTTGGCTATTCTTCCAACCAAAAAAAGGTACAAGTGTTATCATCCTCCAATAAAGAAAATTTCTTCTATTAGTGGATGTCACATTTGTTGAAAAAGATCCATACTTCCATCATTCTTATCTTTAGGGGAGACACCCTTCTTAGAAGACAAGGACAAAGATCTCTTTTTTAACGAGTTTATCAGTTCTTTCAATTCTTGTTCAAGTCCTGTCAATTCTCAGTCTAATCCTATTTCATCTCTAGTGTTGGTAAGGCCACCAAAGGGGAAGAATCCGGCGGGATGTAGTTAGGTATTTACATTAAAATATGGATTAGATGGATCCTTGGAGAGATGAAAAGCAAGATTGTTTTTCAAAGGGTACACAAACATATAAGGTACATTATCTTACGACATTTGCTCTAGTCGCCAAAATGAATAGTGTGAGAATACTTTTATCTTTGGATTACAACAGTTCGATATTAAGAATGCATTCCTGCATAGTGATCTTGAGGAGGAGATCTATATGAAAGTCCCACCCGACTTTGAACCAAAGATAAGTGAAAACATGGTGTACAGACTGAAGAAAGCACTATATGGCTTGAAACAATCTCCGAGAGCATGGTTCGGATGATTTACCAAGTTAATGCTCAGCATAGGACATAAATAGAGTCAAGGTACATATTCTGTCTATAAACCATTTGGCTTCAAGGGAAGTAAGGGGAAGTGACTGACTAGCATGTGGATAACATCATTGTGACTAGGAATGATGAGGATGGAATGGAGAAGTTAAAAAGGTGCCTGGTCAAGGATTTTAAGAAGGTGATCAAGGAATTTGAGACCAACGAGTCAGACAGGTTAAAGTAGTTTCTGGGAATTAGGAATGCACACTCTAAGCACGGAATATCCGTATCTCAACAGAATTATGCCCTAGACTTGTTGACCGAGACCGGTAAGCTGGGAAGCAAAGCTATAGATACTCCAATAAGGCCAATTCTCATCATTGCAATCGATAACGATCCTATCAAAGGCTTGTTGGAAGGGTTATCTACTGATCACATACAAAGCCTACGCCATCAGTGCAGTGAGCCAATTTATGCACAATCCCAAGGAATTTAAAGCGGTGCATAGGATTTTACAATACTTAAAGGGATCACCAGGCAACGGAATCTTGTTTTGGAAAAGAAAGAGCTGTCAGATGCATATTATCTATGGTCACTACTGGATAGAAGATCAACTTCTGGGTGCTACATACTGCTACTGCTAGGAGGTACTCGTGTGCCATGGAGAAGTCAGAAGCAAAACATGGTAGCTCAATTAGGCAGTAGCCGACTTTATATCAAGGCCCTAGGAATATGCTATAGTCGAAGATAATTTTGGACTACTTCACGAATAAGTGGAAGGATCATATGAGACTCTACTGTGACAATAAGTCAGCTATCAGCATTGCTCATAACCCAGTTCAACATAAATCGCACAAAACAAGTTGAGGTTGATACACACTTCATTAAGCAAAAGCTTGGTAGTGGCTTGATTTGCACCCGATTTGTGTCCACCGGTGATCAACTTACTGATGTTCTCACAAAGGGGCTTCCCAGTGTTGTGTACACAAGCTTGGAATGAAAGGCATTTACTCACCAGCTTGAGGGGGACTCTTGAAAGATGTGTTCTTATTTTAGATAATTGTTACAATCGCAGATTAATAGGGATGTTTTAATTTTTCTTTTTTTTTTTTTCCTAAATTAAGTTTAGGTAGTTTCCTATTTTGCAGATATTTTGCTTCCTGATTTTGAGGTCCCTTTCAATTGTATATTTTAGGGTTCTCTTGAAGCTCATCCTCTTCATCAAATTGCGTTTTTGTGTCAAAAGAAAGATAGCTATGTTGATACGGTATATTCTAAAGATGCCCTATCGGTGGGGATAATCCATCCGTCTCAAAGGTAGCTCATTCCTCTTGATTCGCCAAATTTTGTTCCTAAATATCCCTCTTTCATCGGCATGGCTTCATTCCTATCCAACGGCAGCATACTAATCTTTATGGTCAGAGTTGTTGGCAAGGTCAAAAAGTAGATATGGAATTCTACTCTAAGAATAATGTAATCAGATTTCCATTCAAGTTGTTACACTTTCAAATGAAGCAAAGCCTGAAAATCTAGATATTAAAAAGAGTTTCTCAAATGTGGCGCATGTAAGCATCTATTGACCTCTTTAAGTCAGTAAACCAGAATATGAAAGTGAAGCAATAAATAAAAGCTCATCCTTTTCTAGCCAGCAGTAAGCCAAACTTTTAGGGTGATCTATTCTCAGTCCACAGCTTAGGTTGTTTGTTACACGATTTAATAAAACTGAAACCAATAACTTGCATCCCACAGATGATAGAGAACAAATAATCTGATAAAGGACATCAAACGACACAGGCTCTTTCAATGGGGGAGGGGAAAGGACCTCCAAGGGAGGAAGGAGGGTAGAGAGAAACAAAATACTTAATAACATAAGAATCACAAGGACAACACAAAAGGAAGTTTGTTTGTATTAATGGAAGAACAATTATTGAAATATACCTCATCCCATCCAATACCATATGCCAAAGGATTCATTTTCATCCTTATGAAAAGATATGTATACCCTAGCCAAGCACAAGCTTCCTTAACATTTGTCACAGTTCCCAATGCCACCTCAGCATTTAGGTTATCTTTCAAGGAGTTGATAAACTGCCAAATGAAATATAGGGAAGTAAGGAAAATGTCAATAAGCAGATATCAATAATATAAATCATCATTCAAACAAAGTTTTGTTCCTTGATCAAATCCTTTGTTGGCCATTTGGTCAATTTTTAGGAATCTAGGTTAATGAGGGGACAAAAAGGCAAGACAATACTGTATTTCTGGAACACAAAGATGAGCTTATGTTTAAAAAAATAAGAGAATCGGAATCCTGAAATTAATTACTGGACTAGAAGAAAATTATAGTAAAACAGATAAACCCTTCTCACTATCAACCGAGTCCCTCCCTTCTTTTCTTACTCTGAATGGTATTCAGTGTTTCCACTCTCTAGTCCCAGGATAAAAATGTGAAAGGGAAGTAATGTCATTGCAATCCAAGGTCTGATTTAATTCTTTAATTATTTTTAAGCATAACATCATGAAATATAATCTTTAGCTGTTTCTTTAAAGTATCCATCAAATCCTTATGTTGGACACTTTTACAGTCACTTGTCTCATTGTTTTTGAGGGGACGGAAATCTGGTCAGAGAATTGAAGCAAATCTTTTGATTTTATACTGGTGAAGACACTTTAAGGATTATACATCTATGATGAACAACCATCTTTATGAAGGGCAATCACCCCTTGGTTCATATTGATGAAGCCATGTCCAACTTTATAGAGGAAAAGAGAATAGCATCTGTTTATCTTATTTTCAACTATGAACATGACTAGGAAAGTGCAATTGAGAATATGATGAATCTATTGATCACTAACTGACTATTCAAGGATCATTGGAACAATAAAAATATCACCCTGAATTTATTGGAACTATAATATAAACTGTTCTTGATTCTTAGAACTAGGAAATAAATCATATATGTAATGTGAACAAACTGCAGCTAATAGGAAATGGCAACAAGAGCTCCTTGTTCATCACCCTTTTATGCATTAGTCAGGGATATGAAACTATTCTAACTTGATCAAGAATTCATCGAGGGTCAACGAGATTCCATCTGCTAAAAGGATGTTTCGTAGAAAGCAACCATTATTTTATCAACATGGTATTCAACACAATTGGCAATTGATATTTTTTTAAGGTACAACTGATGACTAATATGACCTAATACAGGGTATAAAAGTCAATGTACACTTAATAAACTAGCCTCATTTTATGCTGAAATAACAGGAGATCAATTCCAATTTATATAACTAGTTCAATCACTTCTTTATCTTGGTAAATTGAGTGAAAGTGCTTTTATTCATATGTCAGTGATTGCAGCTTCACAGGTTTAAAGTTACAAGATCCGGAATATTACTAACAATCAAAATCTTAAGAAAGAAGAGACAAGCAAGGAGTTACCTGACTCTCAATGGGAAGTTGACTCGTTAAAAGTCGCAAATAGTATGCTAATTTTTCATGAGTAGTTATTATAATGCCTTCACCACTTCTGTCAAACTGGGGTCTTCCAGCACGCCCAAATATCTATAGAAGGATTTATTAACCTCAGAAGGACATATGAGAGAAAAACATCATTCGACAAAAAATCTATATAGCAGCAAGCATAAGGTTGACTCTAACCTGCATTACGTCAAGCATGCCCAGATCTCGCCACCCACCAGCCTTTGGGTCATATATTTGAGTTCCCTGGTGTAACATGCATAAACACCATTACAAGTGTGAAAAATAAACTAACATATGAGACATTATAAAAACTTGTTCAACTCTAGCAAAAAGTGTTTGATTGCTTTGGTGAAGTTCAAAGTTCAAAAGTTAGTCTACAACATAAGAGTTTCAAAATAAGACAAGGAAAAATTAAGAACTACTCAATTAGATTACCTCACAGGCAGCATAATAGGTTATCTTAATTACAAACACTGATCACTACAGAGCTGGAAAAGATATGCTTCATAAAAAAGAAGCAAAACAAGACAAAAAGGAGAAAAATTGGCTGATTAAAACACCCTGCAGAAACCTTTGCAAATCTCTTTTATTCCAGTTTATACAGAGCAGAGACTAGAAGAAAATGCTCTAGCAGAAGAATTAATACAAATGTCATATCGCACATTAATTAAAAATGATCATAAATGGAGGATGAGAATATTAGGGGTTTTAGTTTAGAAGTCAAATTTAAGCAAGTTAATAAAAAATTCAAAATAATACAAAATAAGGCAATATTGAAAGTGAACTAAAATTTTCAGTTCAAACCCAAAGTTTCAATTCAGATCAACAGTTTTAACAATTATGAAAAACACCACAGTATATCAACGTATCCCAATAGGATAATACTGGTTCAGAACATCAAACAAGATAAACGAATTAGTAACAAAAGGTGCTCACCTCACACTCCCTCCGCCCAGAAACAAATCTCCTTGTTTGAAGTCATATTATGAATGAGAGAGTTGAAGAAAGTAAAATTATGTATGTCAATCACATCACGCATTTTAAGGGTATTTTGGAAAGTAAGTTACTATTTTAAGAAATGAAACATCATTTAAGGACATTGCACAAAGGAAATAGCAGCACTCATTTGACATCATCAGGAGAATAAAAGATAGACTTCCACTAAGAAAAGGCATTGAGGAGAGCAATAATAGTCCTTGAATTACTTCTCTACCCTCCATTCTATCTATCCAAGGAGATGGAAGGGCACATTAACAAAATAGGTTTATTAAAAACTCAAAAAATCCTTTTCTGAGAAGAGAAGGGAGAGGAGACAGAGAGAGGGTGAAAGATGCTGCTATGTCAAAGCATTTAAGCTTAGAGAACAAATTAATGCTATGTCAAGACTTATTCTTGGAGGGATTGGACAAGCATATCATGGATCAAAAAGCAGTTCCTCCAGAAAACCGGCCGAGAGAGAGAGAGAGAGAGAGAGACAGGAAGACGTAGACAAAGAAGACATGATAAGAATTGAAAAATCAATCTACCCAGATTGCATAGAAACACATTATCAGAAAGGTAAAATTCAAAGTGGAACAACCTTAATCACCACAGTGTGAGCAGGCAGATTTACTCCCCATGCCAAAGTTGCTGTGCAAACAAGGACCTAGCAATAACAAAAGTGTATTTTAGAGGAAGATGGCTATAACATTCTAAGAGAAATGAGTTGAAAAGTGAGCAACATACCCTTAAAAGTCCCTCAGAGAAAAGTCGTTCAGTCAGGCCTCTGTCAGCGCGTAGCATCCCAGCATGATGGATGCCAACAGCATATTCAAAAAGTTGGACCAGCTCCTTATTTCTGGACTTCAGAACTTCCTTCTGATTTGCATGAATTCATTGAAAAAGGATGAATACTTGAACAGAAACAATTAACTTTACATAGGATGGATGTCACATAAAACTTATCAACAAAAGTTCCCTACCTTAATAAGTCCCTGCTGAGGATGTGAAGCATTTGTGAAAAGATCGAAGTCCTCATGTCTTTTGGCCATTTCAACCTGTTCATTATGCCATCCAATAAGGTTATAAGGCAGAAGCAATCTATGAACTACATTACATTATGCCATGAAATGAGGTTATAAAGTGGAAGCGCTCTGCTCTATATATGAATTATAGCTTTTTTTTCCAAATAATATATAGAATCAAACAAACGTACATATATCTGTGCATTTGTGTGAGTAGTAGAATGATATCATCTTTGACCAACTTCTTTTATTTTTATTTGTTATAAATAAGTCCTGCTCACTCTGTAAGATTATACGCAAAACTATTGAACTCGTTAGCAATGGTTTTGGATATTCACTTGTAACTACAGGGAAAACTTCTTCCAATATAAACCCAAAGACTTTTGTTCAATAAGTTTGGCTACAACTTTAAAGTTGTACCTCTACGTTACTTCCTCTCATATAATTCCCACACATAATGGAAAAACCTCAAAGTAAGCTATCACACATTACTGCTAAGAATTCAGATGAATTGGAATGACATCAAGATTTCTCTGCAATGGAGTGCACAAAAATATATTCGGACATACTTTTAGTCAAAACCCTAGCCCGTTTTGCTTTGCATTGATTTCAGACAGCTAGAATATCCAAAATCATCTACAAAAGAGGTCATGCTGGAGCGTGGGAATATTTACTCAGTGGGTCTTTCTTTAACTTTCTATTTCATAATTCTGGGAATTATTCTTCAACCTTGTAGCAGTTTAAACCGGTGCAAAATTCCAAAATAAAGTTTAGCCTATGAAAGCTGGAAAGGATGATTTCGGACGCATGTTATCGTCTTGCATGACCCAAAATTAATTGAAATCTAGTGCACTGATTTAATGTACCATTCTCTACTACATTTTTATAATTAGCACACCTTTTATCTTTTTATCATTTTCATGTAAAGGGGCTAGATGTTTGTAGGATCATGCATGTAAAATAAGTAATTAGTACTACAATTCAATTTCTTAGTTGAGTTTACCACATTGACTTTGCATTTTTTCTGGTAAAATTTTAATGGGGTTCGTTAAAACTAAATACAGAGATTTCTTTCTACGAAAATATGCTTTCACCTATTTTACGAAAATTAACTGGGTTCACTTGAACCCATTAACTTCCATCTAGCTTATCCGCACCTTGGAATAAAAGAAACTGCCACCCTAACTCAATGGGGTCCAAACATAGCATAACCTTTTCCAAGAATTTATGAGAAACAATTGTACAACATGTTACCAGTTTGTCAGCTGTTTTTCCTGTATCTTTCCGTGAATGAACAAAAACCATAACCTGATGTCCTCGCCTTAGTGAATCAACCACCTTCGGGAAAAGTATAAAATTATTGGTAAACTTATGAACTTTGCAAATCAGCAATTCACGAAATAAATCCAACCTTATTGTAGCATATTTCATTCATCAATTCATTACGAGCTAAAAAGTTATGTTCGGAAATCCCAATGTACTGCTGCTCAAGAGGTACTGGGCGATAGCCTGAATCGAAGAAGAATAGGCCTGTTTCTGGATTTACCCTCAGAAATTGTGCAACCTAATTTTTGCATAAGTATAGACATTTACAGATGATCAGGAAGGACAAAATCAATCCATATAAATGGAAATCAACTTGCAATTTTATTCTACCAAATGGTAATTCTTTCAAACAATGATTCGAGCAAGCTGAAGTACGCTACCTCCAAATAATTGGGCAGAGTGGCAGAAAGGCCAACAATGCGTATCATACTTTGTGTGGATTCAACCTGTATGAAACACAAAACAGCAGTGTTAAACTTGAGTAGCCTGTACTGGAGAAATATCTGCACATGCATATGTGAGTGTGTAAAAAAAGTGCATAAATAAAGTGACTATTAATGAAACCACTTCCATTTCAATACTCACGGTGGACAAAAATTACTCCAGAAATACTCGAGTTTGATACCCAACTTTATGTGTTATCAACAAAACTAAACTTTGACATGGATGCTCTGATGTACAACTTAAAAGTTGTATATAGAAGTATTCACATACAAAATTTGCAGTCTTCAATTATGAAATGTAGACACATATTAATAGGAACTTATTTGCAGACATGTAGTTGAAAAGTTAATGTGTCATTTAATATTCATGGAAAAGTTTAGAGGATTAGATGGATTAAAGAGAAAAGAAGACATGGAAATGAAAATGATACAAACAAATTCCAATGATCATTCTGACACAGCAATAAGACGAGGAATGATGAATATTGTGTCACAGGGACAGAATGCAAATTATGTATGCTTGTGGGAACAGTTGTATATGATACAAGCAACATAAGACTTCAGGAGTGACAACAAGTGTAGCAAGATAATGATATGTGTCAATTTGGGGCTTTGTGATCCCATGGAGTTCACAAGTTGTGCCAAGTTGCACCTGTATAACTCAGACCACTGAAACAAAGTTGGGGTGTGAATTAGGGCAACTATACAAATGGAACTTATGATTTTCAAAAGGAGACATCCATACTATAGAAGTAAAATAAAAAAGATAAAATTATGGTTAGGGGAGTAGGAACTTTCTTTTTTAAAAAAGAAAAAGACAACTTTTAAGTAGGGATAGTAAAATATATAATTTAATAAGAACACAACTTTATCAAATTATACACATTTATAAATATGCACATATATGCGATTATTTCTTGGTCTAACACTACTTTAATAGATATTATTGTTTCACATCCATTTTCCTTACAAAGTTCAAAAGGCTATTTGGACCACGGATTATTGAGGACAAGAAAAGCATTAAAAAAATCAAAGCAAAAGGCTGTATCATTTGTGATAAATGTGTTTTTTAGTATTTTATTTACTAAAATCCAATATTCAAACATAGTATAAACGAAAATGCATGGAGTACAGGAAAGGAGAAGGGAAACATAGGGAAATAATTAAATTAATCCATGACTTTCCTCCTAAACAGTAGGTGTCAACCAATAAGTTAAACCCAAGAAATTTCTTCTATCTTTAAGTGGACTACTTGTTGTTTTGAGTGGTGCAGTGTGATGATTAAAATGTTGTTTCTAGTATTTGATTGATTAGGCAAAATCTAGCTTGTGATAACTATGGATATCATTTGTTGGGGGGCGTGGAGATAATCAAATGCAAAAACTATATGATCATATATCCTTAAAATGACTTAAGTAAACAATTAGAGTGTTGTTAATCTGTTTTCCCATACGAAAAATTTGCATTTTACATGTGAAATATTCTTTGTAAGGTATAGAACTCATAAGGTTTTTCTGTAGTGAAATTTAGTAAAATAATTTAATTTAACATAAAATATAATAAAAACAAAATAATATCAACATAGATGTAATTTTCTATCACTGATTTTTTTTTAAATAAATTTTTAAATTTAGTGTTCCCTTCTCTTGAAATAATTAAGACTATGTTCTTTGTAAATAAGCGAGCTCCTAATCCCTTGAGCCAAACTTTCCCATTTAATTTTCTATCAAAGTGTCTTCCTAATAAATTATGTAGTTTAGTATTTTTCTCTTTAATTAATTAAAAGTTATTGTATCCTTAATAAATTATATAGTTTAGTATTTTTTTGTTTAAATACTTAAAAGTTATTGTATCCTTTGTAAATAAGAAAGTTCCTATTCCCCTAACCATAATTTTCCCAACAAAAATTAATCAGCTAGTCACAAAACAGAGCACTAGATAAGAGCAAGCTTAAGAACCTCCATTTAAAGATTAATACCTCTATTGCCGGTGTTCTCCTAAGGAGTTCCGTAGCTCCAAATGACTGTCACTTTATGAATGTTGAGGCATGAAAATCCTTCTCTTTTTCCAAATGCCCGCCAATCTTAGAACATACTCTCTTAGACACCAGCACAATTGATACACGACATCCAACACAGACACCTCTATTATACCACCATCAGTCCCCCCTATGAAACAACAGCAAGAAAACCATCTTTCATGACCCCCACGCAATCTCCATCTCCACATGCCACTAAACAACCATCCATTAGCCAATCCATTACCATTAAACCACATCCTGCCAACCACTGAAATCACAGTCAACCACCTTTTTCTAGTTTACCATTCCAGAAGTATGGCATGCAACTGTCTCCCAAAGACTGCACCATGTCTAGCAGCTGTGACCCCAATTATCTTCCTTCAACTGCAGATAATCAAGCCTAATCAGGCCTAAATATAACTCTCAATTCTAACAATCTATCACTCACTTGATTTGACCTTTAGCCCTCAGGTGACATATATTTCGAGTTCCAACACCAAGAGGGCAACAGTTTTTAGGTGAAAATCACTATGGTAAGGTGACATTTGGCATTGTACACGTGGAGGTTTTTTTGGAGGGGGTTGAGGGGGAGAAGTGGTTTAACTATAGTAGAGCCATGTTCTCTATTACTTTTGGGTTTGTAACTGTTTGTTTTGCAATACATCCAACGGTTTGTGGTTCTTTTTGATGAAGTCTTCAATTTTTAGGAAACCTGAAACTGTGGAGTCGTCTTTTCTAGCTTGTTTTGTAAGTTTGCCAAGTGGTCTTGTTTCTTGTAATTGGCAGTCATAGAGGTTTGTTTTCCTGGAAGCAGTTTATCGGATTGGGTATGCACTCGGCTATCCCTAGAGCCCGTCATTTAGTTAACAAAAGCATATGTGGCTGACAATGGTGGCAAAACTATGGTTTACAAGAAAACAATAAGGGTGAAACACATGATTACATTTTTCAGAAATTGTAGTTGAAAAAAATTAGAAGTAGAAAAGAAAATTCCTAGTAAAAAAAAAAAAACAAACAGAAAAGATAGAAAAGAGTCGGTATATGGAAAGAATGATCCTTATAATGATACTGCCACTATGATTTCTACTACCCAGGAAGTAAGAGGAACCATCAATATTAAAATACCCACTAGACTTCTGTCTTAAGTATTGAAATCAATACTTTTTCCAAGAAATTACATTGTGCAATAGAGGGGGAATACATTTAGTTTTTTTAATCGTATAATTAGAAAGTCTTATCTTTGGGTTGGTATTGAGCTAATTATGCTTTAAAATTCGCAAAGCCTTGCAACATTGTCAACTTTCCCCATTACCATTTATACGGTTATCTCCATTTTTCAGACTCCAAACCACTTTGGTAACTTGTTCTGTGCAAATTAAGGTGGAAATCCGCCATTCTACAACTGAATCTCTTGTTTACCAACCCTTACTAATTTTGCAGCAGGCAATTGCAAAACATTACGATATAGGAATGTGGGGACAAGGCAAACCCATGAAGAATAACAAATATAAACAAATTATAAAAAAGTCAAGGTTTTTCAGAATGAATGACAAACTGTCCTGTGAATAGTTAATCGCATTGTAAGGGTTCAAAACTTGCTCAAATAATCTTCAGGCGACTCTCAATGTAGGAAATGTGTATTATATAAAAAACACCATATGAATATCTTGTGCAAATGAGAGACTTGTGTAATATTAAACAGGGAATGGGACAACAAAAGCAAAAAGAACTAGGAAAAACTCTTTATTCTCTTGAGCATCAAATACCGCATTTGATAATATCAAGAAACCCTCAAAAATTCAGAAAATACAAAAAGTCTTATCTATTGATTTAAGAATACAACTTTTGTTGTTTTATAACCACATTCAAGATAACACCGTGGGAACTTAGAGTTGGTAGGCACAACTACTCAGCTCCTGGCTCATTTATATATTAAAAAAAAAAAAATGAGCACAATCTTTCATACTGAAATTCTCAAAGTTCTCAAAAGGACAAAGTTTCTTTTAGGAATATGTAAGAATTTGTACTTAATTTACTGCCAACATTTTTTGTTTATTTGCGTGAAAGAATAGAAGCATAGCAGTTATAGCTTGCAAACAATTTAACAACATTCAACTGATATACCATGCCATACCTGACGAAGTGTGCGAGCTACTAATGCTTCTATTACCGGACCTCTATCATCATTCAACAAATGTACTTCATCAATGATTAGGAGCTTCACTAGCATGGAGAGTGACATATCGCTGCTTTTACGAGTAATCACATCCCACTTTTCAGGAGTTGTTACAATCATCTGAATCACAAAAGAAAATGAAAGAAGCTTAAGAGTGCAACCTACAAACTATTCATGCAAAATCATGTAACATTCTTTTGTTATATCAATGCCAAAAATAATTGAACAAAACCCACAGTCACATGAATAACAGATAACCTGAGTTTCTTCAAGCTCATTTTTGGAGAGTTGCATATCCCCAGTGAGTTCTCTCACAGTCACATTTAAAGGGGATAATCGATGGCTGAAGGTTGAAGTGACCTCCGCAGCTAATGCCTAGAAAGGATCGACAAAATATTAGCAATTCTTAGAAGATTGTGGTTAGTTATATGAAAAAATTTACCTTCATAGGAGCAACATAAACAATCTTGAATTCATCTTTATGCAGATAACCATCTCTGAAGTGTTGTCCAATCTGTTTAAATGTTTCAATTTGATCAATCAAAGCAAGTTTTAAGGTACCAAATTTATCATGCAAAGATCAAAATAGAAGTAGCTCTGTTGCACTTGCTTCACTAGAGCCATCAAGTGCAAAGAAAATACAAAATCCAATCAATTCTATATGAGGAGCACAAAGATACAAGAAATCCTAAGTATGTACATTAGGAACAAGAAGAGAAGAGTATCGGGTGGCATATGTTTAGCCAGTAGCTTTTTCTCCCCTCAGTCCTTTTAAGAGACTAAATAATATGCACAATTCAGAATAAGCAGATGAGAGGCTGACAAGTAATCCAAGACACAAAATATGGAAGTCAATTAATGCAGAGGCAAAAATTGCTTAAACAGAGATCATTTTTAGTTATTAGGTGTTGAAGGAGTTCTGCTTATAGGCGGTTAGACACTAGTAAGTTTTAATCATGCCCCTGCCATCAATTATATTACAGTTCTCTCTCATTTACAGAAGCCTTGTTGAGCTACATCACAGAAATTTTGTCTCTCATTCTCTCTCATGAACTATTAGTATTTCATCAATCTTCTGCTTCTTTTTGGGTCATAATTTTCTAATTACTTTCCCATCTCATATCAATTTCGTACAGCGCAAATAGTATTGGCTTACTTGCATTCCCCATACATTTCAGTCACCCTATTTCCTTTTCTCCTTCTAATTGTCTAGAAGTTGTAAAGGATGAAAATGCAATTCATTACAGCAGGCAAGTATATATATCACAGGAGAGAAGAAAGGAAGTGGTATCGTCCATACCTCGTGTAGAATGGAAACCATAGCTATATTTGTTTTTCCAGCCCCGGTTGGTGCACAGACCTGCAAGCAAATGAAAATCATTTCCGAGAAATCAAAGGCTCTATTCTCCTGGAACAACTGAAGTAAAGCATATAATATGGGAATTGTTTCACCAGAATATTTTCGTTAGTGTAGTAAGTAGTTTGGAATATTCTGCTCTGTATCCTGTTCAAAGACTTGTAACCATGAAAAGCAGCTTGTGCAATGTCATCTAGCTCCTTTATTTCAATCTGTCATCAATACACAGCAACTCAAAATTGTAAGATGAAAATGAAACTTCCACAAGCAAAAAACAAAGTTACAAAGGAGGTCAATTTTTCAGGATAAGAAAGTGGAAGTTATATTAAACTAGAAACTTGAACACAAAATCTAGAGAACAAGCAATCCTCCATTAAAAATAAATAAACTGACTCATGTTAACAAGGGATAATGCAGATAGATGAATGTGTGCATGCACATGCAAAAGTCATTAATGTTATATACAACAAGACAAACACATCCACACACAAGCAAATATATGTATATGATATTTATATATGTATGTCTGCAGTGCATATGTATGTGCACTCGTGAAGTAAAGATATGTCTCTGGAATTAAAAAGGAAGCAAAAGAAAAGCACCAACAAGCATGAAATAATGCTTATCTAAATTACCACAAAATAAGAACCTGTAGCCCTTCTAGTGAAAATATTACAATGCATTACTGATTTAATATACCAGCCTCTCCCCAGGTTTCATTGGTGCAGTTGGTGTAGGAGGAATAGTGACTTCTTCATACCCCTTGTAATGCTTCCTTACAGTGCCCTGAGGAAGGGCCGTGGCAGCAAACTGAGTCCCATCACCGTGCCCCACAAGGTCATCAAGTAAATTTTTCTTCTCACTTGCTTGAAGTAAAAAACTAAAAGACAAAGAAGACAAGTTGTCGTCAATTCCGTGATCTGTTCCACGTCTATGTTTTTTTTCCTCCTTGCGCCGAAGTTTATCAATTTGTCGTTCAGATTCTGTTTGAACAGTTACCTATATACATAGAAAATTAATTTGGGAATGTCAAACTTAATATCCCGACAACTGTGAAAGATGAAAGATCACAAAAACAATAAACAGGAAATACGCCGAAGTTTATCTATTTGTCGTTCAGATTCTGTTTAAACAGTTACCTATAAAGATGGAAAATTAATTCGTAAATATCAAATTCAACATTCCAATCACTGTAAAAGATGAAAGATAAAAAAACAATAAACAAAAAATTCACTTCATTACCTGAGTAGCATAACTTGGCATTCGTGTTTGTGTGTTTGAAGTTGATTTATCAGATTTGAGTACAAGCAGTCCACGATGGATACTTTCAACAAGGTCCTTTCTATGCTGAGAGAGAGAGAGAGTTCAGAAAATAAAAGAAAAGATCAATCTTTCCAACAAAGTATCATGAATTACTAAAATTACACAGGATTGCTTTATACCGGTTTACTAGCATAAATTATATGCATTATATCTTGCACCAGATTGCTTAGTGATCTTCGCGACTACTGGGATGAAATTTACTATCAAGTCCAATGTTTCTGAAGTAAAATCTAACAAAATAAATTTTCACATTTCCATTACGTTTTGAAAAATCAGTTAATAAGAAGTGGAATATGGTCAAAGAACAAAAATCACTATATTTCAAGTCAACGAGCTAACGTCGTCCATACCATGATAAGGTCTTGAACAGTTTCGAATGAGCTATCACCAACAAGATCCAGCAAATCGCCAGCAATCTTCAATATTAAATCATAATTTAACAAGAACAAGGTCACTCAAAAGTTAGAAAAACAAAGCACAGAGCTTAGAGATCAGAACAAAAGCATTATCAATATCATCTGTGTACCTCATCACCAGGTTTCTCTGAATCAAGAATCCGGCAAATGGTCATTGCTAGTTCATCTCGAGGAAGCTGTGAAGTACTTGACCTGACAATTTTGTCGCATGCATCCCGCAACCACTCTAGGTCAAAATTACCTTCACCAGCAGAAGGATGGAAATTTGCAGAGCGACCATAATCAGACCATCCCTCATGATTAGAAGATGATGTGCTAGTTTCCTCCATCAAAATCTCTGCATCCTCCAAAGAAGTATCAACTAGAAAGCGAGCAGGAGGTTGGAATACAAGGTCTGCTCCAAATTCCAAATCCTCGCTACCTTCACGCACCAATTCTGGTAAGTACCCAGTCCCATGTTCAATATTCTGTAAACCAGAAAGCCTCTCCGCCAGTGATGCAACTTTCAATGTGTTTGCTTCTGCAACAGTATGACCAACGAGCTTTTGCAACTCAAACCTGAATAACATGAAAATTACACAGTATGTAAAGGGGCAATCATTATTATAAAACTCAACAGTTCTAATAAAAATGCCCAAATTGGGGTCCAAACCATGTATAAATATTGAAGACATAAAGATTAATCACAAACAGAATATTATAACTTGGTTGACAAATCTCAACTTGAAAAATCAAGTTTTTGTCATGTTCAAACAATCCCATTTCTTCCTCTCTTTTCCTTCTTCCCACCATAGTTCACTAAACTTTTCAGCCTCTTGAAAGTCCTAATTTTTTTGTTAGACAAATACAAATGACCTAAGAAAGAAGAAATTATGCATCGTAACCATGTCACTTGAATACCATGACTATGCATTGTCATAACTGAGGGCCATAACTATTTAAATTTTCCTAGGATATAAATTCCATAAACCACAAGCAGCAGCATTTCCAAGTACTAAATCAACACCTTTCAAACAATATTATCATCTTATGTGACAAAAGGATCATTCCACGTAATTATAACATGATCAGAATGAATCGACTGAATTCAGAAAAAATTAAATTTAAATTTCTAACACAAAATTCATGAATACCAATTCTGAGCTCTTCAATATTAGTCTCCAGGTAAAAACATATCAAATTCAACAAAAAATTGCACACAAGTAAATTTAGAATTTTCTATCAAAAAAGAATAAAAAAAAACTTTACTTTTTCGCCAAAATTCTCTTGTCACCCTCATCCTCTTCAGATCCAGAAGGCCCACTAAATAGCCTATAAACATTCAATGCCACTTCCTGAAACTCCTCCGACACCACCTCACCACCCATCAACTCAACCACTGCCGCAATAAATTGCTTGTACAATTGCCGTAGCTCAACAGAAGCTGCACAATAATACACATAACAAATACATAACTAATACGAATATACAGCAAGAAAACATATTAAAATTCATATCTTTCCCAATATCTCCACCTAATTATACCACACAAACACAGTCAAACAACACCATCAATAATATAAATGTAAATTCGATAACCGTCTACAGAAGCACACACTCATTATACACAGCTATAGAGTGCAGCAGTACCTTCTTCCCATCGATAAATAATCTTACGAGCGAGCTCTGATTCTCCAAGCGAAGCTGCAGAACTAATGCACCAAACAGAATTCAGACGTCAATCAGGTACCAAAACGATCATCATTCAAACTATAAAAGAGCTTAAAAAACGATGAATTCTTCTAATTATCATCAGCATTTACATCTAAGTATGCATACCTACGGCGATTGAGGCTTTGGAGGAAGGATTTCCGGTTGAGATACGCTTGATCGGCATCGAAAGGTAGCCTAAGAGAATTGGTTAACCGCGGGAGCTCCAGCAACATTTTTGCTATGATTTGGGCGTGTCTGCGCCGAAGAAGGAACGGTGAGACTATACTGAAAGTTGTGGGGTTTTGTATTTATAGATTTGTGAACCGGGTTTGGATATATGAATCTGCTGATTCGGGCCACGGCTCGATTTATAGGAAAAATATTTGGGTTTGGGATGGTAATTGGTGGTCCAGACCCGAATTTATTTTATTTGGAGTGGATTTTTAAAATTATAATTAGGTTTAACATAGATTTTGATTTTTTATTTTCAATCCCCTCCTATTTAATTTTTTATTTATTTTTATTTTAATATATATGTATTTATGTAATATTATATTTTTAAAAATATATATTTTAAAAAAATTAGTGATATTATTTTTAAAAGATATATCTTTTAATATTTTTAAAATTATAAAATGAGTCCAATGGATTTAACCCGTATTCGATGGGACGGGCCTCGAGTTTTGGCAAACTCGTCCCATGCCCATCTTATTGCCATCTCTAATTTGGATTTTAGGTAATTATTTTAGAATTATTAAGTTATACAGGTTATAAATTATCTGTATGATTAGATGATACCTATTTTGGAAGAAAGCATATTGTTGTGGAAAAAATTTCATAAAAATAGTTTTATTTGGTGTTTTAAAAAATCAAGTGTTATCTATATTCTCCTTCAAATTTTCTCCTATTTTCATTACTTTCCTCTCCTTCTGAATTTAGTGTGAAAATCATTATACTCACAAAAATTTCCAAGAAAAAGAATTGGGCTATATTTGGATCAAGTGTTTTGGTGGAAGTCTTTTGGGAAAATAAATTGAAAATGATGTATTATAAAACGTAATATATAATTAAGTGTATTTTGAGAGGGAATGTATTTTAAAATAATGAATTGAGAATAAAATTATTTTAAAAAAATTACATTCAAACAAAGTTTGCTTCCCTCGAAAAACAGTGCCTTTTGTACTCTCTCGGTTACAAACACAGATATACACAAATACATACTCATGTACAACAACTTGGGTCAAATACATATACATGAATTTAGATACGAATATATATGTTTACATCTAAATATGTAAATATAATTATATATTTTAATGTAATATAAATTTATAATAAAAATAATTGATCCAAATGAAATATAATAATACATGTATATGTATATATATATAAGTACATGGATTTATGTATATATATTTGTTAAACTTATAAATTACGACATATATATATATGTGTGTGTGTGTGTGTGTGTATGAATTTTGCACACTTGACGGTGGTGCCAAATCATTTAAATTATCAATATGTTGCAAGTCAAATGAACTTGGTATAATAAATAGAAATTATGATCGATGAATACATATCTTTATATATGCATATTTATGTACATGTATTTATTTCATTAACAAAATAATTACATATATTTATACATGTATATTTTAGATATTTATACATATGTACATGTACGTTTTACTACACTTATTTGTACAAAATATATAAATATATTTTTTAAAAAAATAAAAACAATAGATATGTAAACACACACACACACATATATATATACAGTCCTTCCTATGTAATAGAAAAGGATTCCATGATCCTGAAACGATAGCGAATCTAATTGTATTAGTTTCTATAATTGATTTTTTCTGTGTAATAGTAATGGATAGGGCCTCATTGGTAACTGCTACAAAATCTCTTACATTGAAACACATAGTTATGAATATATATATATATATATATATATATGCAAGCATGTATGGTGCAATAAACCAACCAAACATATATCTTAGTTTTTGTTTCATATCAACTATAATCATTACATTTTTTTTTTATAAAAAAAACCCTATACAAATATATATTTTATTTCACTTCTCATTTCACTTAAACTACTTTTTATCACTTTTTCTCATAAAATCAATTAGCACCCTACGTTTTTGTTATCTGAAAGTGTTTTCATTTAGGAAAAATCTTGTCATAAAATAAAATTATTTTTAACCCAAATTATTATAGGCTCACTACTATTATTATATTAACATCAAAATTATATTATCTATTTTTATACTATTATAAATATGTATCATATTCTTTCATATTATATAAAATATAATACAAATCATTAAAAAAGTTTAAATGACCCCACTAACCTAATATAAATTTATCAGATCAGACTAGGGTAGGGTGTCTACAGATCGATTAATCGACTGAATCGAACATAAATCAAACATTCAGCACGTACCAAAAATATTGATTTGATATTAAAAAATTTTACAAAAAATTCAGTATTTAGTTCGATTTTGGTTCACTAAACCATACCAAGTACCAAATTGTTGTTTTGATATATTTTAATTTTTTTTGCGTATATATTTTTATATATATTATTTATTGTTAACTTACCAAATTAAAAAAATCATAAATTAATAATTCATACAATTATGATTGTAATATTTACAATTTTAACTATTTTTTAATTTTTTAAGAAAAATGATTTACTGAATCATAAAAAAAAATTCAATAATAATTGAACCGAACCGATTATTTTAATTAAATATTTGATATGATATTTTGTCGTGCCCATTTTTTTGATTCAATACGATTCTATTCAATTTAACTCAATAAACACCCCTTAAATAAAACATTTACAATCTTAAATGTCTCCTAAAATAAAATTAATCCATTTTCATTCACAAATACATCTTCCTCCATAACATCCTCCACAAAATATCCCAAACAAATCTAAACATTGCAACAGTGTGTTTGATTTTATATCATTGGACTCCTGAAATTAACATTGTTTTTGGATCCAGAATTTTGATGAGAAAAAAAGAAAAAAAAATCAAATGATAAAGCACAAGGTATATTATCCTTTGAGGTGAGAAATTTTTTTTCTTTGGTATTTTTCCTACTAAAATTCTAGAACCAAATATAGCATAAAAGTAATAAAAAATAAATTGGAATGCAAATGGAGATTTCTAATTTAATTATAGAATTTTGATTTCACCCAAATATTTTTTTGGATCAGTTGTACTATTTAGCAAAGATCTTGGTTTTTGTTCCTTAATTTGTATACGAGTCTAACCTAGTAGGCTATTACTAGCATTATTAGGTAAAATATGCTCCATATTTTTCATCCATATTATTATATATATTCATAAAAGTGCTAGTCACATTTAATGTTTGCTCCAATTGTAAGAATCCATATACTTCTATTTATAAAAACAATGAATATTCTATGTTTTTGTTAAAATTATAAAAAAGACATATATGCCCTTAAATATCTCTGTTTAATATAATTAACCAATTACTATTTGTGGAAACCTGTCTAAGTGAACAGTGGGGGGTTGGGTTCTGAATGCGCTGATTGGTGGTAGAATTGTTTTTATGGAGCACGTCTTCTTTTCTTTTTCATATATTTTTTTTGGAGCACGTCTTCTTTTCTTTTTCATATATTTTTTTTGGAGCACGTCTTACTAATGTGTGTGCACATAACTTGTGTTGTAAATTGAGAAATTAACACAAGGTTTGTTTTTAATCTATAATTTGTGCGTTAACTTTATCATTTTATGCATTGTTTGTTAATGATCTAGTAAATACTACATTTTAAAAAAAAAATTGTGAATTATTCCATAACACTCCATCTCATATATTTTCGTAAATTTGGGAAAGAAACCCATTTTGAAGAAAAAATCTCCAAATAGGAAAATTCCAATATAAATAGTGATTTTTCATTAATTACACTAAAGTTAATGCTTATTAATAAAAACACCCTCAACCCCCTTCTTCCTTCACATGCACATGCATATTTTCAAAATAGAAGGTTAACAAGGAATATTGGGTCCAAATCTTAATATGACATGCGTATATTGTCCTTTCGAGGGTCCATGTCGCGTGACGTAAAAAAAAGTTTGGTGGGTGAATTGACCTTAATCAAAAGTTCTACTACAATCGTGTATAGATTATGACTGCATTTAAATTTACCAAAAAACCAAACTAGGGGTAAAGCTGACCAATCCCAAAATTAGTCGAGCGAAGCGTAAAATCTGAATTAGTGAAAATAAATAAATAAATATATATATATATATATATATATATATATCTTCTCCCTCAAACCTCTTGACTACAACAACAGCTTCCTCGGGTGAATACTCCAGTTTTGGAGACCAATCAGTGACATCCCCCATCTGAAACAACACAAGATACGATGCAACACCCATTTTGCCCATATGTTACAGCGGCATATTTTGAGGGTTCTGAACATGGTTCGTCTTATTTCACTCGGACACCACCTGTTGAAGAACCAAGCAAATACCATAACATTAATTTTTCTTGAAGGGCACCACTTAACAGTTCACACCACAATGTAAGTAAATTTCGCTTCATATTAGTAATGGCCGTCCTTAGTTTGTAAGTCATGTATAAATGCCTTTTCACGCCAGTGAGTATTGATGCTTACTGATTAACCTTTGCTCAAACAATAAAGAAGCCACACATAAAAATGTTTAAGTTACGAAGCGAATTGGCTTTCTCATGTATCTCTACCAATTATAAGCAAAACCTTGGTGTACATAAAGATGGGAGATTGTTCTATAGAATGTCTCAGCGATTTATGATAGCACAGTCTTCAGTCCTGCTGTCTGCCTCCAAAAGTGAAGGTCTTCATGTAACCTGAGAGCTGCATTTATCCAGTGAGACTGTTGTTCATATAGTCCTGCAGAATCCACACTCAAGATATTTAAAAGAGAGGTGGATAGGTTCCTCCAATATAGATGGAAGCAATATATCACAACGATAAATTGTGTGATCTAGTTGAAGACAAACTTGTGACAGGATTTTACTTGAAGGTAGAAGAAAGCCTCTTCTCTCCGTCTCTCAGACCCTTGCTAGTACCAAACGAGTAATGACTGCACCTGCATGATAGAAATGACAGTTCATTCAACATCACATGGCCCTGCGCAGGCACATTGCAGATAGATTATCTCATCAAGTCAAACTTAAACTAAAAATACACGAAAATTTATTTGCTTCCCCAACCCCTCTTTCATGCTTGTAAAAGTAACTAATTTACAGCTGATCTAATCCAACATGTAATTTCAGTTTCAAAGATGTATATGAACTTCCTCAGAACACTGGAATTGTAAATCACAACAAATACAGATTATAGCCATCAATGATTGGAGTTTTAATAGCAATTCTGACAGGATATTATCTAGAAGAGAACATCCTATAAAGTTTCTCATTGAAAAACATTGGCCCCTTCTATTTTGAAGACTCTGGATATTTATCTAGTTTCTGTAGCATTTCTTGATAACTTCTCTGATACTCACCATCTACTCCTGATGCTTCGCCTTCCACAACCTATTTCCACTTCCACATTTCTTTTCACAATTTCTAATCAACATTAACACTATGGTTGTTGAATGAGATGTTACATGTTGAAATGAACACTGTACCCCTTCGTCAGGGGCTGCAACAGGTCAAGTGCAAGACAGCAAGCTCAACAATAGACAATGGTTCTTGATGGCATTGGTGGAAAATTCATTACCTGAGGTGATATGGCACAAAGATCAAGGGACAACTTAATAGCCAGTTTTCTCAATAGAGATGAGAAGGCGGAAATCTCACACTAAATGTGGTTATAACTGATGTAAACAGGCCTAACAGATTTTTGCAAGCATTGGTAAATGCATATACAAGCATATATAGCTACCAGAAAATGTCTCTAGGTAACTTGATTATTAGTATTCTAGCATTTGAACAGATTTTTTCTTAAAAAATGCTTCTATGTGGAATGCATGCAAGAAAGGATCTTAATAGACAATACTTGCTTGCATCACACACCTTACCATATTTTATTCTTCATTGTTATCATACATGATCGCCATTCGGCGTCGGGTGGTAGTTCTCCTTGGAGGAGAGTCCTCATCTGATTCAATGTACTGCTTCTTGAGTGTACCTCCTGACTCCTTTCTTCTAGACTTTGCACCCTGATGATCATCCAGTTTTGCAATATAAAAAAAATTAGCAAGCACTACTAATGGCAGCTGAGAGTTGAATTTGTAATTGCTGCACAAAACAATTACACATCTAGTTGACTAAGCATTATTGCCAATAGAGAGATCAGACATAAAACTGGAGTTTTAACCCAACTTGTCATGCCATAGGGATAATCCTCGGGATTGGACTCTTCCACTTTGCAAGAGCATTAGATTTCACAGAGAATACAAGACGGAATTCTACACCAGACTCCTCTTTCTATTTAAAACATTTCTGCCTCTACATCCTAGAGATGCATAGGAGTTTACCATGCCAAGAACCAAAAGCATTACATTGTGACCATGTACACACACACACACACACATATATACATAATTAATATATCTAGAGAGAGAGAGAGAGAGAGAGAGAGAGAGAGAGAGAGTATCCCATAGATTTACACCCATTCTAGACGGTGGATGCCATTAATTTTTGAGCAGCCACTTGGTTCATTAGTCGGGACTTACACCTGGAACTAATTCGTTTTTATTTATGAACTAAAAAATAGAACCTATAATACTCGCCATTTTATTTTGGCAGTCATTTAACTGATGATTTTAATTGCATTTACTTGTTTTCCACTTTGAATAGTTTAACCGTGATATGCTGCTTAATGATGCAATTTATGAAAGCCTTTTAAGAGAATTTTACCATTAAACAATACAAGAAAACCTCATCTCAATATAGGTCACATAAGGCGGGTGCAAGGGCAGGAACAGGAGTGCCTTAGTGCATTATTAAATATTTACAACATATAAATTTATAATGCTTGTGATTGGTGGCTGGGTGGTTGGTTGGCTCTATCCCAAAATTTGGACCCCATTTCTAGCATTGCCATCACCCGAGCTCCTTCCCCTCCCATCTGTTAAGTTTTATCCCCTACCATCACCATCCGCCGTCAACACCACCTCTATTATTAAGAGAGTTCAGCAACTTTCAGCATTTTCGTGTAAGTCAATTTTTTCTCCAGCTTCCCCATCTCCAAAGCCTGTTCTAACTTTAAATTTTAAAGTCACAATATAATAATTAAGGGCACAATATATTAGATCTTAAAGTTGTTAAGTTGTTGCACCCGCTTCAAAGTCGCCAGGGTCCAACTCGAGTGGCGGAGCGGCGGGGTAGGGGACAGCTTATGTGACTTAGATCTCGACTAATAGTAAGTGAAAACCCGTGAAAAAAATTTCTCATACTTCAACAACGAACCTTGCAAAAGAAAAGAAAGTAAGAGAGTTCATTAGGCAAATGAATAGAAAATCTACCTAATCTATATAACCACGTTAATATCACTTTAGTCATATATACTATGCTTTTCTACCATCGACAACGATAAGCAAGCACTGAGCAGTTGCAACTCTAGCTTAAAGAAATTGTCAGTGCTGGCCCACCACATGATAAGTTATTGTCCATTAGCATAACCGACAATAGATGGAATATCCACCACTAATTAGTGGGATTTATCTTGAATTGATATGGTAGCAAGGAAACTATTTTCTTATCTACTAATATGTTATTGACCAGCGGGTTGCAAGTCCTTGGTCACACAATAGACTAGATAGGACAGATATTAAATATTTAATATCTCTAACACACTCCTCCACATATAATAAAAGTTTTCCTTTTGTGAAGCCCAACATGTGAAACTCTTTCTGGGTAGAAGTGAGATTCAAATTCGAACATCTAACATATATCATCAATATTTGCACACATTATTCTCTTCAATGTCTGTAAGATTTTTGTTTTTGGAACCCATTAAACTAAATTGTACATCCTCCTTAACCAAATTAACAGCAACATTTTAAAGTTCTATTAGGGGCGAAATTTTATTGTCATAAGTGTCATTTATAATAAAGTTGCAATGTATTAGGATTAAAAGCCATACAAATATGCTCAAGAGTTTGAAAAGCCCAATAATTTCCTAAATTGGGGCTGCAACGAAGTTCTTTCAACACATAAAAGGTTTATTTTTCCCTAATGTTTTGAAGTTTCAATTAAATGGACCGATAGCACCAATACATGTTCAAAACTTTGAACCCAACAACATTAGTTGCTCATTCTCAATCATCCGAGTATGCCGAGCAATTCTATAGAAATTTTACGTAAGTTTATCTCTATAGAATTTGCCTTCTCAGACTTTTTTAGGCTCCCTTCAACCAAATCATGCATTATAAAGGCTTCCGCACATTATCATTGAATTAAATGATAAAACAAACTTCCATTTCTATCCTTTCCACATAATTTGGCTTCAATTACAACTAATGGTCCCTCAACGTCCGCCAACTATCTTCCTTTTGTAGTTCTATGCAAATTTTTGTCTTTTTAATTTTTTTTTTAGCATTTCCATTGCCATAATCTCGTGCTCATGCATATTTTGGCACCTTAAATTTGAATTCCCTATTAAAATTTCTACTTGTCATCACCATTATGAAATCTTATTTGTCTCACTTTTGAAATTACTTATCGTACATTTGTATTATGATCAGCCAAGGAATTTAATGAGTAATATCTACCATAATAAGACTTTTTGAAAAATGAAGAAAACTTTATACGGGTGTGATTACTGCCTCTATTGGCACACGTTAGCCACATTTAGGCGAGTTATTTTAGCTTATCTTAGACATGACTTATACATTTTCTAAGATAAATTAATATCTTAATAACTACTTATGATGCTTTGTTCACGCAACAAATAAAACAAAGAGTTGTAAAACTATCATTTCGTCATGCCGAAGATAGGCTCATCTTTGTTGGTAGTTATGTGAACATGGACACGGTTATAAAACTTATCTATTATGTGCGCGGATGTAGGTCAAATGATCAAACCACATTATATCTCTCGTTCTTCTTTTTTTCTCTCTCTCTCTCTTCAGTTTCTCCATCACAATATATGTCTATAACATGGTATCTAAGCAGGTTGACCAAACCTGCTTTTCTTTAGCATTTGACAATTGCACAATGTTCATGTAGCGTTTATCATGCTCTCAACATAATGCATGATTAGTCATCATCTGCCTAATTCATTTCATATGAAATGTTTTTGGTCTATTTAAGCATCTATAATTAGTGATCATCTTTTTTAACTCAAATTAGTGCTTCATTGCAAACAATTCTCATGGTTTTCTTTTTCATCACTTTAGATAATATTATGACTGCTCAAGTTTCTTAAAGACTATGGTTCGCATTATCTAAGGAGAACATTTCAATTTGTATCTCCATGGCTAAATGGAGAGGAAGTGTTAAAAATAAAAAAATTGATAAACATATGAAATTGAGCATCATATTATTATTCAATTATGGCACCACTCAAGTAATTTCACCAATCATTGATCTCATTTTGCCCCATTAAGCCCATGTCTTAAGTATAAACCCAAAGAGAAATGGAAGTGGTTGAACTGTGTATCTAACTGTCTTCTATTACTCTCTCGTCCTCTATATTATTTCACATTTTTATCTAGGTATCAAAGCAAGTAGATTGAGCCTATTTTACTTTTGCATTTGATTTGTGAGGTTCATGTCCATTGTGTGCATTCAATTATCATTCTCTCAACATCATGTGTGATGATTCATCTTATGCCTATTTCCTATGACATATTCTCATCATCTATGATTAGTTGCTTGATTGAGTACATTTCTTGTGATTGGCTATCTAGTTAGTTTAGACTTATTCATTAAACAATTTTCAGTTAGACTTCTCGATCAACACATTTAGGACTAGTATCTTACTCACAAAAATTATAATTGTGAGGCAACGTAGACCCTGAACAACTCTTAACATTCTCCTCTTGTCTTGTCTCCTTCACACACCATAAATTTCCCATTTATTACTTAATGATGAAACTTTGCTTATTTCTACTTTTGAGGATCAACGAATCAAATTATATTTCCCTTTCTACTTTTGCCTCTTTTTCACCCTCTAAATGAGACTGAAAGCCTTGTGTAGTTCGAATCCAGTGAAACAATGAGAAAGAATTGCTAGTGAAAGTTCTTCCAACCCGACCTCGTGGTTGCAATCGCTTGATCACTTCCTTTTCCACAAAGTGATTTCTCAGAGACCTTAGAGTATAAGGTGGGATGTTTCGCTCTTGACTTTGGATCTTAACACCCAAAAAAAACGTTTATATGAATTTCTTTAGCTCTTATTCCTTAAAGTTCAGTGGTAAGAAAGTATCAGTGATTTGCCAGACTTAAGCATTCATTTTTCTTTTCCTACGGTTGAACCTGAAATCAACTTGATAGAACCAATTCAAGAGAAAATCCAAGTCCAAAGGATGTATTCCCTAGAGAAATTGGAAGCAGGTTTTCAGGATTGTCTGAAAATCCCAAACTAAAAGTTCGATGAGTGAGGTCAGATGGTTGTGATTCACTCACCCGCTGGAGCACTGCTTCTTCAGGCATGCAATCCATCTTGTTCTTCTTCTATGTGCAAAGGTCATGGTATTGATTTCACCAAGAAACATGTAAAACTAAGATGACCTACCAACAACTCGATATGTCGAAAATCCCAAAACTGAAAGTTCGATTAAGCGAGGTTGGATGGTGGTGATTCACTCACCCGCTGGAGCACTTCTTCAGGTATGCAATCCATCTTGTTCTCCTTCTATGTGCAAAGG
This sequence comes from Paulownia fortunei, assembly GCA_019321725.1. NCBI lineage: Eukaryota > Viridiplantae > Streptophyta > Magnoliopsida > Lamiales > Paulowniaceae > Paulownia > Paulownia fortunei. Next base: position 16,101,402 of record CM033118.1, read on the forward strand.
TCGTGGTACTGATTTCGCAAGAAAGATGCAAAACTAAGATGACCTACCAATGACTCGATATGTCGAAAATCCCAAACTTAAAGTTTGATTAGCGAGATTGGATGGTGATTCACTCACCCGCTGGAGTGCTGCTTCTTCAGGCGTGCAATCCATCTTGTTCTCTGTGCAAAGGTCGTGGTACTGATTTCACCAAGAAAGATGCAAAACTAAGATGACCTACCAACGACTCGATATGTCGTGAAAATCTAGGAGTATAGGCAGTACAAGCTAAAAGGCTACCATACTGTTTGGAGGCCAGGGGCATAGATGCCAAACAATGACCATAAAGATAAGGAAAGAAAGGATATACATACCGAGATAAAGAACTCATAGCTATTAGCTACCGAACTCATCAACTCAAGGAAGAGCTACCATCTACATTAGGCTATAGAAAAGGTAGACTCTTCACTCTAATCCTGCTAGAAATTTGTCACGTCGTTAAAGCTTCCATTTAATGCAAAAATAGACAATTGGAAACCCAAGCGAGGATATTGGGGGGATCATCAAGCACATTTGGCAAGGATCAAAGGCAATCTGGTTGTTTCATAGCTCAGGTCCAACTTCCGAGAAAGGCGTCATCGCATGTTCCACTTGCAGTCTGACGATCGGGCACTTATGACTCTTCGTATCACATGTTTGGATGAAATATATCTGGATTTCTTTAATCCCGAATGGGTAAGTGTACAAGTATGTTACGCATCAATCAAGTGAACTTTGTCTTGAGGGAACGATCCTAATTACTAATGGAATCCAAATGATCTCTGGATTGATCACAAGATTCAGACTTCATTATCAATAATACAATCTTGATGCTTTTGATCTTCTAGAAAAATTTCGGCCTGTTAGAATAAGCCCTTGTTAATAACCTTGTCCGGTTCTTTCTGCCTACTGAAGAGTCTTGAGAAGTTAATGTTTGTTTCCAACTCTCGTGGTCAATATTTGTTTCCTCTTTTATCTTTTTTTTTTTTTTTCCGAGTCTTCACTTCCATATTTTTCCTACATGAATTAGCAGTTACTCCACCTCTCTAGAGAGAGAGAGAGAGAGAGAGAGAGAGAGGAATCATATAACTGTTGTAAAAATCTTCTATGATCGGGTCAAAGCTACACTTTTCTGAAGTGTGAGACAATTCTTGGGATACTGCAATTTCATAAATTTTAACTTCTCTTGTGCCAATGTCGCATTAACATCAAGGTAAACAAACACATCTACGTTAGCTCTCACCCAATGCACCCAAACAAAAATGCCCAAAGAAAATTGGGACAACCTATGCTATTGGCACTCATGATACTCAACAGCCAATTAGCCCAACTATCATTAAATATAAGAAAAAATACTCTTCAGAGTCGGCTTCATGATTTCTCAAACAATTACTCCTAGCTCATACCGATGTTCCTTACTACATGCTTCAACAGCATTTCCACTTGTGACAATAACCAACTTTTTGGGTGTGAACTTATGCTTTAATAAATCCCCAAGCAATAATGAAGGTAAATCAGTAGAATTTTACCAAGCACCAACAAAGTGTGCCTAGCAATGGGCAAGCACATGATGTTTGCTATATGTGAAGGTACATTTCATATGTTATCATGTCAATGTCACTTAATAATTTCCAAAAAGAAATGTGTTTTTGTGAGTTTGGTGCTTAATCATGGTCATCATTTACAATCAGAACATAGCTTAAAGGTGTCAAAAGTCTAAAATACTTGTCGCCTAACAATCATGCTCAGGAAAGATTATTGCTGTAAACTTCTTAGCATAAAACTTCAATAAAGAGGACCCTCCATATACAACAAGTTCTAGCATTATAGAGCGAAATTCGCTTGTAAGAACAAATTATTTAATTTGTTTTCCTAAGAATGATAAGTACTTCAAGGAAGAACTTGCTAGAACATTTTTGTGCCCTGATCCATGCATATGGAGTTTGCATAGAGGTTTTATCAAGAGAATGGTTGCATACCTCTGAAACAATTTCTGAATCTTCAAAAGCTTCTTCCGCTTCCCCTTTATGTACTTCCTCAATCCCCCTATGTGATTGGGAACACTCATCCTCTTTACCTTTAAATCCAAATTCCAACTCAACTTTCTCACATTCAGAGAAGTAGAATTGCCTTTGAGTTAATTTCGAGCTAGATGATGCTGACTAGTGAGTTGCTCGACGCTCCTGAAAATTAAGTTCCATTAGATGAATTCATTTAACCAGAAAAGATAATCCTTACGTAAAAAATCCGAAGGGTGTAGGGGATTATGCAGTACAAATAACATGCATTCTTTGCATTTTAAAATGTGCTTCTCAGCACCTTCCTCTTCAAAGTGGTGCAGAGAATCAAAATACTGAGGTTTGTGATAATTCTTTCCAATACCCCAATCAAAGGTAAGCATAATAAAGGTTAATTACAAGAACAACACAAATATTTTTTTTCATTTGTTTATTTACTTCTCTAGTTGTTTATTTCTCCTTTTTTCTATCCATTGTTGTCATAGGGTTTTCATTCTTCTTTTTTCCCCATCCAATTGATAGAGATGAACAATATCAAAATATATAAGTTACCTCTCAAGCGTGCAACATGCTTCCCAGTGCATAATAGAAAGAAAACCAAAGAGAAAAATACCACATCAGTTCGGTCCTCCAGAAAACTAGATGAAAGTTGGCGCTTCTTGCGACCCTTTGATGTGTAGTTACTTGTCACCTTTTTATTCTTCTTATTAGCTTTAGTTTTTTGCCTTTCAGCCTACACAGTCACATAAACAAGTTAAGATGCATGTCTAATAAGTGCAGAGTGCATGTCTCACTACTTCGGATTCTAATTGTCTTACTTTCTGCATTTGCTCCATCATCCACTCAGGATCCACATCGGTGCTGCAATGCTTGACTTTGTTGACTTTTCTATTCTGTGAATTAACTTGAGCAGTCAACAAACGGTGGGAGCTAGAAGACAAGGATGAAGGCATAAACTTCAGCTTTCTTGAGAGTTTTCCCTGAGCACAGAAAATCCCCTGCATGGTTGGCATAGAATATCTGATGTAACTCTCAGGCAAAAGAAACCACAGTTTTAGAGGATAAACTTGGCCATAGCAGCAGAAGGAAATATTTCAAATAACCAAGAATGCAGCAGCTACTGGGAAGTCATTCTTTAAATCTAAAGCCCATAGGTGTTATTAAATTAATGCATGTGCAAATTGTGGGAAAGTATGAGCTGTAATTACCTATGATTAGAGTATGATTTCTCAATTAGAGGATTTGATTGACCTTCCTTAATTAGAAGATTGATTTGATTTGATTGATTTGATTTGATTGAGTAGTTTCCTTATTTGTAGTTAGGGTTGATTGTATATAAGTGACCCTTGTACAGAATTATAAACAATAGAAATGATTTATCTCCATTTGTCTTCTCTATTTTTCCACATGGTATCAGAACCTTAGGCTTATAAACCCATAAACAGGGAATTACATTTTTTTCGGCCTTCATTGTCGTTTCTCTCTTGGCCTTCATTGCCAAGCCTTACCAGAGGGCCTTTATTGCCCATGTCCATTTCATCTTCTCTCCAGTAGCCTTCGTTGTTGCTAATATTTTTTTTAGTTTTGTCACCTTCCCGGAGATTGTCGTGTCAGAATTCCATTGATCGCTATTACCATCTTCACGCTACTCCTATAAAAAGAGATTGTGAAATCAGTACCTTAATTGTTGGAGGGCTTAATTGCCAAATCAAGACTCACAACTCTTTCCAGTTTTCTACCACCATGTCCAAGATAACAGAAGAAAAGACTCAAAAGCACATAGAACTCAACAAACAGGAGATTGAGAGGTTAAGGAACTTGCTACTGACTCTTGAGAAACCTTCAGGTATTTCTTCATTTGCACGATCAGGTGATTTTCCTGTTTCCATTGGATTAAATGTCTCGGATGAAACTTTTGCTAATTCTTGGATCATGGATTCAGGTGCTACAGATCACATGACTCATTCATCACAGAAATTTAGCACTTATAACCCTTGTCCAAGTAATAGAAAGATTACCACTGTCAATGGTTCACTAACCACTGTTGCAGGAATAGGAGATGTTCCAATTAGTCCTACACTTATATTGAAAAACTAGTTCATGTTTCAAAGTTGTCCACTAGTCTTATTTCTATACAAAAACTTACTCAAGATTTGTGTTGTAATGTCATTTTCCACCCACTTACTATGTATTTCAGGACCAGGATTCAGGGAAGATGATCGGATGTGCTAAGGAACGGAACGGGCTTTATTATCTCGAGACTCCAAGCAATTTGAGTGTCAAAATGAGCAGGTTCCTTTGTCATTTTTTTCTGAGCGTTCTTTATCCAATAAAGAAAAAATTTGGCTTTATCATCGTAGACTTGGACATCCATCATTCAGAACTCTCAACATTATGTTTCCTTCTTTAAGTAAGGGGTTAGATGTCGAAAATTTTCATTGTGAGGTATGTGAACTTGCAAAGCACAAACGTGTACCATTTCCAATTAGCAACAAAAGAAGTTCAGTTCCTTTTTCCTTAATCTATAGTGACATTTGGGGTCCTTCTCCTATTCCAAATATTTCTGGAGCACGTTGGTTTATGTCCTTCATTGATGATTGCACTAGAATCTCTTGGATTTTTCTGCTTAAAAACAAATATGATGTGAGTTTTGTCCTCCCAAATTTCATATCATGGTTCAAAATCAATATTGTGTCAAAATCAAACGATTTAGGTCAGACAATGCTAGGGAGTACTTCAATCAGGTTTTAACTCCATACTTTCAAAAGGAAGGCATAATTCATGAGTCATCATGTGTAAGCACTCCACAACAAAATGGAATTGCTGAAAGGAAAAATGGTCATCTTCTTGATACAACTCGAGCATTTCTGTTTCAAAACAAAATGCCTAAATCTTATTGGGGGGAAGCAGTGTTAACAGCCGCATACCTTATAAATAAGTTACCATCCAAAGTCTTAGATTTCAAGAGTCCTATGGAAATACTTTCCAAATTCTACCCTAACCTACGTACTTCAAACCATCTCATTCCTAAGATTTTTGGGTGTGTGTCTTATGTCCATGTTCATAGTTCAAACAGGGGAAAATTAGATCTAAGGGCAATTAGATGTGTTTTTGTGGGTTACTCTCCAACTCAAAAGGGATATAAGTGCTACCATCCATCTTCTAAGAAGTTTTATACTTCTGTAGATGTCACTTTCCACGAAAAAGAATCATACTTTTCCACTCCTTATCTTCAGGGAGAGAATACAGTTATGGAAGATAAGGATTCCTTTCTTCCGATCTACCTTCCTCAATAACACCCGTGCTCTCTACTCCTTCCTCGTCAACACCAACACTTCCAACTCCAACTGAGTTTGATGATTCTATACCTAAGTCTTTTGTTGAGCCTGATGAACCTTTGCATACTATTGAAACCATGCATACACAACTGTCCCCATTTGCTAAAGTGTACTCGAGAAAGAAAGCTTCAATCCCGAAACTTGCACCAGTTCGAGGATCTAACCCGGACCCTGGAAATGAGGTAACATCTTCTAGCTTTCCTTTACAAACTGAATTAAACCATCATTCAGATAGTAACTCAGATCTAAATGTTCCTATTGCTATTAGGAAGGGAACTAGGGAGTGTACCAAGCATCCTTTGTATCCACTTTCACATGTTGTGTCATTTGAAAAAATTTCACCAACTCATAGGAGTTTTCTTACAAATTTGAATAGTATTCACATACCTACCAGTTTATCCGAGGCTTTATCTAATGAAAACTGTAAACAAGCTATGAATGTTGAGATGCAGGCATTAGAAAAGAACAAAACTTGGGAGTTGTTGTCATTACCTGCAGGAAAAAGACCAGTGGGATGCAAGTGGGTGTACATTGTGAATGGGTGTACATAGTGAAATATAAAGCAGATGGGTCACTAGAGAGGTATAAGGCGAGATTGGTAGCCAAAGGATATACTCAGACATATGGAGTGGATTATTAAGAGACGTTTGCTCCGGTTGCCAAGATGAATACCGTCAGAATTCTATTATCCTTAGCTGCTAATTATAATTGGGATTTGCAGCAATTTGATGTAAAAAATGCATTTTTGCATGGAGATCTTGAAGAAGAAATTTATATGGAGATTCCACTGGATTTGGAAGGAACATAGTTGCTAATCATGTGTGCAAGCTAAAGAAGGCGTTATATGGGCTTAAGCAATCTCCAAGGGCATGGTTCGGAAGGTTTGCGAAGGTTATGACAGAGATGGGATACAAACAAAGTCAAGGCGATCATACGTTGTTTGTGAAACATTCAAATTCAGGGGGAGTAACTGCTCTCTTGGTATACGTTGACGATATCATCATAACAGGGAACGATAAAAAAGAAAGACAGGTTTTGAAGCATTATTAGTCCAAGGAATTTGAGATCAAGGAATTAGGAAGGTTGAAATACTTCCTAGGAATTGAGGTTGCGCATTCAAAGAAGGGAATTTTCATCTCCCAACAAAAGTATGTTACAGATCTTCTCAAGGAAACTGGAAAGTTGGGATGTAAGCCAGTTAGCACACCGATAGATCCCAACCACAAACTTGGAAAGGCTGAGGAAGATGTTGCTGTGGATAAAGGAAGGTATCAACGACTTGTAGGGAGACTAATTTATCTCTCTCACACAAAACCGGATATAGCTTATGCAGTAAGTGTGATTAGTCAGTTTATGCATAATCCAAAGGAGGTTCATTTGCAAGCTGTCAACCGGGTGTTACAATATCTTAAGGGAACTCCAGGGAAGGGTATCTTGTTTCGAAGAAGTACAGGGCTAGTACTTGAAGCATACACCGATGCAGACTACGCTGGGTCTATAGTAGATAGAAGATCAACAACCGGGTATTGTACCTTCCTTGGTGGGAATCTTGTAACATGGAGGAGTAAAAAACAAAATGTGGTGGCAAGATCCAGTGCTGAAGCAGAATTTCGAGCAATGGCCCAAGGGGTTTGCGAGTTACTATGGTTCAAGATCATTTTGGAAGATTTGAACATCAGGTGGGATGGTCCTATGAGACTTTACTGCGACAACAAGTCTGCAATCAGCATTGCACAAATCCAGTACAACATGACCGAACAAAATATATAGAAATTGACAGACATTTCATTAAGGAGAAATTAGAAAGTGGATTGATCTGTATCCCTTATATGCCTACTCACTACCAGCTTGCAGATGTACTGACCAAAGGTTTAAGTAGTACGGCATTTCAAACGAAAGTTTCAAGCTGGGAATGGAAAATATCTATTCACCAGCTTGAGGGGGAGTGTGGGAAAGTATGAGCTGTAATTACCTATGATTAGGGTGTGATTTCTCAATTAGAGGATTTGATTGACCTTTCTTAATTAGAAATTGATTTGATTTGATTATTTGATTTGATTGAGTAGTTTCCTTATTTGTAGTTAGGGTTGATTGTATATAAGTGACCCTTGTACAGAATTATAAACAATAGAAATGATTTATCTCCATTTGTCTTATCTATTTTTCCACACAAATGACACTTGAGAAGGCACCTTTTTTGTCTAAGGAAAAGATGGGATTGCATCTCCTTTAACGTCTTGCTCAGATACATCAAAAGCTTCATTTCCAATTAGCAACCGTAAACTTCCATCTGACCATGTGACAAAGTGTGCATTGCACTCAACCTGCACAAGAACTTGTAGTTTAGCAATGAATAAATATGTTTGTCTAACACGTAGCACACAATCTAATCCAGCAAAAAGTAAAAGCATTTTAATGTTCTTCTGCCAACTAATAAAGGAACCAGATCTGGGTACCATATGAACGTATTCCTCAATCGTATATTATGCAGACATGGCCAAAATTGTGCTAAATATACATGGGTGCAAGGACACATTGAACATATAATGCCCATGACAGGTTACAAAAAACTGGATGTGATAGACGAGAGAATTTTTGACATAAATATATAAAATTCATTATGAGGAATATTCTCGGCTCCAGGAAGGCCATGGATTTGGAAATTAAGAATATACACCAATTCCATTATGCCTAGTTTTTACCTAGGGATACCCCACGAGTAAGATATGTTTACTGATGAGGAAAGAATGAATAACAATTAACAACAGATTGCAATTAATTTGCATTGAAGTCCTTTAGTTAAAACAGCACTTGTGTGATCCAACCCACCATGAGTATGAAGAGTTGAGTAGAATGTCATGCTCACACATGTACTTTTCTGTTGAATTGGTAAGATATTAACTTACAGAAGTTGTTGCATCAGGATTTGTGACTTTTCTCCACCGGATGATGTTGGCAGGAGGAATACGCCTCTAGATCCAGACATGTCTGTTATATAGAAGTCCGCTTCCACATATGTGCTGGGATCAAATGGCTTAGGGTCTATGCCAATTATGTTAGAGACTTTGAAAGTTGCCATCTGCAAAATATGAACATAAAGCAAAGTAATTTTTCACTTGAATGAACCTGGATTTAATATTCTCAAGCCGCATAATTAAAATGGGTTCACACATAGGCTTTTTTGTGTGAACAAGACCTAAAAAGTATGCAAGTCAAACAAGGCTAAACTTAGACTGCACAACACTAGAAGACTTCACTGAGATGAGACAGATTCAGAGTCTTCACCCTAAAATGATCAACTTTGATGGACCATCTAATAACAGAGAAATTAAAATTTGCAAACTGCAGAAACTATAAAAAAGTGATTCATCACCATAAGATGACATTTAAAATTATCCGTGTTTTAAATCGCCGTACTGTGAAACAGAAAGCAAGTGAATGCAACAAAAGTAGGGATAGTGTATTTCAGAACCAGCAATCAGAAAAAATATGTGACATCTCGTTTATTTACATTGTAAACATCAAATAGAACTGAAGACCTCCAATCACAAAGCTACAACCTTTACATCTCCTTATATGTTCTGAAAAAGGCTGAAAAAGGCAGTTGCTTGATCAAGCAACTCAAGGAGAAAACTAAAATACAGCAGAAGGTAAAGACTTAAATGATCACTACTGATAAATTCCACGCAAAACCCAACTGTCGAATTCCAATAGTAATACATTTACAGTTTGTGGGATCTAGATGCCACAGTAGCTGGTAACTAAGCCATGCTTAAAATAGCAGGACCACATTGCGGGAGTTTTTTTTATTGAGCCAGAAACTATTCCTTATATTTTCATAAATGAAAGGAGTGCAAAAGGATGGTTTTCAAAATTTTGAGTTCAAAATCCAGTTTAAAAGCCGTGAGCAGTTATCAGAACTCATCCAAGGATGTTGATGACAAGAACTTTTAAGACTTCCTTATGTTTAGTATTAGAACATGCATTAGATTAAGAATTGAGATAAACCTGATCTGGATGAGCCAGGGGAGGGCGCAGAGGAATCTCAAACACCACTGTGGGGGCAACTCCCTTTCCCTTGATTTTTGTCTCAGCATCTTCATCAGGTAAGATGACCCCTGGCCTCAGTTTTCTCACATGACTTCCTTTGTCCTCAGAGGATCTCTACATTAGGTGTGAGAATGTAAACATAATAAGGTTTATATAGCAGATGCAGTTATAGAACCAGTAGTAGTAGTACTAACAATAATAATAATAATGCGACATTGACATCATACACAAACATTATCTTCTTGGTTAATCTGATTCTGAACTGCATACTCTTCTTGTTCATCATCGTCAAAGTCCCCAAAAATATCACGGATAACTGCAGCAAAAAGCAGAGCTTGCTCCTAGTCTTTCTGATCATCATGTGATCTATGGTGAGAGCCAAAAGATGAAGACCATTAGCACAGCTAAAATTAATATTGAAGGGAAGTAATTCTAGAAAAGTAGGAAAAAAAGATCTCTTTTTAACTTACTCTAAAGAGGTTTACCTGAAAAAAAACAAAAAATAAAATTAAGGCAACAAGCAAAATGCAGCATTTTTAGTAACTTGAAATTTACAGGTTGAAGCTTTTGCCACCCCATTCAATGAATCCTATGATTGCTTTCACTTTTCTTATGCTTTCATCAACATAAATTTCATCATGGTCAGAAGTTATCTTATTGATTAAATATCAAATCACACTCATAAGTTCACTTAGAACTAGCTGAGTTTTTTCCAATGCCAGGATTCTACATCAACACTTTACCATATGAACCATTATGCACCGATATGGGGTCAAATTGGATCACCCCGTCTAGAGCTTCCATCAGAATTCTAGGCTTATATCATCCCAATATCCACCAGCCTTTACTAAAAAATGTTTCAACATAAAAAACACAACCTTTAAAACAATTTGGCAATAAAGATGGGCGAGCTAAAATTTGAGCACCAAAGGAAAATCCAAAACAAGTTTTGACATTGTTGCAAAAATCTTGGACAAAGATAATGCCACCCTAAGTGCATGAGAGCAATAGAGGGTTATAAACCATAACTTATTTGTAGGCAAGATGTCAGGAAAGTGAAACAGAGAAGTTCATAAAAAATATGTGAAATAGTCATGCACATAAAGTTAAGATTCTGGTCTGATTAAGTTAGAAAAGAAGGAAGGTCAGGCTGCACATAAGACCTTGAGCTTCTGGCCTGATTACGATCCACACTCTTTGGTACATCTCCACTTTCCAGTTGTGGCTCTCCTTGACTCTCAGCTTTGCCTTCATTCTCATGCTCGGACCCTCCATACTCCTCATTCTAAGGGGCACAATGGTGAATTTAGGGAGAGTCAAAACACGCAACAAGAATGCAAAAACAGAGGGGGAAAAGTATGCTTCTCTTAAATTAAGTAGATACTAACAAAATAAACAAATATTACTGCAGCCAAATATGTCCACAAAACTGCGTTTGAAGCAGCAAAACAAATCCGACAAAAAGAGTTCCAAAGAGCAGAAAATTAATTTCATCTCTTCTAGCCAGAGAAACTTTATTCCAGAGAATCTCCTATGTTTATTCATAGTCCTTGATACAGAAGACCTTGGCCACGGCAGGATGAATACAAGACGTAGGGTTTTCTAGTAACTTATCAAAGAATCAATGTAACTTGAAATAGAATCATAGTTATGAAGTTAAAATATGATTGTTCATAATAATTTATGCCCTAGACTTAATCGAGACTTGTGAGATTATTGGAATTAAGGGGTTAATTACAAGTGGATTAATTAATTGTATCAGACTTTTTAATTAATTGATGTAGATACAGCTTATTCACCTTTCAAGCATACAAAGGTTTAATAAACAAGAAGATACTAAAGATACATAAACTGTAGCTCATTTTCCAGGATGAACGCTTCACGACCATACCTTCCTCCAAACATGATAACTCACCAGATGCTCAGGAGCAGTTTAATCTGATTCAGTTATCATTTAACCTAATTACAGGCTAACCATATTGTATGTTCAATTTCTGAAAATATTAACATATTACTCCCCTGGTTCATAAAGTGATAGTCACATACCACAATAGCCACTACATTAGTAGTAAATTAATCAATTGGCTTCAGACTGCAATTAACAACATTAACTCCACATAATCAATCTAATAAACTTGTGCACCAATTCACGAGAGGCCTCAAAAAGTAAATAGGCTAAAAAGAACAAACAAGTGCATAGTGATTTCATAGTAAATACTAGCTACATTAAAAGCATTGGTGATGCCCTGCATCTTCTGGGATTAATAAAAACTTTAAATGCAAAAAGTCAGTTATTTCATGTAAGAAATGGAATACCCTACATGTAATTTTTAACATAGAACCTGGAAAGTTCAATTTAAACAGCGTTTACTTTCTTAGGTAGAGGAAGGCCACACCTACGTCATGTGAACCAATTACTATCACCCCAAACTTCCAACAGCTACTACACAAATTAAGGTTCTAAACAGTGTTGCTGGAAGCTGATGAAACAGATACATTCTAGCTACTTTGTGTTAGAATTTTGACTAACTAGACTGGGACCAAAAGCTTAGCTCATGCAAACATATTACTTATAAGCTCTATTTCCATTAAGTCAATATGTGTTTCTACAACAAAGAAAATAATATATTACAGCTGATATTAAAATAAACCGCTTTACCCAACAGCTTGATTCCTATCATAAAGTTAATCATTATTGTCTTCAACTAGAAGTTTACTACCAAACCAAGTTTAAAGGTGCAACATGCTAAATTCTATAAAGTTTGCCTAATTTCAAGAGCTAATGGAGGCAATCACATGCACGACATGAAAATGATTAAGTGAAGCTGAAGAAACAAAATTCTCCATCCCTGACCCAGCTCTATCTAAGTGGGCCAACTAGTGAAGCAACCGGTACTTGATCGGGTGGAGGGCAGTTTGGTTTTGTGAAACGCCCTCGCAGCAAGAAGAGGCATTTTTCATTTGAAAGGAAAGACCGTTATTCTTGAATACTTTAATTTGCATGTCTTCTTGTCCTTTGAAGAAGATAAAGTCGAATTAAGGAAGTCATTGTCAATATTGTCTTCAGTTTCTTAGCATGATCTCTATTAGTTTAAAATAATTCATGCATATGTTTTCATGAAACATGAGATCTTGTGTTTTTGCTTGCCCATAGGTGCATAACATATACAAAGCAGATTGCTATGATATCAGGCACACTCATAAACTAATAAATTCATGTGCATCACATGTTCTGGTCCGCAAGTAGGCCAGATTTTTACAAGTTGACTGGATCATTCAAGGCATAAAACATGATGAAGCAAGTGCTACATTCAGAAATGCAACTGCCATTTCTCATAAAATAATTGAAAATCCACAAGGGCATGCTTATTACTTTGTGCTGAAAAACAAAAAAGAAACTCTGAAAATTCATTTTGCGTATCAACTTTTTTTATATTAAAAGTAAGACAAGCAAACATGCTTGTTTTTTTTCCCAAAGTTCAATTCAAACAGTTTACAGCACAGAGCCTCAACTTTATTTGATCAATTCATTGGATTCAAATTCAACTGGAACAAATCATCTAATAGTAGATTAAAAGGTTCCGTTACATGTATGTACACATAAATGTTGTGTAACATTCACAAAAGGTTATTAATAACTGGATAAAATAATTTCAGCTTCAAAAACAAGTTTCCTACTCATCACAGATGAAGGTATGCATGCATGAGATTCCCTCAAAATATGGGCATAAGGCCACATGAATGACTCCCTAATTCCAAAACGTTAAAAAATTGACACAATGCAAATCAACTTTTGGCATGTAAATTATAACTCAAAAGCAACTTACAAGGAAAAAAAAATCAAAATTGGAAACAGGATTCCTGATTAAAACCCAACTTTTACAATCCAAAAAAAATGATAGATGTTTTATATGATTAATAAAGCTTATATCACTGCATGCAGTGCCGGCACATATAAATTTGATCAAGGCCAAAAGGCACTTTTGGAAAAAAAGAAGTAAAATATATACTTTTTTCACTGGGAAGTTTGCATTGAAATTTTTAAGAAGCTGGTACTTCTAGGAATAGAATTGAGCAAAAGAATATTGACAATAAAAGAATGAGTCCAAGAAAAAGAAATCTAAAAAAAATCACACAGAAACAAATTTAGGCTGGCTAATTGAAGTAAATTTTGATTCAACCTCTTCTTCTGATTGTTCACCAAAGAGATCTTGCATGATTTGACTCCTCTTCATTTCTTCCAACAATATTTTCCTCTCTAGTAAATCTATGTTTTTACAAGTGTAGTATGTGTATTTCTGAAAGGTAGTTTGTGAGTGTGCAATCTTTCTCAAATGTTAGTGTGCGATATTTCTTAGGGATTCTGTGAGTGCTAATGTACAGTTGTCTGATAGCTGGTTGTAGCTTTGGGAGTGGATGTGATGCAAATGGGGTGTGTTTGTGTGTGTGCTGTGCTGTAATTTGAAGGTTTTCAAACTCAATTCATTACTGTGAATAGGATTGGTAGGGTATGTGTAAGTGCTGAATATAATTATAAATAAAGCTCCTGACAGTAGATAAAATTAGTCAAGAGTGATAAATGATAGGAGATTACTGTAATACTATTTGGGATTACTGTAATCCTTTGTGCTCATGTTATTTAAAGGAGTATGGGAGTAATTTAAGGAGAATCTTTCACTAAAGAGAGTGTTCTTACATGGTGCTGTTAGCTAGCAGTGGTTGAGACTGTGAAGTTACGCGTGAACAGGGAAGTGCATGTGTTCCAGGTGGGTAGAATTTTGGAGTCATCCAAAACTGCTTTTCTGACAGTGAACATAAATTGGTTGTATGTTCATGCATTGCAGGGTGAACATAAATGAAATTGTTGAAATACTTGTCAATAGTAGTAAATATGGAGATATTACTGTGATATAACATAAATTGGTTGTATGTTCATGCATTGCATGGTGAACATAAATGAAATTGTTGAAATACTTGTCAATAGTAGTAAATATGGAGATATTATTGTGATATCCTTTGGATTACTTCAATCCTTCATCCCTGGTTAAATGTCTTGTTTCAGATAGGCAGCTGGACATCTAGTCAACACACCTTAACATCACAAGGTAACTCGAATATAAAAGGCATAAACACCCTCACCATTCAGCACCCCCTTCCTTCATCATATACAATTACCAATCACCACCCTTCTCCACATCTAGAGGTGCAAATGAGTCGAGCATTTGAATTTTTTGAGCTCGAGCCCGGCTCATTAGTAGTCGAGCCTATTCGAGCTCAAGCTCCCTAAGACAAAAGCAATTATGAATTTTAATTAATTTAAATTTTTATCCAACCTTATCCTCATTAGTGCTATTATAATATTTTATTATATATAATATAATCCTATGAAATTAAAATAGGATTATTACTTATTGGGTTTGAATTATAATTTTATTATAATATATTTAAAACTTTTAATATTTAAAATTATTATTATAATCATATGAAATTAAAAAATGATTATCAATTATTGGATTTGAATTATAATTTTATTACAATATATTTAAAACTTTTAATATTTAAAAAAAGATTATTATTTTTGTTTTTATTTTATCATTATTAGTATATAAGATTATCAATATAAGTTACACATTTAAAGTATAAGAAATAATAAATAATAAATGCTCGCAAGCCTACCACCAAGATCTCGAACACCTATTCTTGAGATTCAACTTGCAAGCTAGCTTGGCTCATCGTGCAACCCTACCTCCTACATTTAATCAATATCTAAGAACACTTACCTTTATTTATTACACGTTAAGTTCCATTTATTTGCTAGTCTTATTATTAATAGTTGGTTAAGCCTGAATAAGGGTGTTAAAGGCTCGAGCTCAAGTAGAATAATATGGGCTCGAGCTCATCACAGTATAATATAGGCTCGAGTTCAATGCTTTGAGCTCGGCTCATTTGGCTTGATACATAGTGAGCTCAAGCTCGTCAAGCTGGCTCGACTCAGCTCAAAAAATATTGAGCTTTGTCACTGTAATTATAGGCTGAAGCAAGCTAATTAACAAATTTCTAACTTTAATTTGTCTTTCCTTCAAAATTTATATCTCATTCTACCTCATATTTTGCAAAAAACATCCAAAAAAACTAAGTGCAGAAAAACCTGTAAAATGAAGAAACCCAGATTCACAATGCCCACTAGCAATAAGAATTAATACAAATTACATGGGTAACTGCAGGCCATTGGTGTATGATAGATCTTTTGTGATGCTGTGGAGGCAACAATGACTTTGTTGGAGGATTGCAGCAGCTTTCCCAGCGGCAGACAGCAGCGGAGGAAATGGCGACCAACGATGATGGAAACAGTGGGGGCGTTGTTGAAAGGTAGAGAATCGGTGACAGTGGCTGGACAAATATAAGTGGGTGCCTTAAAGCATGAAGGGTGTTGGCAGCGGAGGTAGATATGGAGCAACGACAATGGTTCTACCAATTTGGTTTGGGGCAATTTGAGAGAATGGAAGGAGACTTTCACGGCAGTGCTGATAGTACTGTCGGTGCGGGTTGGTGATGGCGCAAGATGAGGCGGCTATTGATGGTGGTGGTTGTTGCAGCCATTGGAATGAAAAAAGAAGACAGACCAGAGAAAAGGAAAGTTGGGCAGAGATAGGCAACATAAGTGTTAATCTAATGCATATCTTGCACCTCTAGCCTAAGATACATGCATGTTGATGATTGCTCATATGATGCCCAATGGGCACCATGTTAGAAAACTTTACACAAGTACTAAACCATGCCACCAAAAAAGGAAAAGGCAACAAATAGGAAATTAAGAAATTCATTTGGAGGGAGGAGAAATTCCATTTATCTGTAAACATAACAAAAACATAACAATACTAATCACATCCTTGATTTTTGTAAAATATTCCAAAATTTGAAGAGCAAACTTCAATATTGCATTGAAACTCCATTCACTCCATTACAGACACAATCAAAATATATTCTTTAAATTCCTGAATCCTTCTTGGAATTCTTAAAGTTAGTTATTTCCTACTAAAGGACTAATAAAGCACACCAGGTTCTAAACCTAGCTTAAGTGAATTTAAGAGGCAACTTCACCGTGCATAGATGTTTTAGCACTTTGTCCTACATAACAGTTATTACTCAAACTTCCAGTTAGGGCTTGGTGTAATACTGATGATCATAGACACTTGTGAAAGGAGTCTACATGCAACTATTTGGCAGCTTTCATCTCTTTGCATTAATTGTTGATTTAAGTTGTTAGAGAAAAATAATATAGAACTATCCAATTTATTGGCTCAAATTGTATACGCAACCCAAGGAGGAAATTATGATAACATTGCATTGCTATGAAGGAAGTGCTTAGGTGAGTACTTATAGCAACAGTTTCAAAGAAACAACAATCAAGGTAGTAAACATTCAAACTATTCCATATAAAATATCCATGGCATGCCACCTTCCACAAGTCCAGAATACCTCCTCAAACTGACAGTACTCCTGGAGTTTGCTCCAACACAAGCTATTAGGACTTGGTTTAGAACACTAACAACAATGATATAATCAATAATAGCCAACAGTCATGAAATTGTAGATGTTGACAATTAGAAACTTCCTAGGTCCTTATAACTAATCACTTAATTCTTCCTCACTTGATAAGGGGCAAGCTTCCACAAAAGAGTCCTTCAGTCAAATGCATAACATGACTACATTCAATCCATGGACAACTGCATAAGAACAATTCTAAGTGAATAAGACCACAAAGGTAGATTTAATGATCCATGAGCACGCAAGGCCCAATGAAGCCAACAAGGCCCAGGGCCCACACAAATGAAACTCCAGTGAGCTAAGAAATAAATTGTCCATACCAATAAGGATTTTGTGCTGATATCTAAATCATACCTTCTCCACATTTTTTATTTGGGACAACGGGTTCACAATTTATTTCAAGGGATTAGCTATATATGTGATCTAAAACTAATAAAATGTTCAATATTCAAAACTAGGGGTGTGCACGGTTTGGTATACTGACCAAACTGCGCCGAAACCAAAATTTTGGTACGAACCGAAACCGAACCGAAAATTTCGGTTCGGTATTCGATATGTATTTTTTTTAAATTTCAGTATTCGGTTCGGTATCAGTATTTGGGTTCGGTATACCATATCGAACTGAATACCGAATTTTTTTTTTTTTTGAAAAATTCTGTTGATTAATTTTATCCTTCAAATATTTTTTAGTCTATTCTCCTTATATTCACTTGTTTAGTAATTAATTAATAATTATTTGGTTGGTGTTTATGAAGATAATTAAAATTTAGTATGATAAAGACAATATTTTTTTAAAAATTTATAATAACTAAAAGAGTGCATTTCTCTTGTTTGATGAAATGTCTCACCAAAATGCCGATTAAACATTCAGCGCTCACGGATTGAACTAAATGTAATTGGATTCCTTATTTATTTCTTGCTAGTCACAAAATGAACAAACATATAAGTATATTTTTGTTTTCAAAAATTCAATTATTTACTTGCCCAAACAATACCCATTTATAATTGAAGATAAACTCCAAAAATAATACAAATGATTGAATTATTTTTTGCATAGGCCACAACTCCTTGATTTAATAATTGTTATGCATGAATTCTAGAAAAAAATAGGGAGAAATTTTTTTTTATAAATTTCGGTTTTACCGAAACCGTACCGAATTACTGAATTTTTTCGGTAATTACCGAACCGATTTATTTCGGTTCAGTTTTCGGTTTGGTAATTTCCGTACCGAAATTTCGATATGGTTCAGTAATATATTACCGAACGCACACCCCTATTCAAAACTTCAATTGAATCTCAACTTTCAGCTCATCTAAGTGCTAAACAACTCCATAGTTTTACAATTTGCTTTAACATGTTAACAACTTCAATTAAGAACATTTCCTAAATCACTATATTGTTACTCTAACGTAGGGAAATATAAACCATTTTGGTTGCGTAACTAAAACAATGCACAAACTAAGTCCTCTTAGATAGCAATTTGATCGATTAAGTCTGCTAACTACAAAACAGCATAGAGACAACATAATAGGATTTCATTTAGCTACTGGGCCCTATTAATAACTTAAATGGCGTTTGGCATATTAACTCTTGATTAGGAGAGACAGGCTTCAACCTCTACTCCGATATATGGTCCCATGGAAGCACAAAATTATTAAACTTTCATATTCTTTTTACAATAAACAAAGCCCTTACAAAAATGCTTAAAGTATAAGGAAAACCATCGAAAAAAAATTAGAGATAAACAATTTCCACAACTTACGCCCTTGTGTGGTTTTCAGATAACTCATTCAAAATCTTGATTTCCCTCAAGTTTTATTCTTTAAAAGAACAAAATATTTAGGAGCCAATTTGGCCAAAAGGCAAACTACAACCAGTTTAAACTTGAATACAACCGAACAGAAAGTTTTGGCAAAACAAAATTCTGGAGAGACCAGTAGAAGAACAGGTGTGAACAAAAGGGCTTCATATGACATTCACTATAAGCTTCATTTTAGCTTACAACTCTAAACTTTCGGTGAATTTCCTTATTCCTATTTGTTGATTATATGCTTAATATATTACCTACAAAAAGAATTAAGCTTATGGATTTTATCGTACTTGTATGTCCCACAGGCAGCATAAAACTCAATTATCTAATGTGAAATTAAAAATCTATCATTTATGCTATGAAGGTCTCTTGACTAAATTGTTTTCTTCGTCCCAAACATGTGTAAGCTTGTCAAAATGAAGATGGAAAAAAATGGGCTAAAAAAGCTCTCCTTTGAATTGAGAATCAAAGAACTACTAAAGACTTAGATAAGTTGGAAAACCAGAGGTTAACTACTGACTAAAGCCATGAACAAAATGCTTCATACCATCTGACGATGTCAATGATGGAACACATGGTTCAAAAATACCAAGCAGTAAGAATCTATTTACGGGCAATTAGTATATCATATTGTACCCGAGATCCTAGATGGCGTTCATCTCAAGTTAGTTGAAAAATATGCGTTCCCTGGTGGCTTCTCGATAACTCTGCCTCAAAATGCCTCGGTAAACCTTGTTTTTACTGTGTTGTTTTTTCAAGAGAGAAACCATAAGAATGGACAACAAAGTGTAAGAAATAATTATTTGCTCCACTAATGCACACATATTATAAATGATTTTTCGATAAATTTCTTTCACAACCCAATTTTTTCTCAATCTTGTTCATTGGTTATTTCCTCTCAACACTTTCAGCAAAAAATTTCCAAAAAGTGAACATGGGAAGCAATTTTCTGTAAATAAATTTTTGAAAAGGGAATATGTTTCATCATGGAGTCGTTAGTAGACAGTCATTTGTTAACAAGAGTAAGTTTGAATAATGTCACTGGTTTAATGGGATATTCTGGAGAATAGGGATGAAGTTCTCCCACAAATCAAGATTAACAGGCTACATGCCATCTATGAACCAATCCAGTCCAATTCCTAAAGAGAGGCTCTCGATGACATCTAAGTTCACACACACAACCAAAAGTTCAATTTTTCCCTCTCAATGCCATACATGAAGTGAAAACCCATTTAATTACTTATTGAGAGAATATACAACTTTCTAGCAGCTTCATTCTGTCATTCCTCATACATTTACTAGCTCACTCAACAAGTAGTTTCTAAGAGGGACTTTGTACTATGATAATTGCTCTCCACAACAAGCTGCAGCATAATTTACATTCATAAAAGCAACCAGCAATTTACATCTTTTTGCAAAATATACTGTGACACTGATCAACTACTGTCATGCAATAAATGGAGGAAAAATAAAAGCACTTCTCTCATTATTTTCATCCCTCTAAAGAAATGAAATTTTCCAGACATTGAAAAGAACAAACCAGGAAAAGAAAAGAAACTACAAGGGACCAAAGAAATGCCTAACAAACCACGAAATTAAAAAACAGAAGCTCTTACGAAACCAAAAAGGGGTAAATATATTAGTAGAATATTAATGGAACCAGGAAGAATCACTCGGAAAACAATCAATTGCAGCAAAGAAAGAGTCTTGAAATGGAAGTCAGCAAAGAAAGTTGGACTCAAATAAAAAAAAAAGAAATCAACCATAAAAAACCACCATTATAAGAGCATCCAAATCCCACCAAAAATTAGTTTTAAAGCAAGAATATGATCAAAGATTATGAAATAAACAAATGGGCCAATGTAAAAACGAAGCATACCTATGGAGAAAGGCAAGAAGAGATGAGATGTCTGAGAAGATATGCCAAGTTGGTTTTCTTTTAGCGTTTGGAAAATGGGTTTTTGGGATTATTGGCACAATAAAATTAATTTCTCGTACTTCACCATTGCCACAGGGCTGTGAGATTGCCAAAGACTAATTTTAGAGTATTAATAACATTTGCCCTGAAATCTGGAAACTGAAACAGATGAAGGGATATTGATGAACAGAAGTAAGGATTTAAAGAAAGTATGCATCATCGAGTACTCTCCCCCATTCAACCTATGCCTCTGCGTTTAGAAGGGAGCCCTAGGCAATGTTCGGTTTTGTTGGTTTTGGGAGTTTTGGAGAAACTGTATTAGGAGTATGTGTTATGTGAAAGAATTGAAAGCAAGGGCCGTTTACTTTCTTGTTGGATGGATATAAAATGATTAATAAATTTTATGACAAGATATCAATTAATTTATTAATAAATATTGTGTATTTGGATTGATTGTAAATATAATATTTTAATATAAATTTTGATCATATATATATTTTGTGGGATAATGAATGTGATTGTAGTATTATAAAATAAATACCTCAACTAATTTTTTTAATTTTTATTTTATTTTTTTCTTTTTCTTCATCTTCCTCTTCCTTTCCCACCCAATTAATGGCAGACTTCAATGGCAACAAGTTAAGCTAATCCAAACCCCTAGGAGGAACTCCAATTACCCCTCTATAACCGCCACCCAAACCCCCAAGTACGAACGCCAACACTAGCCCTGCTACCCCACCACCGCCATCCCCTCAAATTAGCATATCCCACCACACCAATCCCCCGCCATCCCCACCACTACATTAAAAGAGCTTAGACATCATTGCTGAAATTTTACAACCAAACATACAAAAGGTTCTACATCTGCCTTATCAAACACTCTCAATCATCCCCATTTATTTTTTTCGAAAAGCCTTTCTCCATTTCACGCATTACTTGGGAAGAGAACTGTTTCTGAGTTAAGGGCACTTTATGGAATTTCACATAGCAAATTAAGGATAGAATGGACAATTTCTTTTTGAAATCAAATTGTTGGGCTTATTAGATTATTGGATCCCAATGGTGGGGTGGGATTGCAATTCATTGATTTTTTCAAAATTGGATCAGGCCCTTTAATATCATGCAGGGTTCATCAGTCCAAGTACACATGTGACTAGACTTGATAAAATAATGGATCCAACCCAATCATACATAGTAAAAGACCCTAAAAGTATTTGATTTGTGTTCTCATTTTATTTTAGGAGAAAAATAAATTATATTGGGAGAATGAAGAAAACAAATATTATTTTATTTTCTAAGGAAAGAATTCTTTTTCTCCAAACATAGCTAGATTAGATCTTATAGTATTTGAGTTTTTGATAAATATCTTTCATCTAATATTTTTTATTAAAGACACAAAAAAAACCCTAACCTAATGTATACAAAAACAATAATCATTTTTGAATAATTAAGAAAGAGTCATTTTTTTTAAAATATATATATAACATAGTGAGAAATAAAATTCAAACTTTGAAAACTTTTTCAATTATAGGCAAAAAATGTATTGGTTTAAAAGGATTACATAATAAAGTACTTATAATTTTGAAAAAGAATTGAGACACATTTTCGTTTAAAATCATCTTAAATAACATGTAATATTGATTATTTCAAAAATTAAAATTGTTAAATAAATATTTTAAAAAACAAAAGTGAGACCAAGTTAAAATTTACCTTCTTTAATAATTAAAGTGAATATACTAATCTTAATATGAGAAAATAATGCATACTAATTAAAAAAATAATTTAAGATTTTTTAAATATGTAAAAATTCAAAATTGAAGCCTATGCCACATTTTAAAATTTCATCAATGACTTGCCAATAGTTCCTCTTTTAAATAGCACACAAAGCATAGGCCACGATGTTTGAATTTTATAGTTGCTTCTTTTTTGCAATCTTGTTGATTCATTTTTCCATTTCTCGTCGATGACGCTGTAACACATATTTTACTTCTTTTCTAATCTCTATCCATCCTTCATGTTTCGATACATAAAATTTGGTCTGTCTACAAAGGAGAAAATCACATGCTTCTTGTTAGGCAGGCGTAGCTTGGAGCCAAGAAGCTGTTTATGGCCCAAGCCTTTCATGTGACGATACGCAAAAGAAATGTGTCACTCAAATAGTTACTTTCCATTTTTCTTTTTAGATGTGATCCAACGCAGAATTACCTTAGAAAACATCTTTTGTAATCTATCAATAAATGACAAACTCCATTGGAAATATGGTAGGACAGAGCTAAGGGCACTCGTTATAGAGTTGAGCAATGATTCCTACAAAGAGGTGACAATGAGTAGATACTAGTTTTCCCTATCAATGTCGAGTAGAGGCTAGTTTAGGCACGCTGCTCTCTTATGTCATTCTTACAAACAATAAAAGGATAAGTCGAGAATAAGTACAAAGGGATTCCGTCTACTGAGGAAAAAAAGTTGTCCTCAAATCCCCCCTTAGCTACTTCATCAAATAGCTCAACTAAAGCCCACCAGCGAAGACAACTAATGCCTTGACCGTTTAGTATAGTTGGACTTGTAGTGGTACTTATTTGAGCTTTACTCACTACATAAACATAAACCTATAATACTCGCCATCTTCTGTTGGTTGTCAGATGATTTTAAATGCACTTATATGTTAAATGATCATTCAACACATGTTGAATGGATGATATAAAAGGTCTACTATTAGACAGTTATTCATCATGCTACAGATGGAAAATTCATTACCAGAAGTGATGAAGCACAAAGATCAAGGGACAACTTAATAGCCCAGATTACTTGATTCAAATGGGAAGCATAAATTTCGAACTGATAATAGTTATAACTGATGCAAATGATTATAGCTAGTTATACATGTCCATAGGAAACTTGATTGAAAATGTTCTAACTTTAATTGGAAATATTTCTACAAATGAATCTTTTGTATGGCAAGAATATAAATGTAAGACAAACTTTTAATAAGAAATATTCAATTATATCCTATCATATTAGTTCACCTTGGAGGAGAGTCATATCAAAGTATATGTACTCGTTCTTGAGGCTACTTTCAGACTCTTTGCATTTGGCCCCTGATGAACATTCATTTTTAGCAAAGAGGTAAGAGATTAGTAAAATCAACTATTAAAGGTAGCTTAGAAGGTGAATTCATCATATCTGTACATACTAATTACCTAGAAGAAATGAAGTACTAGTGCAGACAAATAGGTCAAGAATCATAGTGAAGATCTTAATCCATACATGGATCAATCCCATAGAGATCATCAATGCCATATAGATCATCAAGGGTATATAAGACCCTTGTACATATTAATCAGAGCAGTAGATCTCATGAAGTATATACAAAAGAATTCAAAAGAAGACTCCATTGTCGATCATTGCCTGCTCCAATTTTTGGCAATCATAAGCACTATATTGTGCCTCAAGAGATCTAGAGAGAGAACCTGGTCTTAGCCTGTAAACTTTAAATCTTATACCCATTCTCGAAGCTGGATGACAACAATTTTCTATTGCTATTGGCTAATTCGTTGGTATACACTAAGCACACAATAAGAAAACTAAAAATATTTTCCATCTTCTCTTGGTTGTTGCTTAACAAAGAATTTCAAATGCATTTTTTAAGATGCATAAATAACTAGGTAACTCTTAAACGAACAAAAGAAAGAATAAGAATTTTTTTGGTTTTCCTGTGTTGTACTTCATCATGTTTACTTTTGATCAGGATAATGAACATAACTATTATGAAGCCCAACATTCTGCCAGTCTGCACCCTTTAGAAAAGGAAGCTGGTGCCGAGAAGCACAATATGAGACATTTATATTACACAACCCCTTCCCTTTAGGTTTCTTATGTAAAAATAATCTAATTTTGGTTAACAAAATTTATCTGATAGATTTTGATTCTCAGGGGCCAAAAGATCCTCACTAGTCAGCATCATCTAGTGCTGATGCCATTGTATATCTTAAAATTGAGAAAGAAGAGCTATGATACAAACAAAGTGAAGTGGATGAATATTCACTAAAATATAGGAGGGTAGAGAAAGTGGATGAAGGGGAAAGGAACAAGCTTATGAAGATTCGGAAGTTTATTTTGAGGTAAGCGACAATTTCACTATATACAAATCCTCTATGCTGGCTTCATAAGTATAAATCCACACACAAATATGTCCAAACAAACTCACGTTTTAAGTACCTATTATCTTAGGAAGAACATTTTTAATTTGTTGCCAAGAATTTAGGCAATAACCTTTTTCCTAGCATTACAGTTAGGTGGAGAGTATATCAGTCTTCTGATACTTATAAAATAAGAGTGAACATAATTTGAGCCAGTTCGACAAAGCTTTTCAAGTAGGCTTGAATTGCATTAAAGCATGTATTAATTATAACATATTGTTCCTTAAGTATTTTGCCCCTTTGTCTAAGCATGCCTGAAATTCTATCCTGAATTTCGTCTCTCTCATCAAACTTCTATACCTAGCCTTCAAGTCAGGCGTCAGCCATCTTCAGGAAATGACAATCTCTCATTCTCTCATCACAAAACTCAATCTCCTACTAACTCTCCAATGACTCATCGATTAGACCAGATTATCAAGAGGACAAAGAGACTGGAAAGGATAATCTGTGAACATGGGAAAACAGAACCTCTGAATGGATTCCCATTTCCTTTTGCAACCTTTCATGAAACGATTCCCCCCGCAACAACCCCCCCCCCCCCCCCCCCCCCCCCCCGGCCGCCAGCTAGGCAAAGAAATTAGAAGGAAGAAACCAGTGGCTTCTGCTGAAGAAATTAGAAGAGGAAAGAACACCAAAACTCTATATCCCTCCCCTAGTTAAGCCGCCATGAACCCTCTTCTCCACCAGTGAAGCCACCAGAAGTGGGCACGACCTACTCAATGTTTTGATTTTATTCCCAAAAAACTCACTAGGGAATCTTGGCTTACATCTTTTAAGTTTAAAAAATTTATTTTGATCAAGGGTTCAAGCTTGAACTAAACAAGCCAAGCTCTAGCATGATATGGTTGAGCTCGTGAGCTTGGGCTCGAACTCAATCTATGTAATTTGAGTCTGAGCTACAGCTCTAAATTTTCTCAATAAATGGATTGACTATGCTTGTTTTCACGATTATCATTAAAAATTTTGTTGTCTATTGAAAATTTTGATCATTGTAAAACATAAAAAATAAACTAGAAATGATAGTAAGTGATCGTTGATTTCTTCAACCTATATAGCAAATGAATCTTAATGATCTTTCGATTTTTAATTCACTTAAAGAACCTTTGAAAGGATAGAAAGAACCACATAAGCAAAAGAAAAAGGACAAAAAAAAAAAAAAAAAAAGAAAACTAATGTAAGGTAAAACAAATACATATGTGTTGTTTGAGCATTGATATCATACTAAAACATATTGCTCGACCATCTTAAGGAAAAACAGGAATTGTGGGGCTAGCTCAGGACTCTGTCAGCTTTGGTCCAACATATGGTAATTTATCTTTCATCAAGATAGCAGAAATTAGATTGCCTATCCACCACTAACAATATGCTGGGCCTTGCTTTGAACCGATTTGGTATAAGCTAGCAAGGCAACATCTTAATGAATAATTAGCTTCATTATTGCCAGTGTTGAACAAAATTGCTTAGTTTTATTTTTACAAATATATATGCATATATATATATCTTGGTCTGTCTGAAGATTCATTTTGTATATAGGTCGAATATCATAAAGATCACTTGTTATCATGTAATATTAGTTTAGATCTTTCCAAAAAAACAGGAATATTTTATTAGTAATTTGGCCCTTAACTATGATCAGCATTTTCAACAAAGAATAATGTTTAAAAGTATCTAAAAACCACATTACTTGTCTCTTAACTATTATAGTAAGAAAAAAGACCAGTGTTAACTTTATCAAAAAACTTCAGTGAAAGACAAGGACTCTCCATACAAAAGGAGTTTTAGCATAGGGCTTAGCCCAAAGTTGATGAGACACCAAACATATAACTAAGTGGTTTTCTTAAGACCACTAAGTACTTGAACCAAAGCTGGGCAGAACATGTCCTGATCCATGCAAAAGGAGCCTACATAGAGTATTTGTGAATAGAACTTGTCGCTTACCTCAGAAGCAACTTATGGATTATCACAAGCTTATTTCTCCTTTCATGCGTTTCCTCCACCTCCCATTTTATAGGGAACGTCATCCTCTTTTCCTCCACTAATGTATTCTAACTCTACTTACTTTTGAAAAAGTATACAATGCCTTTAAGTTGATTTAACACTAGATGATGCTGATTAGTAAAGCTCTTTTGCCCCTCAGAATCAAAATCAATTATGTAATTTTTCATTAACTAAAGACAGAAAATCTTTACATAACAAACTAGGTTATGTAGTTCAAGTAACATCTCCTTTTTTTCATTCATAATGCGTTCTGGGCACCAACTTCCAACTTCTCTAAGTCTAACTCAAAGGCATTCTGATCAACAACAGACTGGATTGACGTAAATATACAAGATGGTGAAGGATAATGCAATACTAAGACAAAATATTTTATATTTTTCTTTTTCTATTTTATTAACTTATCTACTTGTTCATTTTTATGTTCCCTTTTTGTTCGCGTATGTGAGCATGGGGTTGGCACGGAGGGGGGAGAGACACTTATGCTTAAATTAAAGTCGGATATACAAGAACAATATCAAAAGGCATTAAGTTATCCCAGTAATATGTCATGTAAGTCTCAATATTCAATGGAAGGAAAACAAAAACATAAGTTACCTCATCAATTATATCCTCCAGAAAACCAGATGAAAGTTGTCGCTCCTTGTCACTTTATTTTGATTAAGAAGTTTATTAACTTCAGTTGTTTTTCATTTCAGCCTGCAAAATCATGGAAACAAATTGGGTTGCAATTTACCTTCGCCCTCCATTACCCTGTCAGGGTCAACCAGAACAATCATCAAATGGTAGGAATTAGAACATAAGGATGAACAAAATTCACTTCAGCTCCCCTAAGATTCTCTCTTAAGCCTGGTAAATCCCCTGCAGGGTTGGCACAGAATATAAGAAATATCACATAGTAAGAATCATGGTTGCTCTGTACAGCCACACTAGAAAATAAAAGCACTGGAAGTACAGGGGGCATCTGTGAAAAGGCTTTTCTTTTAAGTCAAAAAAAGTCCATACATATCATCCAATTGTCATGTAGAGATGAATACTTAAAAAAGGCACCTTTACATGCCCAATGAAAACATGAGATTGAATGCCTTGTGCTTCTAGCTCGGGTACATCAAAAGCTTCATTTCCAATTAGTATCTGTAAAGTCAACCTGCACAAGTTCGATGTAGTTAGCGATCAATGAATGTGCATGTTGTCTACATATGTTACACACAATAACTCAGCAAATAGTGATGAAGAATTTTGATGTTCAACCACCACTAATAAAGAACCAGATCTATCTAGGTACTAAATGAATGTATTCCTGAATCTTAGATTAGGCAGACATGGCCAAAAGGGTGCATAACATGTACATTTGTGCATGAACACATCAAAGACACAATACCATGACACAGTTACTTGAAAAATGGGATTGATTGCATATAATTGTTAAGATGTGAAAGAATTTTAAACACAATTGTATCTGCATTCATCACTGAGGAGGCACTATTTAACTCCAGAAAAGATTCTACAACAATCCCATTGTGCCTAGAGTTGATCAAATGGCAGGTGTACAATCAATTTATCAGTGAGGAGACACTAAAATTGATATCCCTATTTACTCATTGCAATTTTGCATAATAATCCTTTTGTTAAAACCGAACATCAAATAAATCCCTTTCACTTTTCTCTGAATTCTTGAAGGATTTTATAGAAATTTCTTAAAGAAGTTTTCCTTGTTATCCTCTTTCCTGCTTCTACCTTTTTACTAAGGTCACCAAACTCCTGCTGCTTTCACTCAACCTAAAACCAACTCCCCAATCTATTTAAACATAACTAAACTTGAATAACTAAAGCCAAAACACATTCCTATTCACCATTCAATACCATCTATCTTGATCACCTCATTGAAATAAAATGAGTCTATTTTAGGACAAGAATTGAGGAAATGAAAATTTGTTTGTAAAAGAAAAAGAAAGCTAGTAATTCATACAGAGAAAAAGTTAGGCTGGTGATTCGACTCATGATTTGATTCGACCTCGTCCTCTGATTGGTTGCCGGAGATGTCTTTGCATGATTTGATGCGTCTTCATTTTCTTCCACCAATACTTTGCTCTCTAAAAATCTATGTTAGTGTTTTGTGTGTGTGTGTGTGAGAGAGAGAGAGAGAGAGATGTGTGAGTTTACAAAAAGGAGTTCGAAGTTTATGTTGTTTGTGGGTGTCTCCTTATGTGTGTGTGCTGCGTTGTAATAATAAATATTCCTGTTGGGAAAGAGAATATTAGTTATAGCTATATTTTCGGTTCGATTTTTCATTTTTTAATTTTTTGTTCAATTTCCATTTTTAATTCCAAATCAAAAATAGAATTACTATTTTTATATATTTATTTATTTAATTTTTATATTGTATTTTGATACTTATTATTTATTTTTATATTATTTCTATGTTATAAATTATATTTTTATACTTGTTATTTATTTTTATACTATTTTTATGTTTTTTCTCACTCAAACTAAAAATAAATAAATAAAAAATATTTTTAATTATATTATTTAATATAGAATTAGGTTAATCGAATACAAAACCAAAAAATTGAAGAAAAAAATCGTTTATAACTGAACTGAATCAATTAATTCGGTTCGATTTTTGATTTAAAATTTTAACGATCTATTAATCGATATTTAGATAGGATTCGTTTCGCTTCCCAATTTATGGATCCCTCGGTTCGAGAAATCAAGCACCTCTAAAAGATTGCTATGATATTTTCTAGATTTATAGCAATTTTTATTCTTGGGTGGGTTAATTATTTCTAAAAGAGTTTGTTAGTTTTTGAATTTTTTGAAGAAATACTTTATATAAGCTTGTGTATATTTGGGATGTGTTTGTGTTTGTTTTTGTATTGTGCTATATTTTGGAGTCATTAAAAATTGTGCTTTTCAAAAAAATAAAATAATTTCGGGTACATATTTTTCTTTTATTTATGGTGAAAACAGATTTCTGTAAGTAGAATTAAAAAATTTGGATAATAAGTGTCTTAATTAAATATTTGTGTATCCATTCCTAAATTCTTAAAATGTTTAGTTAACTTTCAAGTTGATATAATGTGTTCATAAATCAACAAGAAGAGGACAGCGACAACGGCAATCAAGCTAAAACACAGAAAGTAGCAATTCTACTTTATTATTCAATAAGGGAAAAGGGGATAGAAGGTGTCAAAAAAGGAACAATAACTTTATTATTGTCTTAAGAGTATGTTAGTTACAATTCTTTGGAATAAATCAGATTATTAATTGATTGACCACAATAAATTAATCGCTCAAAATTATAATGTACAACACAATTAACTATATAAATACATATTTATTCATCTATAAAATTATTCAAACTTATGATTTGAGCTATTTTTTATTCTAAAATCGGATGATAAAAATAATTTCATACGATTCTTCATGGTTACAAACACTTCGTTCTTCTCTTTCTCCTATTAGTGGTGACAAGGTCAAGAATTACCAAGAATGTCATTAAAGTGAAATTGTCTTTGAGATTACTTTTTTTTCTTTGTAGGGTGGAAATTGGTGTTTTTGGAGAAGTTTGGGAGTTTTTTAATTTTTCTAAAAAAATTCTTTGCAAAAGCTTGTACAAAGCGTGTTCTAGTAGGGAGTTAGTTGAGAGATATGTTTGTGTTTTCCATAGAATTAGTTGAGAGATGTGTTTGAATTTGTTATTTAAGACTTGAAGAAAAACTCAAAGAATGGAGTACTTGAAATTTTAGTTTGTATTTATACTATTATCCCTTTAAATGGATGCTCGAGATTGAAAACATCAACTATTAGGAGAGACTTTTTTAAGTTCTCCAATCATATTCCTAGCATATTCCAAAGGAATATTTCTATGGCATCTTTGTATAAGTTTATAACAAATATCTGTCTTTCCTACTAACTTTTTAAAATTGGCACATATAGTCCAATTTTTGTCAAAAAATTCAATCTTGGCCAAAAAATTGCTGACATGACACAAAATACTACTAAAAGTTGTTGACATGGACTAGAATTTGGGGATTTACATATTTGAAGAAAAAATTACATGATCTGACAATTATGTGGACAAAGGAATGAAAATAAATAAAATATGTGCGATTTTCAAGTGGACATAAGAAAAAATAAATAATAGTTTATTTTATATTTATTGTTTTTCCATTTGTAAAATTTTAAAAAAATTAAATTTTCAATTGTTTTCTTCCCCATCTTCAAAAAAATTTGCAAAATCTAAAAAATAATAGCTTACATATTACTTTTTGAATAATTTCTTAATTTTTAAAACTTAAATAAATTAGAAAATTATAGAAAATAAATAAATATATGGTAGTAAAATTTTATATTTAAAAGTTAGAAAGTATTTGAATTTCAATAATAAACAAAATAAAAATATATTTATATAATCTCTTAATTACCAAAAATATAAATAATTTTTTTAGATAAAATAGGTTTCATTATATACCCTTTTCTTTTCTTCTTCTTTTTTTCTGTTTTTTTTTTTACAAAAAATAGTTTTTTATATTTTAATTTTTATTAGAAGAAAAAAAATAAGAAAAAGAAGAGGCAGGTGGCGGAGGTGGGCATGTGGTAGGGGTAAGTGGTAGTTTGTGATATGGATTTGGGTAGAAGAAGAGGTATGTTGGTGGTTTAGGGTATGAATTTGGGTAGAAGAAGAAGAAGGAGTAGAAGAGGATTGGTGGGTGAAGAGGATTGGTGGGTGGCAGCGGGTGGTGGGCGGGTGGATAGGTGGGTAAGAAAGAAGTTGAAAGAGAAATTGAATTTTTACAAAATAAAAAAGGATAAATATGAAATAAATTGTTATTTAATTTTCACTCCCATTTGTTGTCTAGGTCGCATAGATTTGGTTATGTTTTTTTCACAAAATAATACACATAAGTGCACATCAACTATTTTCCCTTCAAATATTAGAAATTCCCAATTTATAGGCTATGTTAGCAGATTTCAGTGATTTATTTAGTCATGTCAGCAATTTTCGGCCAAAATTGAATTTTCTGACAAAAATAAGACTAAATATGTCAATTTTGAAAAGTTAGTATTATGAATCAAATTGTATCAACTTAAAAGACTAAATATTTATTTAAACTAATTTAAAGGACGAATATTACCTTTTTTCTCCATAAGCACAACACCCTTCACTTATCATCTTCCATTATTAATTAAACAATATTCTTTTCTAGATTCACATTCAGTCTTCATCTCAAGTGAAAGTTATATTTATTTGTTATATATTCAATTAAATTTCTCTATGAAACTCAATAGTATTTATAGGTGAAGCCTCAATATATAGCATGTTGATGTTGCAAGCATTTTAGGTTTCTTACTATGGAGATTTAGAGAAAAGATAAAAGATGACATACTTTATTCATCGATCAATATAGTTTATATAGATTGCAATATGCCTAAACTAAGTATAAACAGTATATACAAATTTATATAAATCGATCAAGATTCATCCTAAGTATGGTATGAAAGTAATCAAGATCAAGATAAATCAATCAAAATCATCTTAAATATGGGAATGAAATCAAACCATCTAAATATGGGAAGGAAATCAAGTTTTCTTATCATGCCCCCGCAAGATGGAGCTCTGAGAGAAGAGTCTAATCTTGGTCTTCAGAAGGAGAAACCGACTGCACATGAGAGGTTTAATGAGGGCATCCACCAATTAATTAGTAGAAGAGACATGAGCAATATGAAGAGTACGACCCTGAGCTTGTTCACGAATAAAGTGATAATCCAAAGCTACATGGTTCATGCAAGAATGAAACACTGGATTGGAACATAAACTTGTAGGAACAACATTATCACAATAGATGACCAGTTGTTGGGGAAGATACATATTAAGTTCTGTCAAGAGAGAACAAATCCAACGAAGCTCAGTAGCAGCAGTAACAACCGAGCACTCAGCCTCAATGGATGATCGAGCTACTGTACGATGCTTCTTGGAGCTCTACAAAATAGGATTGCAACTAAGGTAAACAAGATATGCCTCCGTGGAAGTAAAATCCTCCTTATTACCAACCCAATCTGCATTAAAGCATGTAAAGAAATAAGGGAGTTCTGATAGAGTAGTATACCATGATCTAAGGTGCCATATAGATAACGTAACAAATGTTTGAAAATAATCCAATGATCAGTAGTAGGCCGATATATAAATTGAGAGAGCTTATTAACTATAAAGGCCATGTTCAGATGGGTGAGAGATAAGTATACTAGGCTAACAACAACAACTCGATACTCAGATGGATTAGAAAGAGCACTCATTGAATGAAGTGAAAGAATAGGAGAAGTTACAATGGGAGTAACAACAAACTTGGAATCAAATATATGAGTGCGAGTAAGGAGTCCTTACTAATATAATGATGCTGAGATAAGAAGACCCCATGAGAATGGGGAGTAACCTTAACCCCAAGAAGATAATGTAATGGACCAAGATCTTTAAGAAAGAACTAGTTGCCCATAAGTGTGATAAAGTATTGAACAATGGTAGTACTATTGCCGATAATGATAATGTCATCAATAAAGACCAATATATAGAGTAAGTGACTTCCAATGTGGAGGATGGAGAGAGATATGTCAGCATGAGAATTAACACAATCAGAGTCGAGAAGAAACTGTTGCAGTTCATGATACCAAGCATGAGGGGCTTGTTTAAGCCTGTAAATAGCCTTGCTTATGGAGTTTGTAGACATGATGAGGATGATTCGGATCAACAAAGCCTTATGGTTGAACCATAAAGACATTCTAGGAAAGAGTACTTTAAAGAAAGATATTATTCATATCAAGTTGGCGAAGAGACTAGCCACGGCTAATAGCAAGGCTGAGAATAATGCAAATAGTGTTAAGTTTGACAACTGGACCGAATATGTCATTATAATCAATGCCAGGATGCTGATGAAATCCTTTGGCAACCAGGTGAGCATTATACATGTCAATAGAACCATCAGGGAGATGTTTAGTGTAGAAATTCCACTTGCAACCAACTAGTATTAGTAGGGTGATGACCAACAAGTCCATAACTGGCATTTCGAACTTGAGCATCATACTCCTTAGACATGGCTTTATGCCACTTAGGATCTTTGATGGCTTGGGTCACATGAGGTTCGAGGGCACTAGGAGTTGGGAGTTGGGCTGTGAGGTTTAATTTTTGGATGGACTTAAAAATATTATTGTTAGACTAGGTAATAATGGTACAATAAAGTGTAGTAGAGGAATTGGAGAAAGATATGGGTGTAGAGGTACTGGGTTAGTTAAGGCTTTGGCTGGGGTTTACAGATATTGCGGCGCCTGGAGAAGAGATAGTGTCACTGTGACTCGGGGAAGTTGGGGTTGCAATACGGGAGTTAGTGCCATGACTTGGGAAAAAAAAGAGTTACGATGACTTGTTGGAGAGTAGTAGGGGGCAAAGCAGATATGTTAGTATTAGATGGATGAATGATCGGCAAGGTCGACATATTGGAACACTAATGAGATGCGGCATCAATAGACGGACAGGAGGAGTTTGGACTAGAGAAAGTCGAAGGAAAAAATAAATTTAACAAATTTGACATTGCGAGACATGTAAATCTGAGATGAGGTAGGATCGAGGCAGAGATATGCACTTTGAGTGGGCTAGTACCCGATAAAGACACATGGAGCAGAGCGAAGGGCAAGTTTATGTGAAGAGTAAGGTCAGAGCCAATGATAATAGAGACATCCAAAGTTATGGAGCTTAGAGTATTTGGGAGACTCTCCAAAGAGCTTAGAGTAAGGTGATATAAAGTAAAGAGTAGGTGTGGAAAGGCGATTGATGAGATAGATGGCAGTAGAGAAGGCAAATGACCAGTGTGATAAGGGCATAGACACTTGAGATAGAAGAGACATACTAGTTTCAACACTGTGTCGATGATGTTGTTTAGAGTACCCATTATGTTCAGGAGTATGTTAGGGGAGAAGTAAGATAAGAGATTCTAGTGGAAGTAAGAAAAAAAGTGTCTGATATTCCCTCTATTATTGGAGTAGAGAGTGATGATTTTGCATTTAAGAAATTTTTTGACGAGAGACTTAAAATGCAAAAACACATCAGCAACATGGGATTTGTGCTTCAGTAAAGTGATCCAAAAAAATAACATAATATTTGAAATCATCAACATAAGTGATAGGTGACATCGAGACATCTAAGAAAATAATTTCAAGGAAAGAGGTAGAAGTAAGAGAATAAATGGAAAAAGGGTAACTTGTGCAGTGGAAGTCTAATGGACTTGATAACTCTAGATAAAAGTTATGAATAATATATCTAAGAATAGATGACGATGGATGACAGAAGCAATGATGCCACTCGAATGAAGTGGTCTTGAGACTAGAAAAGGTAATGAGAGGGAGATTTGGCAAGAGATGCTGGCCATTCATACACGCCATCATTGGTTTCACCTTGTAAAAGAGTTTCCCCCGTGCGAAGATCCTTCACAAGAAAGAAAGTGAGAAAGAATTCAATTGAGGTTTCATTTGTCTTACATAATTGGGATATAAAAATAAGTTTTAAAGTAAAGGTATCGGAGGATATGCAGAGAGAGTAGGAACTAATGTGAGTAATAGAAAGACCCGTGTCATCCTCAATCATAATATTGTTAGACCCATTATAAGGGATATGATGCGAGAGATAGCCAAGATTAGTGATAACATAGTAGGAGACACCACTGTGAAGGAGCCGACAAAGGGAGTCTAAAACAGGGGGAATGGTAAGTTAAGTTTGTGATTGGAAATACGCCGATGGATGTGGCAATGGTGGTGGTTAGAGAGTGGGATGTAATTGGTGGAATACAGAACACTGTGGAACTGTGTGACCTTGGCATGACATCACCAACAAAGACCATGATAGGGCCGAGGATGGGTGCATTAATGGGACTTAGGGATATTAATATGATTGGCGTTGGTGGCCATAGTTAAAAGTCGGCAGCGGTGGCTATGGTGGTGTGATAATGAGAAAGGGGAATTATTGTTCCCAAGAAAGATGTGATACAATGTAGTTTATATAGGTTACAATATGACTAAACTAAGTATAAAAAGTATATATAAATCTATATAAATAAATCAAGATCATCCTAACTATAGTATGGAAGTAATCAAAATTAAGACAAATAAATCAAGATCATTTTAAATATGGAAAGAAAATCAAATCATCCTTAATATGGGAAGAAAATTAAATTTCCTTATTACTTAGCCATTTGAAGTCTTCATCTCAAGTATATTTTGTTCCCAAAAACTGAAGTTGCATGGTGACAATAAGTGCAGGTGGTGAGAGCATTGTTTAAGTACTAAGCAAAGGGTGGCAAGTATCCTTCTACGACTTGGCCTCAGCATTGTAGCACCTAACCAATTCTTTAAAGTGGACATGTAATTTGCATCACATGCGTAAAAAATTAGTGTTACTATTGAAAAACCATATATGTTTAGTGCATAAAGATCGAAAGGTTTCTCTTCAATCTAAATCACGATGAAGCACAAGAAATTTAGGAAAAATGTACGAAATATACATAAATTATCCAAGGATTATTTTAGTAAGGCTCAAAAGTGTTACCTAGGATATTCCTTAGCTAATTAATTCTTTATCAATTTGGTCCTTAGCTACATTAATTATTTTAGTAAAGATCGAAAGGAAAAATGTTACCTAGGATCTTCCTTAGCTAATTAATTCTTTATCAAATTGGTCGTAGAGTTCCAAAAGTGTTTTGTAGAATGGTTTGATGTACTCTGAAGTCGATCAATCTCACTAATATCCCATCTAAAAAATAAAAAATTCATTAAATTCTAACTCGGCAACAAATAAATAAGCTAGATTCTTATATTGGAAATAAAAACTTCTATTGACATATCAATTATTTTGCATTATTTTCTTTTTCTTTTTACCTCTATTGATTTTTTCAAAATATCTAGTTCTTCGATTCTACCATAAGCATCCTATGTGTCATCTACTGTAAATGTCATAACAAGTGTTTTAGTGAGCATGATACGAGCATGCTAATACTGAGGCTCGTGATATACTCACACGACCCAAAAAGAATAAAGAACTTCTATCATAAAGTCTAATTCTTTCGACCACCGAAAAATCATAAAGAAAAACACTTAAGAAAAATAAAAGTGATAAATTTACAAAAGAGAAAAAAAGTATATGTTTATTTACTGTATCTTTTTTGTATTTTAAATGTAGGTATCATTTGCCTTCTTTAACCATGTTACGTCAAGACAAAATGGTAATACCTAGCTCTCAGTGTAGTGAGGTTAGATAGTGTTTTCTCCTTAGGAAAAAATCCCCTAAGTGCCTCCCTCTTTTGTTTGAGAGTTATCACTGATTTTTCTTCAGTTTTCTGTGATCTGTTACTGATTTGTGCTGATTTTCAGAGGTTTTCATCTGCTTGAGTGATCTTATCCAAACCATTACAGATTTAGGTGCTGGAATCAAGCTGGGAAAACCTCTGGGGTTCTGGTTCGTGTGAACAGTGATTCTGGATTCTGTCTTTCCATTTCTGCAACCTCTGTTCTGATTTTGAGTGTTTTCTGGTTTTTTTCTTGTTCGGCGGGACTGTAATATTCTTTGTGTCCTTGCTGCCGTGCAACCTTCATCTTTTACCATGGGTAAAAAGAAGAAAGTTCAGCTTAAAACCATGGCTGTTACTGTTCCAGTTGAATCTGCAGCTGGAATTGAGGTTCCTCTTAAATCCACCATACTGCCAGTAAACTTATCATGTCGGGGCTCAGCACTTCATCCAGTGTTTTCCGTACTTTGGGGGACGTGGACTCGGACACTGAGTCACTGCAGGCCAGTTCAGATGGAAATGGTGGAAAGATCCCAGGGACTGCAGATGAGGTGTTTGAAGAAATGCCTCAAAAGGGTGTAGACCAAGTGTTTGAGAAAATGTCAACAAGACTTGAAACTTCTAAAGCCCCATGGCTGGACTTGTTTAAGGATAACAGGAAGATTAATCAAGGCATCAAACTGAATTCAGTCGAGCCAACAGGGGAAGATGAAGTCATCATTGTGGACCAAGATCTTGATAAAGTAGAGAAAGCTTGGGGCTTTTGCCTTGTGGGCTACTTTGTCGCTAAGTTTCCGGGTAAGTCTGCCCTTCTCCAACTTTGTGATTCGTGGAACGTCAAGTATAAATACTTCGCCCATTCAAGTGGTTGGCTTGTATTTAAATTTGACAACGAAGCGGATAGGGACAAGGTGCTCAAAGGGGGGCC
Organism: Paulownia fortunei; assembly: GCA_019321725.1. Classification (NCBI taxonomy): domain Eukaryota; kingdom Viridiplantae; phylum Streptophyta; class Magnoliopsida; order Lamiales; family Paulowniaceae; genus Paulownia; species Paulownia fortunei. Next base: position 16,139,547 of record CM033118.1, read on the forward strand.
GTATTTCGTGTTTGACAGACCTTTGCTCTTAAAAATTATGCCATCTTGCTTCGAGTTTGATGACGATGAGATCCGTACAGTGCCTGTTTGGATTAATCTGCCAGGCCTGCCCCTTGAATGCTGGAACACAACTGCACTTAGTAAGATCACTTCGAAGGTGGGAAAGCCATTAATGACTGATAAGCTAACCCACACGAAGGAAAGATTATCTTACGCCCGTGTTCTTGTGGAGGTGGACGTTGCAAAAGAGTTGATTCGCAGTATTAAAATTAAGCTCCCGAATGGTAAAATCAGGGAACAGCAGGTTCAATTTGAATTTGAACTTAAATTCTGTGAGAAATGCAAAATGTTGGGACATTCAACCGAGGCCTGTTCTATTCCGAAACCAACTAAAGGAACCATGCAATAGGTAAAATCTAATCTTAAGAAAACAGGGACAGTAAGGGACAAACCATCTGCTGGAACTGCTGGACACGATCCTATTTACCAAGAAAAGGAGAAAATCTCCTAACAAGAGGATCACAGTCTGGTGGCTGGCCAAAGAACAGAGGTTCAACCACCTGTTGAGGAGCCTTTTACCATTGTTTCATCCAAAAAGAAAGGTATGAAGGAACCAAATATCCCCCAGCTGTATGTGGACAGTGAGCATTTGGACAAGCAATCTGTGGAGGATAAGATAAAGATTACCAAAGAAAAATCGATACTCCAACCAATTTCTTCGAAAGCAAGGGATAAGAAGAAGGGTCAGGCCCTTCAAATATCTTAATGAAGGTTGCATACTGGAACATTAGGGGCTTAAACATGCCCCTAAAGCAGAATGGTGTGAGAGCCCTCATTAAACAAGAAAATTTAGATGTTATTGGTATTTTGGAAACCAAACTGAACCAACTGAAATTTCAGCAGTGTTTTGAGGAATAAATTTTCGGGATGGAATGGGATTAATAATTTCCAAGCACATAGGGGTGGTATAATTCTGGTGCTTTGGAATCCGGCCAAGGTTTCGCTCATGCTGGATGAAATTTCCTCTCAAGCCATCCACTGCTCAATTTCCTGCAAGGTCAGTATGCATTCTTTTAAAATCTCTTTTGTTTATGGCTTTTATTCCATCGTAACCAGGAGACCATTATGGGACAACATATCGAAATTTGGCTTGCACATGACACAACCTTGGTTGATTTTGGGAGACTTTAATAACATTATGAAAGTCGATAAGAAGTGTAACGGTGCCGACGTCATGACTTATGAAATAAAAGACTTTGTTGATTGTTGTCTCACATTGGGCTTATCGGACTTGCAAGCAATGGGTTGTTTCTACATGTGGAACAACAACACGGTATGGTGCAAATTGGACAGAGCCTTGGTAACCAACCCTTGGATGCTTACGGGGTATCATGAGCTTGCAAATTTTTTACCTCCCGGATGCTTGTCGGACCACTCGCCTTGCATTGTATCAACATTTCAACATGAATGAGTCGGCCGGTCCCCGTTCAGATTTTTCAACATGTGGACCGACCATGGTGAATTCCAAACAACAGTGCAGTCTGTTTGGAACAAAAAGATCAGAGGGACGGAACAATTTATTTTGTGCAAGAAACTGAAGGCGTTGAAATGCCCTCTTAAACAGTTAAATCTGAAACATTTTGCCCACATTTCGGTTCGTGCTTCTAAGGCTGATCAGGATCTCAAAGAGGCACAAATGCAGCTTCATGACCTGCCTGGAAATGTTCTCCTTCAGACCACTATTTCTGTTTTGAGGAAAAGAGCGCTGATCTTGGGTGAAGCCGAAAGAATTGCTTCCAACAACAGGCCAAATGCTCTTACCTAAAGAATAGCGACAGGTGCACGAAGTTTTTTCACGATCTTGTGAAAAATAATGTCAAACGGAATCATATCTCAATGATCCTTAAAGATGATAACACTTTGACTTCCTCACAACAAGAAGTTGCTACCGAGTTTTTGGAATTCTTTGGAAAACTTTTAGGTACAAGGGAGGAATGTGACCGTATTGACACAAACGTCCTCTTATCGGGGCTGCGCATTACAGACCAGTAGGCTGACGGTCTTTGTTCTGAAATCACAAATTGTGAAATCAAGAAGGCTCTTTTCGATATTGGGGAGGACAAGTCCCCGGGACCGGATGGATACACGTCATGCTTCTTTAAGAAATCCTGGGGCATTGTTGGGGACCAATTTTGCGGGGCTGTCAAGGAATTCTTTTCATCGGCAGCGTTATTGAAGCAAGTGAATCATACAGTTATTGCATTGGTGCCTAAATCCAATTAATCACAACGTGTTGAGGATTTTAGGCCTATTGCGTTTTGCAATGTGTTCTATAAAGTCATATCTAAGATCATTGCTAGCAGATTGGCAAATATTTTGGACTCCATTGTGGATCGAGCACAATCTGCCTTTGTTCGGGGAAGGAACATCACAGATAATATCCAGCTTTCTCAAGAACTTCTTAGGCAGTATTGTAGGAAAAGAGTCTCGCCTAGATGCATGATCAAAGTGGACATCAGAAAGGCTTATGACTCAGTACATTGGGAGTTCCTTCAAGCTGTTCTTAGGGGCTTTGGCTTTCCGAGTAGATTTACCGAATGGATTATGGAATGTGTTTCAACTCCATCTTACTCGATTGCACTAAATGGAAGCATTTTTAGATTCTTCAAAGGCAAAAAGGGCCTGCGCCAGGGAGATCCGATGTCTCCATTCTTATTTATGATTTGCTTGGAATACTTTTCAAGACTTGTAAGATTGGCAACTGAAAATTCCGACTTTAACTACCACCAAAATGTGGTAAGATGAAAATCACTCACTTGGCCTTTGCGGATGACCTTATATTGATGGCCAGGGGTGATATGTTATCTGTTCAAATCCTTATGGAATACTTTCGGGACTTCGGGAACAAGTCTGGACTGGGGATCAACGTATTGAAATCAAGCCTTTACACGACAGGAATTGTTGGGCGGGACATGGAAGATAATCAAGAACTGACTTGTATCCCTAGAGGATCAATGCCCTTCTGGTACTTGGGTATTCCCCTAGCTGTAGAGAAATTGAAGGTAATGCATTATGCACCGTTTATCGATAAAATTGCCTCATTTATCAATGTATGGACGAGTTCTTCTTTGTCCTATGCGGGACATGCTGAACTTATTCGCTCAGTTTTGCAAGGCGTGGAGTGTTTTTAGTTGTCAATTTTCCCAATACCAGCCACCGTTATTAGCAGAATCACTAGAATGTGCCGGGTGTTCCTGTGGGGTTCCAGAAAAGCACCTGTGGCTTGGAAAGAAATCAGTTTGCCTAAGAATGAAGGCGGACTTGGGTTTCGGGACTTAAATTGTTGGAACTTAGCATTATGGACCAAGTTGCTATGGAACATACACGCTAAGAAGGACACATTATGGGTTCGTTGGATCAACAGCTTCTATTTGAATGATGTGTCCATTTGGGACTGGAACGTACGCAAAAGGGACTCTTCTTTGTTCAAGAAGATTGCAGACATCAGAAATCTTCTGATTGAAGCCAAAGGTACGAGACAGCAGGCTGCCCAGCTGCTTTCAGAATGGTTCGACGGGTCAAATTTTGTGACAGCTCGGGCTTACGAGTTCTTCCGGGTTAAAGAGATGACGAAGCTGTGGGCAAAGGATATTTGGAGGCCATATATTACTCCAAAGCACTCCTTCATCTTATGGCTTTGTGCTAAAGGTTGGCTCCTTACCAAAGACTGTATCAAGCACATTGAAATTGACGGGACATGCAATTTGTGTGATACTAAATTGGAAAATACAAGGCATCTATTCTTTAACTGCAGCATCAGTACTACAATCTGGAAGCATATTAGGGACTGGGTAGGCATCAAGAGAGAAATGTCCAATATTAATAGTGCCTTAAAATGGATCAAAAAGGAGGCCAGTGGGACATTGTGGCAAAACAAAGCAAAGAAGATTGCTTTGGCTTGCACGGTTTATCATATTTGGACTGTTCGCAACGGGAAAATTTTTGAAGGTATACCTCCCATTATACCTTCTATTGTGCACAAGATCAAAACATATGTTTACAAGTCGTTATTCACCTTGTATCCACATGTTTTGGCTCGCTATGAGTTCGCTGATTCTGTCGGTAACGGAGCGTGAGATCTATTTGATCACTCTTTTGGTATTTTGCTATGTACATTGAGTGCCAAATGTTTGGGCACATAGCATAGGTCATCGTTTTCAGTTTCTGTTTACTAGCCTTGCTTAGGCTCTGTATGTACTTCGACTTGTAAGACCTGGGTATGCCCAATGTATTTTGTATAATCTTTTGATCAATGCATATTTACATTTATAAAAAAAAAATGGTAATACCTGCACACTCATACACTATCTTTCCCTTTTGAACATAGGTGAATAAATTCAATTAATTGTTTGAATTTTTTTTTTGAATTTTATATAAGTGATGATAAATAAACTAATTATATTCATGTGATAAAAAATTGCAAGATGAAGTGTTGCCTCCTCATAATGTCGCATTTCATACGTGTATGTGTGAGGTCTAAGAAAAGCCAACCTTCTTTATACTAGTAGTTTTTACCAATTGAAGGAAAGCAATAATTGTTGTTTCGCTATAATCGCAAGGGCATATGTAGTGAAAAATTAAATTTTTTATCAAACATAAATTTAACCACTCGATTCGAAAGTGATTTTAACGATCGTGCTTATTCAAGTGAATATATAAATAAATATTAAATCCGTATTATACCTTTCGTGTACTCCAATTGTAGTAGGGAATAAAACAATCAATTGTTTATTCTGGACTTTCAGAACTCGCGGAGATCCAAATATCTCCCCTCTATCAGATTCATAATATGGAAGAGTAACACCAATCAAAAGGATTCGCTAATATCCTTTTAATTGTTTACTAATTTAGAACCAGAATAAATTTTTAAGAACAATAAAAATTAATTCTTTAAGTTCTTGAAACTATAATATGAAAAAAATAACAAGAAACTGATTTTCTTTAAAGAAAAAGAAAATTAAGACAACAAAAATGCTTTTCTTTATCTTTCTTTTCTTTTTCCTTTTTTTTTTGGAGAGAAAAATAGAAGATTTTAAACAAAATAATTTTTGCTTAAAATTTATGAATTATTGATGTAATTTTCGGCCCTAATTATTTATAGGGGCTAAATCTTCTACTTCTCCAACTTTTAGAGAATTTGTCAATTTTGAACTATTTCAAAGTCTTTTCTTGGAAAGATTCTAAATTTTCCAACAACTCTTCTATTTTTCTCTCTCCTATGTATATTGACTTATTTGAGACTACATTAATCATCAAAATTATCTACATACATTCTTGATATTAATTTGAACTCTTAAAATAATATCAAGATAAATATATATCAAATATATATACTTAAATTATATTTATATATAAATAATTATAGTGGCCGATTTTATCTCATAAAATCGGTCACTTTATTTATTTATCTATAAATATATTAATTAAATAAATTATATTTATTTAATTTATTCTTTTCGTATTTTAGTGGGTTTTTTAAGCGATCCACATTAATTTTTGGGATTGAACGCAAAAATTTATAAATCAATCCAATTGATTTAATCCCAATTTAATCAATCCAATTAATTAATTTAATTTACTCCAATTGGACTTTCTAATCAAATTAGGTCCAATTAAATAATCTAATTACTTAATTGAATAATTTAATTTAACCATCAAATTAAATAGAATTCTTAATTAATTAATTAATCAATATTAATTAATTAATTTTCAACTATTGAATAAATTCTAAAATTAGAAATATTACTTTTCATGAAGATGTGTGACCTTTTAGGTTTACTACTTATAAGAAGGTTTGCAATATTTTGCAACTTATGAATAACAATTATTCCAATTAATTAATTTAATTAATTAATTCACTTGAAATTAACTCTTTAATTCTAAGAATCTCACTATCCATAAAAATACCTAGCAAGTAATCATGGCAAATTAGTCTTATGTGAAATAACGAGTAAACTTATTTCAGTTGCGAGTACCATACACGTACGGTCCTTTCGACAGTGAATCTCCTAATTGAATTTAGGGTATGGATTATTAGTTGAAATTCTAAATGATTCAATGATTATGATCCCATTTCAATTTCTAATGATTCCTGATGAATCGCAATTCATCCTACCTTGACCAATGTCTTTAAATCACGAATTATGAAAATACAGGAGTTTCCCTTGTTTAAAAAGACAAGTGTTGAATTCTATGTTGGCCACTGACAAACCTCCATGCATACCAGTGCAACACCCAACATACCCCATTTGTGATTGATGTCAAACAATCAGAAGATATATCAAAGTATTGTAGGATGCACATAAGATTACCACCGTACTTCAAGTCCGAGGACTAGCCGTGTACTATCGCAACATAAAAACTCTTATTTTGACAGACGAAACCTTCAACTAAGAATTTTTTGCGGGCCATATTCGGTGTACTTGTTCTCTAACAAACACCAACATACATGCACTTACATCTTTATGCTAATGCCAATGGAATGCGACATTCTCATCTCACGAGCATACATCATATGTTAGAGTCTTACTGAGATATTTGATGTCTCATCTAAAAAAAAATTCGACTCGAAATTTATTTAAAACCAAAGCCTTAGAGGCATGTTCCATGATCGCCATCATATGCGCGACCATGTCCCGTAACTAAATTTTGTTTAAGGACTTTATTTAATGTGCAGAAATAAAAGATGCATGACATAAGATAAAAAAAATACATTTTTATTAATATCATTTTCAATAAAATTATCTTTACAATAAAAGAAAAAAAGTATAATACATTCAATCCAATTGGGGCATTGGACATGCTGCTCTAACAATAATTTCATTAACAAATGAATAATAATGCTCATGCTAAAGAGAGATCACAGATGGCTTATGCTGATGTAATTTCTCTTAAGCAGCCAATTGAGCACCTTTAAAATTCTTGTCAAATTTCGATTGTGCCCTCATTTCCAGAAATCACAGAATTTGCATACGATGATGTTACGTCCTTACAAGAAGTTGTTTGAAGATTGGATAGCAGCAGCAAGAGGGTGAACTCTTTGAATGGCAAATCAGAGAGGCAGTACGTAAATTAGAAGATGTACTTGAATCCCATGTATCAAATCAGTTTCTTACACAATCTGAAAGCATTGGAGATACGGATTAGCTGAATATTTGTACAAAAATTTGAAGGGTAGGAATCTGTGCGAATAAGTTTTTCCATGCCTTAAATAGTTGTGCCGATGGTTTAGCAGAAATAGCATTTTTTTCGGCATCAAAGATGTGTGGTCGACCACATCAATATCCAGTACCAATATGTTTCGGTTTGAGGTTAAAGTTCTTTTGTGATCTGCTAGCAGCCTTGCACATAAAGATGTTGCCTCTTTTTGGTTAACTGTTGCTTCTCTTACTGATGGAGTGTGATCAAAAGAGTTGTACGTGTTTCTAAATGTCTAAATTTGGTAAACTTTACTGGACTTTTCCATTTGAAAAATAGTACGCTTGACGGGAACTCATGAAGGATTCAAAAAAGACCCTTCAACTCTATTGTGTATGAGTTACGATATTTACATTTTCTATCGAAGTTTATGTAATTTGGAAATTTCATTGTTCCTTCGTAATGTTACTTTTGTAGTGTTTAACATTGTCTCATATTTGAAGGTGGTGGAATATATTTCCTGAATCTAGAATCCTGATTCGACTCGATAATGTCACATTATGCGCTGCAACAAAGAACAAAAAGTATGTTATTATATATTATTTTTAAAAGGTGAATTACTCAAAAGATTTTTTTATAAACATTTTGAAATGCCTAATATAACCTTAATGATTAAGTATTAAATAGTAAAAAAGAAGGGTATAATTTCATTTGAAGATTTTTAGTAATATAATTTGAATATAATTTCAAGTGCCATTTCATATTTCAAATTCTTTTTCAAAAACCGAAAATTAATCAATTTTATATCACAACTCTTTGAATAATTAGAATTCAATTAAAATCAATTTTAAGAGCTTTGATGCTAAATAAAAAGTAAATGGTACAAGGTTTTTTTTGTTATTCATATTGATTTTTTTTTGTATCTAAAATTTTTCATTAATTTTTATCTAAAGTTTTTTGTAATGATGGATATATCCTTTAACCTTTACATTTTAATTTAGATTCAATCATCAATTTAATTATTTTTTTCATGATACATTCTTTTAATTAAATAAATCAATAATTATGACAATATAAAATTAAGATTGAATAATAACAAATATATTAAAAATAATATAAATGCTTACACTCAAATAAAAAATTAAAAGTTATAACATAACTAGATGAGGGCTATATTTTTTAACTAATGAAATGAGATTTTAATATGAATTTTTAATATGATAGTTTAAGAAAAAGAATAGAGATGACAAGAAAAATATTTACTTTATGTTATTATATTTTCTTGGCATATTTTATTTTACTTAGGTCTTATAAATAGGATGAAAAGTGCAAAAAAGTTTGAAATAAAAGAAGAAAAATAAGAAGAAGAAGAAGAAACAACAAACAAATTTATTGCAGCAAAACACATCACTTTAAACTCTAAATAAAAAGTTAATATGACATTTACACATCTTATTTTATATCGCACGTCATAAATTTTAGTTTTAAAATTAATATTCTTTATCAAAACATATTATACAAAGATATATTGTTAAAAAAATTTAAATCTATGTTATCAATAGATAAAATTTGATTTAACCAAATGAAACATAACTTAAAAAATAAAAATAAAAATAATAATAGTAAATAGAATTAAAAATGGTACAAATGCCATTGTAAGAAATTTAGAAGAAGAATTAAAATAATTTTATTCAATATGTTTCAATTTAACATTTACGATAAAATTCAAGTGCTACTTAAAAATTTTAAAAACTCAAGCATCAATATGATATTTATGATAATATTAAAGTAACAAAATAATCTAATATAATAAAATAAAATATAATATAAAAAATTATAACAAGAATTAAAATTGGATAAAGTCTAAAAGTATATATATCCCATTGTAAGAAGAAAAACTAAAAGAACTCTGTTCAATATGTAATAATTTGACATTTATGGTAAAACTCATGTATTTTTGAAATTATATGTTAATTAGGTATCAATATGACATTCACGATAAAATATATTTAACAAATTTAGCTTTAAATTTTACTATGTTAAATCATGGATAGTAAGTTTAAGGGATTATTTATACTTTGGGGTTTGAGTCTTTGGAAACTATGTTCATTTGTTTGATGAAAAATTCTAAAAGAAATTTATTTAATATCCAACTACCATGTCACTTTATTCTTTTTAAAAAAAGGCGTAATTTTTAAAAAAATTAATTGGTAGTTATCTTTCACAATAAATAATTTTATTAAAATAAGAAATGTATAGGATCAAATTTTATTTTATAATATCTCCAACAACATAAAGAGTATAGATTAGTTTTTATATATAAAGAATAGCTAAGAATTTTGTAATTATACATGGTCATAAATTTACGACCCTCACTTAGTATTTTTAAAATCATATATATTTCAAACATATAAAATTTAATTTATATTCTTTCCTTTAATAAATATTCTTGAACTTTAATCTTTGATCTTTTACTTATTTCTAATAACTTAATCATTTGAAAAGTTATTTTTTATTCTAAAATATTCATTTAGAAAACTTTAGTTTTTGCAAAGTTATTCTCAAACATAAAAGTTAATCAATATTATTTATAATTATTGATGATTGTCTCAAAATTAAAATTTTGGTCTCTTATTTCCTTTTTAAAACTACATATTATTTTTTTTATTTAATAGATTAAGATATTTGGTATACAATTGAAGAGAGTTTGAAAATTTAAAATTATTGATTATTGCCTCAAAAATTATAATTTTGGTCTCCCATTTATTTTCCAAATTATAAGTTTTATTACTTATTAAATTAAGTTATTTGTTACCAATCGAAGAGAGATTGAAAATTAAAATTTTGGCTTATCACCTTTTTTATATTTTTATTTAAAATCTGACTTTTAATTAAAATGATAGAATATTGTTATATATATTTGGTCTTTTTTTTTCATTTTTAAATACATTTATTTTTAAATTTTTTGATATAATAGGGCTATACAGATGTTTTAGTGTAATTGAAAATTTTAGGAGATGAGATTAAAATAACCTTAAGTTCAAGTATTATGATAATTATATTTATATAATTGTTAATAAGACCTCTAAAGAGATTTATAATTTAAATTTTTAAATACTGAGATTTTAAAAAAATAGGAGTAGATAATAAGAGGAAGTGTATGTAACAAATTAAAGTCTAAAAGTTTACATATACTACTATAAGAAGAAAAACTAAAGAACTTCATTTAATAAGTAACAATTTGACATTTACTGCAAAAGTCAAGTATTTCTTAACTATATGTTAATTCAGGTACCAATATGACATTCACGATAAGAATTATGTAACAAATTTAACCTTAACATTTACTATGTTAAATCATACATAGTAAGTTTAGGAAGTTATTTGCACCTTGAGGTTTGAATCTTTAGTAACTACATTCCCATATTTGATAAAAAATTCTTAAAGAAATTTATTTCAAGATCAAAGTACCATATTTGTTTTTTTTTTAAAAGCGTAACTTTTAAAAAACTAATCAATAATTATATGTTATATTAAATAATTTTAAAAAGAAAACAAATGAATGAGGTCAAATTTTATATTTTATAGTCTCTTCAACGATACAAGGAGAATAAATTAATATCTCATATAAAGAAAAA